>OX578136.1:133077097-133677097 GCA_951213105.1 Amaurobius ferox
TATTTATCATTGTCAAAAATTCAAGGACATGAAACTGGATAACAGATTAGAAATTGTTAAAAAACACAAACTATGTTTTAATTGTTTGAGCGATCTTCATATGTTATCAAACTGCAATTCGAAAAGTTCTTGTTTCGTTTGTAAAGCATCCACTCACCATACGCTGCTACATAAGTATTATTATACACCCACTTTAACTAAAGCGCAGATCTCATCGCCAGACACTTTGGCTACTTATAAGGAGCAAGAAGTGAACAATTCCGCTCAATTTATTGACTCGCAGCAGACTCGTTCTTCCTTTTTTACAAATGGAAATTCGAAAAGTGTGTTGGTTAATACAGCAATCGTGTACGTGAAGGATTCATGTGGTCAAAGAATTGCATTTAGAGCGATTTTGGACTGTGCATCTGAGTCATCATTTTTATCGTACAAAGCGGCTGATGCACTTAAATTAAAGAAAGAAAAGATACAAATACCAATTTGCGGTTTGAATGACACTACTCTGAATGTCAGGTCAAGGGTCACCGCTGAAATATCGAATGAAAGTAAGGATTCAAAATGGGAATTAGAGTTACTTATTGTACCTAAAATAACAGATGTTACGCCTTCGAAGAAATTTAAGATTTCTAATTTGAAAATTCCAAAGAACTTAAAACTCGCAGATCCTAAATTCTTTTTGCCTCAAAAGGTTGATTTACTTTTGGGTGCTGAATATTTTTTCGCTTTCTTAAACTCGGATGAAATTAGATTAAGAGAAAATTTATTTCTACAATCAACTGTTTTCGGACATGTGGTTTCGGGCAGTGTTTCGGACGATAATTCTGATATGTCAACTAATTATTGTTTTTTGTCTAAAAATTTGGAGACTCTAAATAAAACACTTACATCGTTCTGGGAAACGGAAAACATCGAAAGTCACGAAACTTGTATCAGTGAAGAGTTAAAATATTGCAACGAACACTTTGAAAAAACGCACTATCGGAACACAGATGGAACATATGTAGTTAAAATGCCATTCAAACCAGAGCTTTCTGAAAAGATGTTGGGGAGTTCTAAAGAAATGGCTTCTAAAAGATTGGAACATTTGTGGAAACGATTAGAACGCGATCCTACCATGCAAGAGCTATATTCAGATTTTCTTAGGGAATATGAAGTTCTAGGCCACATGGAGGAAATAAAGGAAAATGAAGATTCTGAAGAAGGTTATTATCTCCCTCACCATGGCGTTTTGCGACCAACTAGTCAAACGACCAAATTGCGAGTCGTTTTCGATGCGAGCGCAAAAACTACTAACAAAAATTCTTTAAATGATTTGATATGCAAAGGAGGGGTGATACAGGAAGATCTTTTTTCGATATTAATACGTTTTAGAAAACATCTCTATGCATTCACTACAGATATAGAAAAGATGTTTAGAATGATTGAAATTGATCCGTCACAAAGAAAGCTTCAAAAGATTTTGTGGAAAGACAACCAATCGGCAACAATCAAGACTTATCAGTTAAAAACGGTTACCTACGGCACTGCGAGTGCGCCCTATTTAGCTACGAAAGTTTTGCATCAACTTGCTTTAGATGAAAGCAAAGACTTTCCATTAGCATCGAGTGTTATCCTGCACGACTTCTATATGGATGACTGTCTTTCTGGTTCATCGGATTTGAAGGAATTTAAAAGTATTCAATTAGAATTAACACAGCTCCTTAAAAGAGGGGGAATGTCTTTGCATAAGTGGTGTTCCAATACAACTCGCACTTCTGAACAGATTTTTCCTTTAGATCGAAATTCAGAAAAGATAACAGTAAAAACATTAGGCATGCTTTGGAATAGCTCAACGAACACATTTGCATACAACGTTTCAATCGACAATAAGTGTAGTTTCACTAAACGAGACGTGCTTTCACAAATTGCCCGCATCTATGATCCTATTGGTCTTCTCGGGCCAATTATTGCCAAGGCGAAGATTTTCATGCAACAATTGTGGTTGCTGAAATTAGGCTAGCATGAAACATTACCACCAGACTTTTCGAAACAGTGGATGTCCTTTATTAAGACACTGCCAGATTTAGAATTCATCAAAGTGCCCAGATGCGTCCTTAAATCCGAGGTCAAGTCTATTGTTCTCCATGGATTTGCTGACGCCTCCTCTAAGGCTTACGGCGCAGTAGTGTACGTGCTGTCTGTAAACTATGCAAGCCAAGTCTCCTGTCAACTTCTGTGTAGTAAATCACGCGTGGCTCCCATCAAAGCCATGACGATTCCAAGACTTGAACTTGCGGCGTGTCTCCTTCTTTCACAACTAATCCATAAGGTCTTAGATGCTTTAAGACAGAAGGTGGACTCTGTTCAACTATGGTATGATTCAACTATCAGCCTGGCTTGGATAAGGACCTCTCCCCACTTGCTTAAAACCTTCGTAAGTAACAGAGTATCCCAAATCCAGCAGCTGACCAAGGACTTTCAGTGGCAACATATCCCCTCTGAATCTAATCCTGCTGACCTCATTTCCAGAGGATTGGACGTAGGAACTCTTGCAGACTATAAACTATGGTGGTGTGGACCAGATCCTTCTGTGTTAGCAATTTCGACTCACGAGACTCTGTGTGATCCTGATTTCATAATGGACAAGGTCTATCTGGAGGAACTCAAGGTCCCTTCTAAATTAACTTTAGCCTTGAATAGTGACTCTAAATTTTATGATAATTTAATTGATCGCACTAATGATTTTCATAAACTAATTAGAATACTAGCATTTATTTTTAGGTTTATTAAAAACTGTAAGGGTAATACACATGCATTAAAAGTTGCTCTCTCTGTAAATGAATGTAAACAGGCTGAAGAATGTTTAATTAAGCAAGTCCAGTTAAGTTATTTCACTCCAGAAATTTCGGCCTTACAAAAAGGAGCATCAGTTCCAACTAAAAGTAAGCTCAGATTTTTGCATCCATTTCTGGACAGTAGAGGTTTAATTAGGGTCGGTGGTCGTCTTGCTAATTCAAATTTAAATTACGATCACAGACACCCAATAGTTTTGCCTTCTGGTAATAAAATAGTTAAAATGATCTTTCAGTATTATCATAGAAAAAATTTGCACGTTGGGCCACAGGCCTTATTGAACACTGTTCGGCAAAATTATTGGCCGCTTGGTGGCAGAAATATTGCGCGACAAGTTGTTCATGAATGTGTACCGTGCTTTAAAGCAAAGCCTATCGTGGCAAATCAAATGATGGGGGATCTTCCGCCTGAGAGAGTTATTTGTAGCGCTCCATTTTTTAATGTCGGTTTAGATCTGTGTGGACCATTTCAAATTAAATACAAAGGTCAGAGAAAGGGCACTCTTAGAAAAATCTATGTAGCTATATTTATATGCATGGCCACTAAGGCTATCCATTTGGAGTTTATCTCGGAACTGACATCAGAAGCTTTAATTGCAACGCTCAAGAGATTTTTTGCTCGTCGCGGCAGAAGCTCGACAATCTTTAGCGATAACGCTACGAACTTTGTAGGAGCTTATGCGGAGCTCAAAAGGTTGCAAAAGCTAGTTGCAAAGGATGAAAAGATCTCAAGTTTTTTGGTTTCAGAGGGTATTACTTGGAAATTTTTGCCTCCTAGGGCACCCAACTTTGGGGGTCTGTGGGAGGCAGGTGTAAAGGCCTTCAAATACCATTTGAAAAGAGTAGTGGGTTGTGCAAAATTAACACTAGAGGAATTTGTAACTGTTATGATACAAGTCGAGGGAATTCTAAATTCTAGACCACTTTCCCCTTTATCCGCAGACGCTGATGACTTCCAGGTATTAACCCCTGGACATTTCTTAATTGGACGGCCTATCAACTCAATTCCAGAGCCAAGTTTAATCGACAAAAGAGACAATCTATTAAACAGATGGCAAAGAACTCAAAAGTTAGTCCAAACTATTTGGAATCGCTGGCAGAATAGTTACTTGAGTCATTTACAACAGCGCAATAAATGGTTGTTTAAAAAACAAAATATGTTGCCAGGAATGTTAGTGTTACTCAAGGACTCAAATCTTCCGTTCAATAAGTGGCCTATGGCCAGAATTACTAAAGTTATGCCAGGTGCAGACGGAAATGTTCGTGTCGTAGACTTACGCACTTCGGCAAGCAATTTTAGAAGATGCGTTTCTAAAATATGCATCTTGCCAATTCCAGATAATCACAGTCCAATGTAAAATAATTATTGTGATATTTACTTTGTATATGTTTATATTGATTTTGTTAGAATATGTTTTATTTGTAAAGTTATGTAATATTTGAAATAATTGAATATTTCAACGCCGGGCGGGATGTTCCGTATCTGTTTCGAGATCGCCTTTTGGCGACTGAACACTCCGCCTTGGCGCTAATTAGGTTGTTGTAACCCAGCCGAAGAAGGTAGAAAAGAGCGAGAACTTGTGTGCGAGTTCAGAGTTTTCTCTGTTGCATCCGTCATGTGCTGTCGTGGTGTTTGTTTTGCGCAAATAAAGTTTTGTTAATATACAGTCCATTCGCATTTTTCTTTCGCTTACCTCCGCACATATATATATATATATATATATATTGGTCTAAAAGTCACAATCGGCGTGAAGAGGTAGATCAAATCAGATTAGGCAGTCCAATCACTGATTATTTGTTTTGCCTGCCACGTGCTAAATAAAAATGAACATGAAGGAGCTCAAAAAATTAATTTGAAATAAAATTTAGTAACGTTGCTTAGTAAATCGAAAAATCAAAAACAGAATTTTAAGTTAATGGAATCGAAATGATATTTAGAAGGAGAAATAGTATTCCAATCCCATTATTAAAGGGATATTAACAAGAAAGATCAATCAGGCTTAAAGTATTGATTATGAAACACTTTCCAACTTCAATACAAATTTATTTAAACATCTCTAAAATGCAATACATTCCTCGGTAATATTTTAAAACTTATCACAATACTACATTAATTTATTATATTTGAAAACTTAAACTTTCATAGAAAAAAATGAACTTCATTCAAATGACGGCATTGAAATATAAATTGCCTGGTTTAAACATCTCTAAAATGTTATACATTCCTCGGTAATAATTTTAGAATTATCATAATACTACGATAATTTATTATATTTGAAAACTTCATCGAAAACAACTGAAATTCATTCAAATGACGTCATAGAAAAAATAACACGCCTGGCTCTATAAAAGGCAGCATTTCATTCATAAATAATTTTCCATTCATGTCATTCATCACAATACTATAATAATTTATTTTATTTAAAATTTAAGACCATGGAGCTGCAAGTAATTAAACTCTATGCGTAAAACTTCATCGAAAAAAATCGTCCTTCTCTTTATAAAATCAATGAATATTTCATTCATATCAGCTATGCAGACTTCATGAACTAAATGATTTTGTGTTAAAGAAATACAGCAATTCTAATACAACTCATTCTACATATAAAGCTGTTTACATTTTACATAAGTGAAAAATAGGCTTCGTTGTAAAAATAATCAAATTTGGATAAGTATTTAAACTCAAATATATTGTAATTGCGTTGCTTCAGTATGTAGATGCACAGAATTTATGCAAAAATAAAGTGGTTTTAGGACGGATACAACACTCAATATGAATTAAAAAGAACTTTAAAAATCACGATTTTGAGACAAGATGGATGCCATATATCATTTTGAAGTGGGTCACGTGATTTTTTCATATCATGATCACGTGATCGCTTCATATACGAGGTGTTATTATTATTTTAATTTTTATTTAAAAACTACTGAATATATTTTGCTGAATTTCTTTTTATATATTTTATGGAACAATTTGGATATTACCTAAAATTTTCGAAGCAATTTGTGAATTTTAAATCCGCTTAAAAAATGCTTGAAAAATTAGGTCCCATAGGGCTCAATGTATTTCATATTTTCACCCGGGTTCAATCCAAAACTAATTGGGTGATATTATTCATTTATATTCCCATAGGTCCTACAGACCGTCTGAACAACATACTAAAATTTCATTTCGATTAAGTCATTTTTACGGCAGTTATCGTGCTAACGGACAGACAGACAGACAGACAGACAGAATGAACAAAGTCATAAGCACTTTTCAACTTTATTGGAAAGTGTTAATAAAAGCACTTGAATGAATAATATTTTAAACTAGTAAAGAATAAATTATATCAAAAATAACGAAAAACAGGCCACAACAGTATAAAATAAGAAAGGCTAAGAAATGTCAAATGAATACTCTGACGTAGGCATCTAAAACACAAATCAAACCGCACATAGGAAAACATGAGAAAGAAATGACAATGGCAGAAGTTTTGAAACTCTTCAAATAGAATGACACGATCCAAAAATAACACTTCCAAGATTTAGAACATCTAAATTCAATTTAGTATCACGTGAAAAAGTTCTTAAGAGTTTTAGCTTCTTTTACTTCGCAGTAGGTTACTCTATAATTACCGGTTTGTTTTTGGCTTGATCTAATTAGACATACCAGCTCCTAAAACATTTTCTATCTTACACGTTTTTAGTTCCAATTAGTTCTTCACAAACGACGAAGTTATTTTCTTTAATAATAAAACTTTTATCGCAGCGCAAAAATATGTTAAAAGAAGTATTTTTCAAAATTCATAACTCTTGGAATAATGAATGGCTCTAAAAATTAGCAGTATAAAGTTTTTCAATGCAAATTATTATATTGGACTACTACTTTAACATGGTTTTAATTGAAAATGTTTTGTCAGTCCAAAGATGAAAGAGTACTTATAATCCTTATTTTAATTTGAGGACGTATTTTGTGAATAGCGTTTATGGTAAAAAATCTGATGTGGACAGCACATGACTTTAACTTATATGATGCAATGAATTTACTACTTTTACAGTAAAAAAATAGATTATTTTTATAGTAGATATTTATATTCTCTCCAAGATATTGAAATTTCGTCAATTAGTTGTCATTTTCATTGATTTAGTGTCCTTTTTATCCATTTGGTGAGTTTTTCGTTAATTTAGCAACATCTAAAAAAGTTGCCAAGTTGGCGACATTCTACCAAATTCGTCGTCAAAATCTCGTCAAGCGTTATGGAAGGAGAAATAAGTTATTCTTACAGCAGATAAATGACTATTGGCGTTCAAATACAAAAGTATTACTCAAAGTATATTTTTTCATGAATGGAACGAGCTATATCCACGAGAATGATATCACCAAATTTATCGCATGGTATTACATACGAAAAGTGAACATGTTTCTCAATAGGAAATATATATATTTTTTATTTTATATGATTTTTTGATACTTTCTTTTAAATGTGCAATATCTCGAAAACGGTTCATGCTAGCGTTCTAAAATTCCTGTCAATCGTTTTCTAATGGAAAATTACATAAGAAATGTCTATTTACGCAACTTTATTAGAAGTTTTGATTTTTTGACGATTTTTCCAAAATTTCACTCGAAAATTTAGGATGGTTCTGAACATTCGATTGCGAATAAAAACAATGGGCTTCCAGTATTCATAGATTGTAATTTTTGTACCAAATTTCGTTCAAATCGGTCCATTCGCTCGTCAGTTATCGTCTCCACAGACTCACTGACACACACACACACACAAAGAGACAGAAATCACTTCAAAAATGTTCGATTCGTGATCAGGGATACTTGAAACGTGCTCTACCGTCGAAAACTCGAATTCTAATTTTCGACCCCGTCACAATACTTTCCTTATACATTATTGTATACAAGGAGAGTAAAAATAGGTTTTAGATAATTAAAATAATTTTCGCAAAATATGCGCACGAAATTCCTCTTTAAGTCGCTAAATATGATGTAGGGAAACCGTTGAGATTTTCTTGTTAATATTTACACACACAGAGTGTTTAGTCCTTTGGTACTATTACACTTAAGGTCAACCGAAATAAGCAGTTAAAATGACTTGACTTTGCCATGCATCAGTTCCATTTAAATATCCATTCCTGTGTCTTGAATCAGCTATGTCGTTTCTCAAGACTCAATATTTTTGTAGTCCTGAAGAAAAGTAACTGATGTTAGTTCAATTTGAGAAAAAATTATATTATTTGTATTGAAAATGCATTATTCCATCGGATGAATTCCATGTGTGAGACAGAGGAGAAAGATCAAAGAGACTATAAATTTGAACAATAGAATGGCGAGAGGAATTGCGTATTAAAGAAGAGGCCAGATGCAATGGCACCTAAGTTGATGTTATTTTGGAATGTTATTTATGGCCAATAAATGGAAATGGAAACCCACACGCAGTCTTGCAGGGGATCCAATACTCGCAGCAGATGACGAATAATGGGAGGCACTGCAATATCCATTCAGGACCTATCCAGAAAACCGCATGTGCAGATGAGGGAACCTTTGCGTCTGTGGCTCAATTTTTATGGGTGCATATATATATACAGGGTGTCCAGTGCTATCGGTGCCCATTGGCTATTTCCTCAACCGTTAGTCACAGAGATATACTTCCATTTGCAAAAATATTTTAAATTTTAAAATCTTTTATCTTAGATACAGTTTACATCAATAAATACATTTCTGAAAGAAATACGAAATATAAATTTTTATACGGTCCTCTTGTCCTACCATTTATATTTAGGGAAATCATCTTCATATAATTTCACGCAAAATATAAAAAAAAATATTCCTTTTACGACCAAATTTCACCGAGTTATGAAGCATTAAACTTTATGACTTAGGTCGCTTTTCCACGCATAAAAATGTCCCGCTTCAGGCAGACAACCAATCAGAGGCCGTATTGACCATTTCTCAGCAAAAAAGGGGCCCAACTTTAAACAGCTATAAGTTGGTCAATTTTGGTCGTAAAAGGATGATTTTTTTTTATTTTGCATAAAATTGTATGAGGATGATTTTCCAAAATATAATTGGTAGGACCGGAGGACTGTATAAAAATTTGTATTTCGTATTTCTTTCAGAAATGCATTTATTGATTTAAACTGTTTCTAAGATAATAGATTTTAAAATTTAAAACATTTTTGCAATTAGAAGTGTATCTCTGTGACTATCGGTTGAGGAAATAGCCATTGGGCAGCGATAGCACTGGACACCCTGTATATTATATATGTATATATATATATTTGCAACAGAGTGTATTTTCAAACTAGAGAACATGAAAAGAGCTATTTGGTCAGAATATTTCTATTTTTTGTCAACTTCTAAGATTCGAAATCATGACATCTGTCTTGCTGGTTCTAACAGCTGGGGAAAGTACAGACGCGCCATAGCTGAGATAAATGCATATAACTATACAAGTCGTACACACATTCATTCATATACACACATTCATTAACAACAATGAAATTGTTGAAAACTATCTGTAGGTAGTTGTCTCACCCAGAATTTCTGAAAAAGTGTGTTCATTGGAAAACTCAGAATCCAAACAAGTCATTGAATAACGTAATCTGCATGCGTCTGCCAAATATTAGTGTCGCTAAAAACATTAAAATTTAGGAAGTAGAGTGTAGTATATTCCATGTTATAATCCTGGTAACATTGTAAAATGTTACACTTTCTTCAAACTTTGAATACATAAAAAGATACATTGCTTCAAAAGTTTGAAAAAATGAATAAAGAACCATCAAAGTATTTGATTGTTATTTAAAGTCATACAAATCGATACAAATCTTCGCATGAGATAAAGTTTACGACGTAGGTAACACTCATTTCAGAGCGTATAAAACATTATACTCCTAATCTGGATCTTTTTGTATGATGTCATGTGATTTGATTAGGAAAAATATATTTTAACTGGTTATGCATTTTCCTATTATTTTATGGCTTGTATAATAACGGTATGGATAACAATTTTTATTTAATTACACACTGCATATGCTTGCGTAGCCAAATAATTTGGAAAAAATCGGAACAGGATTTAAGAAAGGGGTGTTTGTGTTACTTTTAAAAGAAATTTCTTCATCTAAAATTCGAAAATGAAAGACTTGTGCGTAAACTACTATAAATTTGATTCAAAAATTATTATATTCTATTTTTACTTTCCCTGCTATACATGGTAATGTATAGGGAAAGTATTGGAATCATACCAAAAATCACAACTCAAGTTTTCGACGGATCTACGCGTTTCGAGACCTCTAGAATACGAAAAAACCATTTTTAGCGTGACGTCTGTGTGTATGTCTGTGTGTCTGTTTGTCTGTGCAGATTTTGTATCCACTCTAACTCAAAAACTAATCGACCGAATTTCATAAAGTTTGGTAGTTAAGTCACTTGTGGGCGAATCAGGTGCTGATTATTTTTGGGTACGATTCGGGATAAAGGAACCCGCCTTTGTTTGCGAAATGGCCCGCAAAAGCCTGTATCCACACTAGCTGAAAAACTAATGGACTGAATTTCGCAAAATTCGGTAGATAAATCGCTTGTGGGTCATCCTGGTGTTGATTAGATTTTGGTACAATTCTGGAAAAATAACCTGCCTTTTTTCCAAAATGGCTCGCAAAAATCGTCAAAATCTAAAATAAAAAACTAAGTATGCTCAAATATGTTTATTAAATGATTGTTTTATACGTAATTTTTACAGAAAAGAATAAAACCAACCTCATTATACTAGGACTAGCCGTTCTCGAGATATTTTAGTTTTTTCGTATTTTCTCTAAGCCACCTTTGAAAATAAGTCCAGTTACTATATGAGAGCGAAAATTGAATTACAAGTGAATTAAATTTAATTAAAATAAAGAGAACGTAGATATAAGTCTGCAGGGAAAGTAATGTACTGCCCACATCAGATTTTTACTTTCCTTATATACATAATGTATAAGGAAAGTATTGTGACGGGGTCGAAAATTCGAATTCGAGTTTTCGACGGTAGAGCACGTTTCAAGCATCCCTGATCACGAATCAAACATTTTTGAAGTGATGTCTGTGAGTGTGTGTGTGTGTGTGTGTGTGTGTGTGTCAGTGAGTCTGTGGAGACGATAACTGACGAACGAATGGACCGATTCGAACAAAATTTGGTACAAAAATCACAATCCTTAAGCACTGGAATCCCTTTGTTTTTATACGCAATCGAATGTTCAGAACCCACCTAAATTTTCGAATGAAATTTTGAAAAAATCGTCAAACAATCAAAACCGCTAAAAAAGTTACGCAAATAGACATTTCTTATGTAATTTTTC
The DNA here is from genome assembly GCA_951213105.1 of Amaurobius ferox. NCBI lineage: Eukaryota > Metazoa > Arthropoda > Arachnida > Araneae > Amaurobiidae > Amaurobius > Amaurobius ferox. The sequence goes on from OX578136.1 coordinate 133,088,254, forward strand.
ATTAGTAAACGATTGACATAAATTTTAGAACGCTATCATGAACCGTTCTCGAGATATTGCACATTTTTCAAAAAAATTATCAAAACGTCATTTAAAATAAAAAAAAAAATTTCCTATTGAGAAACATGTTCACTTTTCATATGTAATACCATGCGATAAATTGGGTGACATCACTCTCGTGGATTTAGATCGTTCCATTCATGAAAAAAGATACTTTGAGTAATACTTTTGTATTTGAACGCCAATAGTCATTTATCTGCTGTAAGAATAACTTATTTCTTCGTCCATAACGCTTGGCGAGATTTTGGCGACGAATTTGGCGGAATGTCGCCAACTTAGCGATTTTTTTAAATGTCGTCAAATTAACGAAAATCTCGCCAAATGGATAAAAATGACCCTAAATCAATGAAAATGACGACTAATTGTCGAAAATTCAATATCTTGGAAAGAATATTAGTATCTACGAGTACTATAAGAAAAAGCTATTTTTTTACTGTAAAAGTAGTAAATTCATTACATTATATAAGGAAAGTCATGTGGTGCCCACATCAGATTTTTTATTTTATTACTTATAAGGTTTTGGGTTTCAAACTAACCCTTGGTTTTTAGGAGCATAAAAACCTTAGTGAAATGTATGACACATACAATGCTTTCATATATCCCTACTTAGAATCGCGAAATGAACCATGTTAACTAAATATAAGTTTCTTTTCAGATTATATTCCAAAATTGTTATGATAGTCTGCTGCCATGCCAACAGATTGTTAAAACTTTAAGCACAGCGCCAGTTTTAAATGACAGTGGAATTGTTCTAGCAAATAACTAGAAATGAAACTACGCTTGAAACTTACTGTTGCATAGTAAATGACAAATTTATTCAGTGAAAAACAACATATGTAATCTGTCGCATATTAATATTGCAGACGTCGTACATTAATATCACTGCATAAATAATAAGATGTGAAGTTATGTTTTTGTTGAATTCATTATGCTATGAACAATCAGCCTATTTAAAATTTGATATTAGTTGCTTCTATTGTTGCATTTTATTCTGAAATAGAGAATTTTAAGAAAAAAAATGATGGTGAACGTTGCTGTTTTCATCATTGTTTGTAAAAATAATATATGCACGGCATATTTTTCAAAATTAAGTTTTCGCGAAATGAATCTTATACTTTATTCAAATACATTGTCACGTGAAAGAAAAGCACTTCAATCATTGAGAAATTGCATATTTGAATTTCTATACGATAGAAATATCTATATGATGGATCTATATGTTTCTTGTATGTCTTCAAGAAAAAAAAATATTTTGTATGCAGCACATGCCATTCCCTACATAATTCAATAACACTACTATTTTTACGCAGAAATAACAATTGCCATGGATTCATAGAACAATATATATGGAGTTGAATTAACAATAAAAGAATTAAAATTGAACGGTTTGAGCAGTTAATTAATCCAAAAAAATGACCAAACGGAATGGCAAAAGAATGTTAATTAATCAAACAGCAATGATCTTTAATTCATATAACGTGAAATATATGACTATTAGCTAATTCTTTGGAATCAACATACAAAACTATTACAAAAAATTCAGCAGTAGCTACAATCCGATAAAACCGAAATGATCTTGTGTAAATAGCATATTTCTTTATAGGTTGTGCTCTTTCTTTGACATTTTCAAATTTACACTCCTACACGCCTTCTTTGATATTTTCAACAGTTCAAATTATTCAAATATCGCAATGGAAACCTATATTTTAGCAAAAAAGATAAATCATGCATAAAGCACCGATTATGAAACACTTTCCAACTGAAATGCAATTTTATTTAAATAGCTCTAACATGCGATATATTCAGCACTGATATTTTTACTTTCGTTATATACATAATGTATAAGGAAAGTATTGTGACGGGGTCGAAAATTCGAATTCGAGTTTTCGACGGGAGAGCACGTTTCAAGCATCCCTGATCACGAATCAAACATTTTTGAAGTGATGTCTGTGTGTGTGTGTGTGTGTGTGTGTGTGTGTGTGTGTATGTGTGTGTGTGTGTGTGTGTGTCAGTGGGTCTGTGGAGACGATAACTGACGAACGAATGGACCGATTTGAACCAAATTTGGTACAAAAATCACAATCTGTAAACACTGGAAGCCTATTGTTTTTATACGCAATCGAATGTTCAGAACCCCCCTAAATTTTCGAATGAAATTTTGAAAAAATCGTCAAAAAATCAAAACCAATAATAAAGTTACGTAAATAGACATTCCTTATGTAATTTTTCATTAGAAAACGATTGACATAAATTTTAGAACGCTAACATGAACCGTTCTCGAGATATCGCACATTTTTCAAAAAAATTATCAAAAAGTCAAATAAAATAGAAAAAAAATATTTCCTATTGAGAAACATGTTCACTTTTCATATGTAATACCATACGATAAATTGGGTGACATCATTCTCGTAGATCTAGCTCGTTCCATTCATGAAAAAAGATACTTAATATAGATATAGAGTAATACTTTTGCATTTGAACGCCAATTTATCTGCTGTAAGAATAACTTATTTCTTCGTTCATAACGCTTGGCGAGATTTTGGCGACGAAATTGGCGGAATGTCGCCAACTTGGCGACTTATTGAAATGTTGCCAAATTAACGAAAATCTCGCCAAATGGATAAAAATGACGCTAAATCAATGAAAATGACGACTAATTGTGGAAAATTCAATATCTAATAAGTTATATAATATATAAATATATAATAATAGTTATATAATATATGTCGAAAATTCAATATCTAATAAGTTATATATATATATATATATATATATATATATATATATATATATATATATATAACTTATTTCTTTGTCCATAACGCTTGGCGAGATTTTGGCGACAAAATTGGAGGAATGTCGCCAACTTGGCGACTTTTTGAAATGTTGTCAAATTAACGAAAATCTCGCCAAATGGATAAAAATGACGCTAAATCAATGAAAATGACGACTAATTGTCGAAAAGTCAATATCTTGGAAAGGATATTAGTATCTACTAGAAGAAAAACCTATTTATTTTACTGTAAAAGTAATAAATTCATTTCATTATATAAGGAAAGTCATGTGTTGCCCACATCAGATTTTTTACATTATTACAGTAATACAATAATTTATTATACTTGGAAACTGAAAACTTCATCAAAAAGGCCAATGCTATAAATAGTCTGCTTCTCTATGTAGAATCAATGAATATTTCAGTCATTTTACTTGCATTTCAGACTCCAGAGTTAAATAATTTTGCGTTAAAAATTCAGCAATTCTTATACAACTCATCTTACAATCTCTTGATTTGTTTACATTCTGCATGCTATAGAAATTAGGCTCTGCCGTAAGAATAATCAAAGTTTAGTGATCATTTAAAAAAATATATTGTAATTGCGTCGGCACAGAATTTAAATACACATATAATATGCAAAAATTAAAGCGGTTTTATAACGAATACAACACTAAATATAAATTTGAAACATCGCTATTTTTACACAGGGGGAGAAAGGATGCCATACTTTATTTTAAAATGAGTCACGTGGTATCTTCATATATTATGGGTTGTTGTTGAGACCCAGACCGTCCGACCTACCAGAAAGGTGTAAGTTAACTGTTTGGACGGCCGGGAAGTACCACCCAATTTAGACCGGAACCCAGTGGAGGAGGCATCCACAGGAACCGTACCCTCCTTCCCCTACCACGAACCTCTCGGAAGTACTTACGGACCCACATGTTTAACGTGATCGTGCTCCGCATGAACACGGCGGCAGTTGTGGTAGCGTGCAAATCCAGCGCGCAAACCACCGGACTACCGCGCCCGAAAAGTACCAACAGCAAGCGGTGTTCCCAGGTGGTCACCCACCCAACATATAATATGGGTGTAATTATTATTTCAATTTTTATTTAAAAACCTACCTAGCATATTTAGCTGATTTTTTTGCACATTTTATGAAATAATTAGAATATTTCCTAAAATTTTCGAAGCAATTTGTGAAATTTAACTTTGCTTAAAAAATGTTTGAAAAATTAAGTCCCATAGGGTTCAATGCATTTCATATTTTTAACCCGGGTAAAATCCGAAACTAATTGGATGATATTATTCATTTTCATTCCCATATGTCCCACAAACCGTCTCCATACTAAATTTCATTAAAGTCATTTTTAGGGCAGTTATCTTGCGAATGGACAGACACACAGACAAACAGAATGACCAAAGTCAAAAGCACTTTGCAACTATGCTGGTAAATGTTAAAAACGGAAAATTTTTTAAACTTAATAAAATGATTCCTTGAAAACTATAACAGCTTTGTAAAAATTAATTATTAATTTAGAAACGACGGGATTTTTACTGAACATTTTTGACGCTTACAGCTAATGTCTACCTTTCGGTAATTTAGAATATATTTCGAGTAAAAACAAGCAATGTAGGTCAAAAACTCGCTCAGACAAAAAATAGTTAATTTCTATTTTCGAAGTTCAAAACATTCAAATTATTTTATATATTTATGTTTTATACCATATTTTTGACAAAACATGATTTACATTTTCACCGATCAGGTTCGGAGATATAAGCGACCAAATTGCTTACATTTCTCTTGACGTTTTCAGAAAGAGGTACCCCACCCATAGATGGTATTTACATCAAAAGTGTTATTTTAACGAACTATACCTACGAGAATGGTGTTAATATATTTGTCGCCTAATATTGCAAATGGTAAATGAACCTATTAAGTGGTACTTACTATTCTGTAATGTAATTTTTTATGTAATTTTATGTAATTTTTTAAACATTTATTTGAAAAATGGGCAATATCTCGGAAACGGTTCGTGCTAATGTTCTAAAGTCTAAAGCATTTGTTTTTAATGAAATATTAAGTATGAAATGATAATTAATTTAACAATGTTGAAGGTTTCGATAATTTAGTGAATTTTTTTACAATGTAATACATTCATAAATTGTTCAATGTCCATAGAAGTATTCATACTAGCTTTCTAAAGATTATATGTTTCAATTTCTAATAAAAATTACATATGGAATGATTATGTATTTATCATTATTAGAATTATTAATATTTTCATAGTTTTTTTCAAAACCTCTTTCGAAAAATTAGGAATCTTTGTAACATTAGATTGAATTTAAAATCAACATAGTTCCAGTATCCACTGATTGTAATAATAATAATATCAAATCAATTCCAAATTGTTTCATTCGTTCGTAAGATATCGCAAACACATACTCAAACACACTAACATACATACACACTGTCATACATACACGCATACAAACATCCTAATTAGTATCAATAAAAAAATATTTCATTTTATGAGCAATCACTTTTAAGTTGTTCTTTTAATGTCCATAGAAGTATTCATACTAGCTTTCTAAAGATTATATGTTTCATTTTCTAATAAATACATATGAAATGATTATGTATTTATCATTATTAGAATTATTAATATTTTCATAGTTTTTTTCAAAACCTCGTTCGAAAAATTAGGAATCTTTGTAGCATTAGATTGAATTTAAAATCAACAGAGTTCCAGTATCCACTGATTGTAATAATAATAATATCAAATCAATTCTAAATTCTTTCATTCGTTCGTAAGATATCGCAAACACAGACTCAAACACACTAACATACGTACACACACACTGTCATACATACACGCATACAAACATCCTAATTAGTGTCAATAAAAAAAAATTTATTTTATGAGCATTCACTTTTAAGTTGTTCTTTTAATTTTGAAAAATTTGGAAATTTTTCTTTTATCAAGGTAGCAACACGAGAGTTAAATTCCTTAATTTGATGTATGCAGTTAATTTGGTATTAATACATACTATTTTAACACCTTTTATATGGCGAATCTAGTTCGACGATAAAAGCATACGACTATGTCCCAGTAACTCAACGGCAGATCGTCGGCTGACCAGTGCGAAAATCAGGGGTTCGACTACAAGTTGGGACAGCAGGGTTTTTTACAATGTCGCCCGAACAAATCAACCCTGTTGATTAGTGCAAAGATTTTAGAGGTCTGAGAGTGAGCCTAGTATGACTAGAACGGATTCGGTAAACTCTGAGATACTGAGGATCAATTTCAAATCGAGAGGAGAACGACAGCACAGAAAGCTAACTTGGAGGATAAAAATAGCAGCAGGAGGCTAACTTGAGGTTAAAATAGCAGAAGACAATTAATTAGATTTCCAAATGCACATCAATCTGACATTAGAGGACGGAGAATGCAGAGTCCACTTTGACGATACGAGTTTGCAATTCCGTCCCAGTAGCTCAACGGTAGTGTGTTGGCTGGTCAATACAAAAATCCGTGGTTCGATTCCCGATTGGGGCAGCAAAATTCTTTACAAGATATTTTTTCTTTTATTATGCAGCTATACTACTATCTTTGTTTCTGCAAAGCGAGTAAGAAATTTTTAAATATCCATAAAATGATCGTGATAAATAAAAAATTCATTTAAGTTTTTATATTAGGTACTTACATATAAACATTCACGAGGAGTATGCACGCGTTCTATCTTGAATTATTGTGTCCAGACATACACGCACATACACACACAGAAATGAAAGTATTTTCAAAACAGTTTAGGATATCTTAAAAGCGGCATTACCGTTAAATTACACATTTTTCGTTAAAGCAATACTTCATTGTACTGCAAAATGTGAAAAAAAGGAAAAGTAAATATATGACTTCTCAGGATTGTTCACATTTACACGATATATAAAATTGTTACTAGTAGCAAAAAATCGTAAAGTGTTTCCAGGCAGCTTTTGATTTACTAGCGAGTTAAGTTTCCAGTTGTTCTCTATACGTTTTGTTTATTATATTTTAACCGCCCAAACAAAAATTGCATTACATATCATAAACTCAGGAATAGGGGGTACATTCTAAAGATGAATCCAAATTTCTGGATAACTAACGCTTTATTAAAAAGCAGCAATATACACAAATAAGAACAAGATGCATTTACATTTCTAATTTGATATATGGCCTCCATTCACAATGTTCAATTTTCAATTAAATACAACTCGCTCAATTTTAAAGAATCAGATATGTGGTTTGTTTAATGATCTTGTTGCATCAAAAATAAAAAATTTCTGATTGCCCAAATTTGTCTAAGTGGATCGTATAAAAATTTAAAAGTGTAACTTTTTGAAAATGAATGGGAGGACTATTTCATTAACGTAGTCTTATTTCTTACCTGACTTTCAACATTTTTGCAATTTACATTACCCACTTATCTCCAACAGGTAAAGAATTAGAGTTCGTTTCAATCTTTTTGGGACACCCTGTATAGTATTCATAAGTATAGTAAATACGTCTAAAAGATTTCAAATATTTTCTCTCAAAAACTACAAGATCTGTAAACTGTACTTAAAAAAACCTTCTTGACGTACAATTTTTTTTTTTACATTTTAAAGTGGCATGGCGCTTTCAGACATCATAATGTCCATCATCAGTGGAAATGTTATTGCCACTGATGATGGACATTATGGCAATGGGACTAAGATAGTATTTATAAATACTGTTTACAGATTTCATAGTCTGTAATAGAAAATATCTATATAATTTGTCTGTTATGACGTATACGTTGTGGCTCATCATATGCGATACGTAAACAAATTCAAAAAATCTGACATGCCCAACACGTGACATTTCCTACAGATTTACGCATTTCGACATTAGGTAACATTAATAAGACAAATTAGAATTATTATGATGAACATCTGTGGGCTTTTGTCGCTTCTGCATAAAATTTCAATATAAAATTTGAAAGAAATCGATTTATTTTTAGAAACATATCAAACGCACTCTAGGGAGTTAAAATTGTAATATCTCAATAATTATCTATAAAACTTTATTTAACGACATTTTGGATTTTCTTTAATTTGGCGACAGTTTTCGAAAAATAAAGCTGAGGATATTTTACACAATTCGTCAACAACGTCGACTAACATTATCGCCAAATTTGCCAGAAGTGAAATAGTCAAACAGACAGGCTTTTCTTATAGATCTTTATTTAATATATAATAAGATATTATTTACTTATCATTGTTCACTATACATTTGTCATTTCGTTTTACAAAAAAATCTATGTATTGACGTGTCAAAGACTTACAAAAATTTTGTATTAATTAACACTCACTTATAGTGATGTTCGTAAAAGAAAATAAGAGGACGCTTTATGTATTTATTTTGTAGATTCCTCAAAATACCAGAAATGAACAATTATAGCATTATACAACTGTCTCCTTAGATTCACTCTGAAGTTTTAATGTTCTTTTGCTGCTATGGCAACAGGTTGTTAAATTTTTAAACGGAGCGCCATTTTTAAATGACAAGAGAGTTAGTTGTTCGAGCGAATAAATAGGAATGCAACTGCTATTGAATTGCTCGTTTTTGGAATTTTCCACTACAGTGGAAGTAGTAATTGATTTATTCAGAAAGTAATAAATACGCCGTCTGAAATTGCATTTTATTATATGAAATGTGCAATTATATTTTTGTCCAGTTTATTAAGTCTGATACAGACGGATGTTAACGACAATAATTCCTTTAAAGTGGCGTTAAAATATAAGCTTCCGACATAAGCAAAATATAAAGATCTGGCATGGGTAGCAAGTTAGTTTTACTACATACTGCAATGACTTCAGTTCCTTCACAGCGAAATAATGATATATAAGATCCACCGAAAAATGTTTTGGGCAATAAATTAACAGCAAGTAAATTGTAATTGGGCTCTTTTAGAGATTTATGAGCCCAAGTAAAGTGTATTAGTAGTCCAAGTAGAGATTTGCATGTTGAGTATTCACACTCAGCATGAAAAATCCTCATCAAAATTAAAATGACATTTAGTTAATACCCTGTGAAATAAATGACTATTGGAGAATTCATTGGCGTCAAAATATAGAACCATTGCATATAAAATACAAAATATAAAATTATTACATATAAAATAATATTACATATAAAACTATTGCATATAAAGTATTACGTATAAAGCAAGCTGTTACATGTAAAGCTATAACATATAAAAAAATCTGATGAGGGCAACACATGACTTTCCTTATATAATGCAATGAATTTACTACTTTTACAGTAATAAAAAAGGTTTTTCTTATAGTAGATACTTATATTCTTTCCAAAATATTGAATTTTCATCAATTAGTCGTCATTTTCATTGATTTAGAGTCATTTTTATCCATTTGACGAGATTTTCGGTAATTTGGCAACATTTCAAAAATTCGCCAAATTGGCAATATTCCGCCAAAAATCTCGCCAAGCTTTATGGATGGAGAAATAAGTTATTCTTATAGCACATAAATAACTATTGGCGTTCAAATACAAAAGTATTACTCAAAGTATCTTTTCTCATGAATGAAACGAGCTAGATCCACGAGAAGGATGTCACCAAATTTATCGCATGATATTTTATATGAAAAGTGAACATGTTTCTTTACAGTTAATAATTTTTTAATTTATGGGATTTTTTTTATAAATTTACTTGAAAAATGTGCAATATCTCGAGAACGGTTCATGCTAGCGTTCTAAAGTTGATGTCAATCGTTTTCTAATACCAAAATAACATAAGAAATGTCTATTTGAGTAACTTTATTAAAGGTTTTGATTTTTTGATGATTTTTTCAAAATTTCACTCGAAAGTTTAGGAGAGTTCTGAACATTCGATTACGTTTAAAAACAATAGGCTTCCAGTATTCACGACTTGTGATTTTTGTACTAAATTTTATTCGAATCGTTCCATTCGTTCGTGAAATATCGCCTCCACAGACTCACTGATACACACACACTTTCACACACACACGTACATACTTTCACACACACACACACGCACGCACGCACACACACACACACACACACACACATTCTTTCACACACACACACACATACTTTCACACACACACACACACGCAGACATCACCTCAAAAATGCTTTATTCGTGATCAGGGATGCTTGAAACGTGCTCTCCCATCAAAAACTCGAATTCGAATTTTCGACCCCGTCACAATACTTTCCTTATATATTATGTATATAAGGAAAGTAATATTACGTATAAAACTATTACATATAAAACTATTTTCTCTCTTTAATGAAATAAACTATATCCCCAAAAATGGTGATAACAGATTTGTTACATGATGTTGCATATAGAAAGTGAACATATTGGATAATACTAACTATTTTTTTTAATTTTATGCAATCTTTATCTAAATTTATTTGAAAAAATTGCAATATCTCGAGAACAGTTTATGCAACAGTTTTAAAATTTGTGTCATTCGTTTTATAAAGAAAAATTAGGTATGAAATTATTATTTAACAGTAAAGATCTTAATTTTTTAATTATTTTTTCATTATTAATTATTAAATACTTAAATATCTCAAGAACAGGTCATGCTACCATTCTAACTCTGTATCATTCGTTTTATAACGAAAAATTACATTTGACATGATTATTTATTAATCCTAAGTGAAGGTCTTAAATTTTTTACGGGAATTGAATTATCTTTCGAGCATTCGATTGCTTTTAAAATCAATAGCGTCACTGATTACCAGTATTCACTGACCATAATAATCGTAATAAATGATTTTCAAAACTCTTCATTTGCTAGAGAGATATGGTATCCACAGACACACACACGCACACACTAACATACACACACACACACACAGACATTACTTCAAAAAAGTTCGATTCGTTCAAAATTTCATTTTTATGAAACCTTTTTGAAATGTTTTGAATGGTACTTCTACAAAGCTTGAAGTTTTAACTAGAAGATATTTATGGAGAAGGCTTTAAATAGGTATGCAAACGATATCCTCGTATACACACACACCCATACATATATATATATATATATATATATATATATATATATATATATATATATATATATATATATATATATATATATATATGTGTATGTATATATTATATATATATATATAAACACATATAAAAATAAGTATATCACGAACGGAACTCCTATTTAAGTAAAGGAGAAAACAGAAACCTTACAGAGGATGTGGCGCTTAGCAGCTCTGCATCCAGAGTGGAATACAAGGATATAAACAAGAAGAAAAAATAAGCGAGAACAGGAGTAACCATATGATTTGCATAGAATGGCTGGGGTGGATTGCGACACCCCTTTCCCGCTTAAAGCAGCTTTTACGACCCGGGCAACGCTCACGGCACCAATGTAACTCAATGGTCAATCTCCCACATGTGCAAAGACAGAAGCACCCGAACGGACAAAAGAGCAAAGATGGAACCAAGCATGGAAGAGATACACCTTACTATCCAGCATGAAAACACAACATTTTATAAGGGAAAGTCGCACATGCGCGAAAAGACTTCAAGATGATAGGATCGCAGATATGAAAATATATATGATTAAGAATTCTCATTTAGAATCAAACAATGTACAATTTCTTTCTTTGAAAAAGGAATAGTAATAATGTTGTAAAAAATATCTAGGGTAATTTCTTTTTAATGCATCATTTATTATTTTATTACATTCATGAATGCAGTCTTTTTTAAAAGTACTGTAGTTTCTGTTTCTTCTGAAGTACCCGATAATAATATTTCTGAATATATTTTTAGTGAGGTTTGAATTCCAATCAATAATATTATTAATTTTGATATTGTATGAATTTCTCTTGTCGTGTATGGTTGTATAAATTCCATACTGTTGGTGCTTTCTTATTGACAAATCCAGGAAGTCTGTCGATCCATCCTCATTGATCGGGTTTTCAATTAAGTCCAATTCCCTTGGGTAGAATGCAAAATCTATGTCAGGGGTGTTTGCATAACCCCCTAATATCACGTCGTCAACATAACGGAAATAAGGTATTTCCGATAATAGATGGGTTCCTCTTTCATATTTGGATAGATAAATATCCGCCAATATTGATGAGCATGCACCACCCATGGGTATGCCTTTGACCTGTTTGTAGAAATGCATACCGTCATATAGTATGTTTTCATTTAAAACCAACTCAATCAAATCCAAATATCTTCTGAGAGTTATATATGGTTTTAAATTATACTCTTCATGTAATTCTTTCAAGATCATTTGTAGGTTTGTTAAATCGATGTTATTAAACAGATCCCTGAAATCGTAGCTTCTGAAGTTTAAATCTTTATGGCAAAATTTCAGTCGGTCTATCAATTCTTGTCCGTTTTTTAACATTATGGAGTTTTGCTTCTTAATATCAGTCATAACATATTGGAGTAATTTCAGAAGTTTTTTATTTGCATGTTCCAGGTATGATCCGCATCCCACTGTTACAGTACGGAACTTGACTGGCTTTTTGTGTAACTTGGGAATGAGGATCAAGTATGGAAATTTTACTGATTTAATATCCATACCAATTCTTTTATACAGTGCTTTTATTCTATTAGTGATGATTGATTCGTTGCTAGGAATTAATGTATACATGGCACAATCCTTATAGCATTGTGTTAAAGTATCGACATAGAATTTTTTACACGTGAATGCAAAATTCGATACGATTTTGTCGGTGTATGTCAATACGAATTCTTCATTAAAATGTTTGATTGAAAACGGAAATTGAGAACTCCCAGAATCCTTGTTTCTTCTCGGGTAGAATTGGCAAAAAGCACTGTAAAAGGCATATTTCCATGCGTTAAAAGTTTGTACAGGTATACTGTGTTTGACAGCCATCTTGTATATGAAGGTTTCCAGATCGTAATTAAATTCATTATAAATATCATTATATTCTTGTATTCGGTACTTAGTACCAAGTTGTAATAAGTTTTTGAGTTTATTATCTTTTATAAAATCTAAGTTTCCAGTAATTATATGCTTGTGGTAGGGATCACAATGTATATTTTTATGACATTGACAGGATTCAATATTAAATGAAGACACGGTTTTACATAATTTATTGTAGTTGAATAATCCTCTTCCGTTGGTTCTTACAAAGCGATAGGATATCTTAATATTTAGATTAGGCAAAGGAAGACGTTCTTCTATATTATGTAATATTTGGTTGAATGGAATATTTTCGAACATTTTATTCTTAAATGTTGTGATAAAAAATTCTTTTGATTTGTTAATTTGATATTTTGGTTCAAGTGCTACATTATATTTTGCGGCTCTGAGTTTAATTAAATCCAGAATGATGTCTATATTAGTGTTTGTATCTTCTGTATTGCAGTTATTTTCACTTAAATTGAAATTTATAATAAAATTCCATATACGTTGTAAGTATTTGATTTTGATACTGTTGGCTATATTCTTGATCCATCCGAATTTCACCGTTATTTCTGTCTTTATGAAGTCTGAGATTTTTTCTTCTGTTTTGATATAATTAAATTGTTGCTTTTTATTTCCTCTTTGGTGTCTATAAGTTTTCTTAGGTATTGAATTTTCTAAGAGAGGGTATGCTTTACTATTCCTGCATCTTTCTTTATTGCAATTTTCCTTGAATAATAAAGTATTCAGACCATATGGATATGCAGAATTATATTGCTTTATATGGGTGTTTTCCCACCACAAGCGTTCAGAAAGGTCTGGTACTATATCAATAATAGTTACCATAATATTGCTGAAGGGGTGTACTTGAAAATGTCGTACTTCTAAGTTATTATTGGTGGATAGCTGTTGGATTTTGCCCACTTGACTTCGGTGCAGATTTATACGGATATTCAGGGAATTCTGCGTCTGTCCTATATATTTCGCCTGACAGGCAAGGCATGATATGCAATATACCACATTAAAAGTTTTGCAAAAGATTTTTATATTGTCCTTTTTTGTAGAAATTTGGTGTGGATTGGCTATAAAAAATATTGGCTTATAAATTTCAATTTAAGTGAAAATAACTGCAATACAGAAGATACAAACACTAATATAGACATCATTCTGGATTTAATTAAACTCAGAGCCGCAAAATACAATGTAGCACTTGAACCAAAATATCAAATTAACAAATCAAAAGAATTTTTTATCACAACATTTAAGAATAAAATGTTCGAAAATATTCCATTCAACCAAATATTACATAATATAGAAGAACGTCTTCCTTTGCCTAATCTAAATATTAAGATATCCTATCGCTTTGTAAGAACCAACGGAAGAAGATTATTCAACTACAATAAATTATGTAAAACCGTGTCTTCATTTAATATTGAATCCTGTCAATGTCATAAAAATATACATTGTGATCCCTACCACAAGCATATAATTACTGGAAACTTAGATTTTATAAAAGATAATAAACTCAAAAACTTATTACAACTTGGTACTAAGTACCGAATACAAGAATATAATGATATTTATAATGAATTTAATTACGATCTGGAAACCTTCATATACAAGATGGCTGTCAAACACAGTATACCTGTACAAACTTTTAACGCATGGAAATATGCCTTTTACAGTGCTTTTTGCCAATTCTACCCGAGAAGAAACAAGGATTCTGGGAGTTCTCAATTTCCGTTTTCAATCAAACATTTTAATGAAGAATTCGTATTGACATACACCGACAAAATCGTATCGAATTTTGCATTCACGTGTAAAAAATTCTATGTCGATACTTTAACACAATGCTATAAGGATTGTGCCATGTATACATTAATTCCTAGCAACGAATCAATCATCACTAATAGAATAAAAGCACTGTATAAAAGAATTGGTATGGATATTAAATCAGTAAAATTTCCATACTTGATCCTCATTCCCAAGTTACACAAAAAGCCAGTCAAGTTCCGTACTGTAACAGTGGGATGCGGATCATACCTGGAACATGCAAATAAAAAACTTCTGAAATTACTCCAATATGTTATGACTGATATTAAGAAGCAAAACTCCATAATGTTAAAAAACGGACAAGAATTGATAGACCGACTGAAATTTTGCCATAAAGATTTAAACTTCAGAAGCTACGATTTCAGGGATCTGTTTAATAACATCGATTTAACAAACCTACAAATGATCTTGAAAGAATTACATGAAGAGTATAATTTAAAACCATATATAACTCTCAGAAGATATTTGGATTTGATTGAGTTGGTTTTAAATGAAAACATACTATATGACGGTATGCATTTCTACAAACAGGTCAAAGGCATACCCATGGGTGGTGCATGCTCATCAATATTGGCGGATATTTATCTATCCAAATATGAAAGAGGAACCCATCTATTATCGGAAATACCTTATTTCCGTTATGTTGACGACGTGATATTAGAGGGTTATGCAAACACCCCTGACATAGATTTTGCATTCTACCCAAGGGAATTGGACTTAATTGAAAACCCGATCAATGAGGATGGATCGACAGACTTCCTGGATTTGTCAATAAGAAAGCACCAACAGTATGGAATTTATACAACCATACACGACAAGAGAAATTCATACAATATCAAAATTAATAATATTATTGATTGGAATTCAAACCTCACTAAAAATATATTCAGAAATATTATTATCGGGTACTTCAGAAGAAACAGAAACTACAGTACTTTTAAAAAAGACTGCATTCATGAATGTAATAAAATAATAAATGATGCATTAAAAAGAAATTACCCTAGATATTTTTTACAACATTATTACTATTCCTTTTTCAAAGAAAGAAATTGTACATTGTTTGATTCTAAATGAGAATTCTTAATCATATATATTTTCATATCTGCGATCCTATCATCTTGAAGTCTTTTCGCGCATGTGCGACTTTCCCTTATAAAATGTTGTGTTTTCATGCTGGATAGTAAGGTGTATCTCTTCCATGCTTGGTTCCATCTTTGCTCTTTTGTCCGTTCGGGTGCTTCTGTCTTTGCACATGTGGGAGATTGACCATTGAGTTACATTGGTGCCGTGAGCGTTGCCCGGGTCGTAAAAGCTGCTTTAAGCGGGAAAGGGGTGTCGCAATCCACCCCAGCCATTCTATGCAAATCATATGGTCACTCCTGTTCTCGCTTATTTTTTCTTCTTGTTTATATCCTTATATATAAACACATATACATACATACATACACACACATATATATATAAACACATATACATACATACATACATATATATATATATATAAACACATATACTTACATACATACATACACACATATATATATAAACACATATACATACATACATACATACACACATATATATAAACACATATACATACATACATACACACACATATATATATATAAACACATATACATACATACATACATACATACATACATACATACATACATACATACATACATACGCATATACAGAAAAATTAAGATGTAAACATATATATCTATAGAGTTAAGGATAAAAACCAGTTAATAAACAAATGACTTTTAAATCCACTTTCGCAGCTGTTTCAATTCATTTGAAATAAGAATGCAGTGTGACGTCGAACATACATTTAAATTAAGACGAATTTTATCGAAAATGTTTAAATGCACAACACCCCAAACAATCGAATCCTTTTTATCGTCCCAAATCCATGATGTCAGCAAAATTTAAATAGAGCAGACGATATGACCCACAACCATGTTAAAGACATTTCTGAAAGAAGGGAAAAAATGTTACTCCTCCGTCAAAATGAAAGGAACACGGATAGAAATATGGAATTTTTAACTTTCATTTTAATCTGGAATTATATTCATAATAGAAATCTGTTCATTCGTTGCATGGTGTATTTTTAAAACGGTTCTGTCCTCTGCATTCCCGAATCGAGCAATTTCATCTTATAATAAATCGATTTGCCTTTTCGTGAAATGTGTATATCCCCTTTATTCTGACTCTATATAGAAGTTAAAGGGCGAAATAGAAGAATGTACTAGGATTTCAATTTTCCTTTCTCCAGAAAGTCTGAAAAATATTATCGGGGAGATACAGTATTTTAACCTGGAAAAGTATGTGAATCCGATTGAGATGAAGACGTTATTTCTTGAGAAATGTGTGTAATTCGATGCGTCGATTCCGGAATTCAATCTAAGTAAATTGAAACGTATTGAATGTAATGGGATATTATTTCACATTGTAATGAATGAGTGTTGAAATATGTTCAGCAAAAGTTTATGTTATATAATTTTTAGAGTGAATTTCTTACGATAATACATACCGGATAATACGTGTATTCAAAACATAAACCGTTTGCTATTTACTTACTTAAAATTTCATTAAGTCACTACCATATTTTCTCCAGAATATATAAAGGAAATCCATTCAGATGGCATCTGCCTTATTTTGAAGGATCTACACGTTTTCAGCATCCTTGAATACAATTAAATATTTTTTAACATTTTCCAACGCAGTTAAAAAGTGCTTATGACTTTGTTCATTCTGTCTGTCTGTCCGTTTGCACGATAACTGCCGTAAAACTGACTTTATCAAAATGATATTTTAGTACGTTGTTGAGACGGTCTGTGGGACCTATGGGAATGTAAATGAATAATATATATCACCCAATTCATTTTGAATTGAACCCGGATTGAAAAAGTGAAATACATTGAACCCTATGGGACCTAATTTTTCAAACATTTTTTAAGCAAATGTAAAATTCACAAATTGCTTCGAAAATTTTAGGATATATTCAAATCATTCCATGAAAGATATAAAAAAATTTCAGCAAAATATGTTCAGTATTTTTATAAATAAATATTAAAATAATTACACACATATTATATGATCCAAACAGTTACCTTACACCTTTCTGGTAGGTCGGACGGTCTGGGTTTCAACACATATTATATGAAGAGATCACGTGACCCATTTCAAAATAAAATATGGCATCCATCTTTTTTACCAGTGTAAAAATCGTGATTTTTAAAGTTCTTTTAACTTTATATTAATGTTGCATCCGTCCTAAAACTGATTTATTTTTGCGCATTTTCTGTGCATCTATATTCTGTGCCAACGCAATTACAATATTTTTTAGTTTAAATGATCATCAAACTTTAATTATTTCTACAACGAAACCTAATTTTAATAGATGCAGAAAAATGTAAAAACATGCATAAATATATGCGAAAATATAATAATTTTTATAAAAAGTCACGCAATCATCACCTCAAAAGATTTTTTGATGTTTTCTGCGCTGAGATATGTTTCAACGTCTTTCAATCACCTCCATGCCCTATACATTTATCGCTCACACTGGCACACATACATGCAAAAATATACGTTCCTCTGAGCATATTTTAGTTCCCATTCATTGCAGCATTAAATCGTTTTTCAAAGCATTCAATGCATTTCAATTTACTTATATTGAGTTCTGGAATTGACATATTGATTTTCCTACAACAGATTCCCCAGAAATAGGGTCTTCAACTAAATCACCTTTACATACTGCTGGAAGTTATAAAACGCGTTCCTCCGATTTCAGTAGCGAATTTCATGGATGTTTAGTTCGGAGGGGTAGGAGCGGTAAATTGAAATTTTTAAAATATTGCAGAATATTTTCTTATCCCTTTGTTTAACCCCAATATAAAATGATTAAAATGAGGGGGAATATACGTCACTTGATAAGAGAAGTCTATTTATTTGATGGAATTATTCGATACCTATACGTTAAGGGGGAGAACTTATTTTTAAAATTCACCATAAAACGAATGAGGTATTTTTATTGCTAACACAATCTGACGTCAGTATGAAAGTTGGTAACTTTCCTTCCTATGAGTCGTACTCTCGGTGCCACAAGCCACAGTCAATATTATCTCGGGGCCACAACCCACAATCAGCATTATCTCAGGGCGACAACCTACAATTAACACTAGTGAGCATTTGGCGCGCCATTTCGCATTTGTCATAGTGATTTATGACTGTACGAGTGTTGTTGTTGTTGAGACCCAGACCGTCCGACCTACCAGAAAGGTGTAAGGTAACTGTATGGACGGCCGGGAAGCCTGTACGAGTGTTAAACATTCCATTTTATTCCAAGCCATTTTATTCCAAGCATTTTTTCACAAGCCATTTTATTCCAAGGTTTTAATTCTGTTCGAGTTTGCACTTTTCATGTAGAAAGCGTGGGATCTCGCTTCCGCAGATGTTCCGAAGTAATTTCTTATTTCTTTAATTATTCCGCAGGGCAGTGGTTTCGATTCTGCAGACAGTGACGCGAGGTTGCCGCACAAAGCCGTTGGATGCTACATTTAATGTCGTGCAGGGAGTTGAAGGTCGAGGCGACCTGGATTCCATTTTTCACAGTAGAGGGGCTCTCTTGGCCCTGGGTTTTCGTTGGAGAAGGAGCCTTTATTTCTCGCTCTGGAAAAATCGGACACAAAAGAATTCGACCCAACGGTCATTTTTGTGTTTCGGATTATAACTTTGTTTCAGAAGGAATCTTATAATCCGTGTGGGCCAAAGCAATTGGTTTAATTACAATGTACTAAAATTTTCTTCTCTTTTTCAGATGCCCAGAAGAAATTGCCGGATGTAAAATGTTTAACGACTCGGAAGTGAATCCTAACAGTTAATGCCAAGATTGCGGAAAGGTCCGGTATTGACTCCTCAGTGTCCGGTGTTCTGAAGTTTAGATCCGATCGATGAATTCAGCTAAGAGCTATGTGTCTTCATCAAAAGTGTGTGAACGATTTAGAGCCTTGATCAAAATTGAGATCTTGAGTCGAAGTACTCATCTCTGAATTCAGTGATAAAGGGAAAGAGCTATTTGAAATCAGTGTTTATTCCATCAGATATTAAATAAAGTGGTGAAAATTTATTTAGTGAGAACATCGAAATTCGACTTAATTGCATCTGGAAGCGATTGCTCCATAGGTTAAATTCCTTGTGATAGAAGGAAATGAGGGATGTTGTGTTCCATTAATTATTTGAAATATATGTTTTATTGCGTAGACAAATTGAAGGAGTGATATCCTGATTAAGTGCAAAGGCCAAAATATTATCTAAATATTATTAATACCGAAATTGGCCAGAATTGTATTCAATGTTTCTATAATTTTATGATATATATATTTAATTACTTCAATAAAAAAGGAGTTTATTTAAGATAATTTGGTCTCATGTTTTCCCAACTTGATGTGGTTACTTTGTTGTGTGCCTGTGTGTCCAGTTTGCATTTTGTAAGCCTGGGCAGCCGTACCTGAGTTATTGCAAAACGCAACGCAACGCAACGCAAATCTAAAGAAAGTAAACGTACTTAATATCCAATTTATTTCTGTTTGTGTTAACCTTGGAAAAAAAAGAGGGCTTAATTTCAGATTTCCCTTCCGCCCTCGGATACACTTTACACACCTTCTGTTGTGTTGGCGTTTCCACTGTGACACATTCTTGGATCATTCATTCCTTCAACTCCTGACAGCACAAAAATTGTCCATATTTCTTCAAGTTTGGCTTCTTTATGTGCACGTTCGGTTTATATATAGTAAAATAACCATACCCGATCGAATAAAAGTGATCTCAACGCATAACTGAGAATTCAAAAAATTAAAATTACGAACTAGGCATCAAAGTGAAATAGACAAATACAGCCAATTACAAAGGTAAAACACTGTTTAATGAGAAGAAATCGACCCTAAATTTGTTAACGAAGGCATTTTTAAGAAAATCTGATGTGGACAACACATGACTTTCCTTATATAATGCAATGAATTTACTACAATTACAATAAAAAAATAGGTTTTTCTTATAGTAGATATTTATTTTCTTTCTAAGATATTGTATTTTCGTCAATTAGTCATCATTTTCATTGATTTAGTGTCATTTTTATCCATTTGGCGAGATTTCCGTTAATTTGGCAACATTTAGAAAAGTCGCCATGTTTGCGACATTCCGCCAAATTAGGAGCCAAAATCTCGCCAAGCGTTATGGACGGAGAAATAAGTTATTCTTATAGCAGATAAATGACTATTGGCGTTCAAATACAAAAGTATTACTCAAAGTATAGTTTCTCATGAATGGAACGAGCTAAATCTACGAAAATTATGTCCACAAATTTATCGCATGATATTACATATGAAAAGTAAACATGTTTCTCAACAGTTAATATATTTTTTTTAATTTATGGTATTTTTTGATAAATTTATTTTAAAAATGTGCAATATCTCGCGAACGGTTCATGATAGTGTTCTAAAGTTTATGTCAATCGTTTCCTAAGGAAAAATTACATAAGAAGTGTCTATTTGTGTAACTTTATTAAAGGTTTTGATTTTTTGTCGATTTTTTCAAAATTTCAGTCAAAAATTTAGGGGGTTCTGAACATTCAATTACATGTAAAAACAATAGGCGTCCAATATTCACGGATTATGATTTTTGTACCGAATTTCGTTCGAATCTGCCCATTCGTTCGTCAGTTATCGTCTCCATAGACTCACTGACACACGCACACACACACATAATTTCACACACACACACATATTTTCACACACACACAGACATCGTCTCAAAAATGTTTGATTCGTGATCAGGGATGCTTGAAACGTGCTCTCCCGTCGAAAACTGGAATTCGAATTTTCGACCCCGTCACAATACTTTCCTTATAGATTATATGTATATAAGGAAAGTAATAATCTGATTATTGGCGAATGTTTGTTCTATTCAGGAATGCTTAAATAAACAAAACTTACATGCACAGGAATCTAATGTACAGCTGCGGAAAAAAAAAACCCACCCTCTGTTAATCGACCATCGTTTATCGTAGGGAAAACTGAAAGATACCATTCGATTAGGATTAACATCCTCTACAAATTAATGTGCGTAAAATTTGCATAAGAGGCCGTCTTCATATCTAAACTCGCACAAACTTTGAAATTTTCAATGGCAACACCCAAGTCTGACGCAATATTTCGAATATAACACTAAAAATTAATCTCGGATATTAAGTTCCAAGTTATTTGGATGAAGCGTTTCCGAATTATGAGTATGTAAAGTTTTGAGCTCCTAATGTCAAATTAGTTTCCAAGACTTCCATTCATATCTTCTGTAATAATTATCAGCTCACGCTGATTATTTGTACGGCGTAACTACTAAACGACCCAAACACATTTACGGGATTTTTATTTTTGTGGAAATAACGATTTGTATGAAATATTAATTATGAAATCAATAATCGAAAAAATATGAATACAAACCTGGACATGTTTTGATACAAATCGATTCACAAACACTTCTTATATGTTTATGTAAAATTCCAGGTTTTTCCTCCCACTAGTTCTTTCGAAATGTTTAAATATTCAGCATCACGATGATTTCAGGGGTCGTATATTAGTTTAAAAAAATGACTAATTTGAAAAAGTTGTATTAATTGTAAGTTAATCTTTATTTAAGAAAACGGGCATTTATTTTTACCCAGTTTTAATAAAAACTTTGTATACAGAGTGTTGTATAGATCAATCAACGTAATTCTGCAACTGTATTGAAGGGTGAAAACTTGTTATAAATTGAATAAATACGCACAAACACATGAGAACACCACACCCAGCCTTGAAAATGCTCACCCTCTCATGCAGGAATCGAACCTGCGACCCTTTGGCTGTGAGGTAAGCCATAATGCTGAATGTCAAGAGGATAGTTCAATAATTTACAACAGTGCTGTGCTCAATCAACGAAACATCTCCCTTTAAATTGCGGTTTTCAATATGGAGCTGGTCCCCGAAAATTGCACATTCCGAAATATTGAATATCTTCGGATATAAAGATAGAAACGACTCATTGATGATGACGACATGGAAAATGACGACTCATTGACGAAAATTCAATATCTTGGAAAGAAGATAAATAACTACTATAAAAATAATCTATTTTTTTTTTACTATAAAAGTAGTAAATTCATTCTATATAAGCAAAGTCATGTGCTGCCCACATCAGATTTTTTTTAACATGACAGTATAGGACAAAATGTGGCATAATCATGCATAAAAGGGTTTATTTATTGATCAATGATCACGAGACTTTACAGTTTCAACTATTGTTGTGGAAAATAGCCGGGGTACAAATTTTTTGGTCGTGACGTCATTAGCCTCCCTCGGAGGGCAAGTTACACGCTCCCAGGGGTACATTATCAAATATTATACCAATCGAAAGATTTTTTTCAAGCCCTGTAAAGTGAGGAGTACACGCTCTAATTGTAATCATTTGGACCCATAATGCCGATTTTTCAAAAATTTTCTTGTAAATTTTGAAAAAATGGAAAAAGTTACTAATAATGGCTTCTGGTATGAGAAAGTCAACTTGAGCCACACTTCAGTTAATTTTAATACTGCGCTAGGAGCGCTTTAATCTCTTTTATTCGATCGAACATTTTACTATAAATACTCCTACCCTGTGCACTCACTAATTTTTCCATACAAAATTATGGGTGGGCTTGACTTTTTCTGGGAATCCTGTCTATTATACTGTGGTACACAAACAAAATAGAAGATACGCAAAGCATAATATTAAATTAAACTCTTAATCATGGCCGTAATATCGTAAATCGTGAAACCCATAAAACACAATGCGCTGTGTGCCGCTTAAACCCACCTTATTTATCTTCAGTGCGAGTTCCTGGAATAGAATACATTAACATACTACGACAATTAATTGCACCAATTTAACTCTAAAATAAAATCATTTACTAAGAACATTTGATTAATTATTAAATTCATCACAACAATTATCACATTACTATTTGCGGAGGAGATTGCATATGTGAGACCAGATAAATTAAAAATGCCTAAATTGCATTTATGACCTTCTATAATACTTGACTCGCACATACCTGCTGGCTGTCTTCAGACTTGGTCGCACAGCTCGTACTTAAGTCGATCATATTGTACTGGAACTAACTCGCGGTACAGTACTCCCACTCGTACTCATCGATCATATCGTACTGCCGGAAATTTCTTGGGAATACTTTTGGAACAACTCGATATCAAGACATTTCTTTGGAATTCTCTCTATGAAATCGCTCTTCAATCTCGTGTAGAAGTCGTGTATATCATATCTAGAACCTTCGCTTGCCGCCTCTTTTGCCTGAAGTCTGACACGCCTATTCGGCTCCCATTGGTCAACCTCAGGGCTATGCGGCCAGACACTTTCCATAATTGGTTAATGGTTTTAGCCAATCTCGTGGCTTCACATTACCCCCCTATGTTTATGGCCATCTTGACCTCTCGGGTTAGGGTGTCATAAAACTGACGTCCTTACGTCTAATGCTATTGTCAAACATAACAGAGATCATAAATGCAAACAAAAACTGTCTTCGCTAAATCTTGTTTCAAATCTGGTCTCACATATAGATTGAAAATACAAAAAAATAATAATCCGAAACGCATTCCAAATGCATTCCAGAAATAATTTAATGGATTTATTATTCCTCCTGTAAACGAAATATATGATAAAGAAATCGACCAAAAAAAAGAAAGTTTTTACATTCCATTTCTCGATCGGATCCATTAATAAAGTGACTGCGTTTAGTTTGACTCGCGTAGAAAACCATGTATTTATAACCGAAAACGTCTCTCTCGTTTTTAGAGAACTTTAAAAAAAATGGCACTCAAACGTTCTCATACCGATGTCAACGGATTCAATCGAATAAATCAAATTTGCTCTCTGATAAATGTATATCCTCTGTACTCTGAAATACTCACCATAACAATCTTGTACATCAGATTTAAAGAAAAGCGTAAGGAAATAGTCTACAATATTTTGGAATATCAATTTGCCATCCACTCCGAAACTTTACATCTATGAATCGCGTCTCTGAAATCGGTAAGGAGGATTCTGAAACTTCGAAGAATGTTTAGATAATTTATTTCAGGATTTTATGTCCCGGAAATGCTGAGGGTCACTCGATAAGTCAATATTAGAACTCAAAATAAGTAGAGGGAAACATATTGAATTTGCTGAAGTAAAATTTTATATAAATAATAAATATGCCCATTGTCTTTTTTAGAGTAAATAATTTGTAGAAATATTAGGTAGTAATCTAATAGTCCCCCAAAACTGCTGCAATAATAGCATGATAAACCTTTCCCTTCTACCTAACTCTTCTTTCCTTCCTCTTGGAATATTTTTTTTTATTTGATTCCATCTTTTTTTATTAGTTTGTATGTGTGTGTGTGTGTGTGTCAGTGAGTCTATGGAGACGATAACTGCCGGACGAATGGACCGATTCGAACGAAATTTGGTACAAAAAATCACAACCCGTAAACACTGGAAGCATATTGTTTTTATACGCAATCGAATGTTCAGAACCTCCCTAAATTTTCGAGTGCAAATTTGAAAAAATCAAAACCGGTAATAAAGTTACGCTAATAGACATTTTTTATGTAATTTTTCATTAGAAAACGATTGACATAAATTTTAGAACGCTAACATGAACCGGTCTCGAGATATTGCACATTTTTAAAAAAAATTATCAAAATGTTATATAAAATAAAAAAAAATATTTCCTATTGAGAAACATGTTCACTTTTCATATGTAATACCATGCGATAAATTGGGTGACATCATTCTCGTGGATCTAGTTCGTTCCATTCATGGTAAAAGATACTTTGAGTAATACATTTGTATTTGAACGCCAATACTCATTTATCTGCTGTAAGAATAACTTATTTCTCCGTCCATAACGCTTGGCGAGATTTTGGCGACGACTTTGGCGGAATGTCGCCAACTTGGCGACATTTTTAATTGTTGACAAATTAACAAAAATTTCGCCAAATTGATAAAAATGACGCTAAATCGATGAAAATGACGACTAATTGAAGAAAATTCAATATCTTGGAAAGAATATAAGTATCTACTATAAGAATAACATTTTTTTAACTGTAAAAGTAGTAAATTCATTGCATTATATAAGGAAAGTCATGTGTTGCCCACATCAGATTTTTTTCAAGTTATTATGCAATTGTTTCATTACGACAAAAATTGTTTAAACTCATATATTGTACGTTGTACGAGTAATCTTCTACAAATACACGGGTATATCTTCTAATCTACGAGCATATAAGAAGAACAGGTATATTGGCATATATTGGAATCAGTTACGACTTTCTGGTTTAAAGAGTACGGAGATTATTAATATTTTCAATTTATTACGTAATCTCTTTTATTTTAGCAAATATTTTTGAGACGCATATTGTAATACGGGTAATCTTCTACTAACACACTAGCATATTTTCTAATCTGCAACAATATAAGTATCTGCAACAATATAATTTTATTGTAAATTTGCTTACAAAAGGGGCCAGTGTGTTTTATTCTTCAGATCTGCCTGTGAAGATAATTTCGCATAGTGAGAACAGATATTCTTAAACTTCTCTTTAGGAGCAATAAATTTAATATTTTAACAGAATTTGCACATGATTGCAAATTATAAGTTTCTTTATGTTATATACTCCGTACTAAGAACGGTTATGCTGCTAGTTAGGGAATACTTTTGATTTGAACTTTGCTATGAAGAATGAATGAGTTGAGAAATAAGAATACATTTTAGAAAATCGAAGTTCTCGTTTTTAAACACGTAAATTTCAAATGCTAAATTGACTTTTAATACCTTAAAGTATGACTTCACTTTGCATCCGGTACAGATTAAATATATAGTTGCATTTAATGTCACGTCATAGAAAAGTATCAGGGACGTACATACGCGAAAACGTCTTATATAAGTTACTTCAATTCAAATCAATAGTACATTTTTTAAATAAGCATTCTAGAGAACTCTAATAATATATTTGATTCGTGTACTAACTCACAATCCAAATAAATATGGCGTGAGTTTGGCTGATGACGTCAGAAATAAAAAAATCTTGATTCTAAGGCCTCTAACTCCCCGATAATATTTTCGATCACCAAGAAACCGATTTTAGTGAAAATTCATCAAAAACATGCTAAAATATACAATAACTCCAAAGCTAATTCCAATTATTAAAAAAAAATCGCCAAGGCGTATCGTCCCACGTCCTGAAATACACGTGTATATATTTTTCATGTATTTTATAAAAGGATTTTAGTGTTATAAAGTCGAGTTCAGCCACTTCTAGTTTATTTTTCTATCGTAATGAATTCATATCTTAATTAGTTCTAACAATATAAAATGCGACTCTAAATGAGCTCTTTCGATTCACCCTCAAAAAAGAACAACTCCGATGCATCTTATATAAATGCTTTCGATACATCTTAACTAAGTTACTTCAACATACCTGTTATGATCTATTTCGATTCAATTCAACATCGCGTTTTGTAAATGAAAATTCTTGCAAACTCTAATAATACTTTCAATTCCAGTACCAACTGGCAATCCTTATAAAGATGACGTCAGTTGAGCCGATGCGGGTTTCGATTCCGGTACCAGCTCGCAATTTCTACAAAGATGGCGTCGAAAGCAGCAGTTTTGAGTTTAATGAGTAGTTGCGGTGTTTCATGTAGACTTCAATATACGAGGGATTATATACCGAAAGCTTTGTAAAAAGTCACATTGTTTTAGTGTTTTATTAGAAAGCACATGAAATGCATATATTAAAAAAAATTATCAACCAGAATTTTTTTAATACACCGAAAGTGTGGTTTATATTTAATGAACGCTTTATTATTTTGAGTCCAAGGTCGTATGTTAACTAATTGATCTTCTTTACCGGAGCCGATCATTTGTGCTAATATTCGAGAAGGATTCGGGTCTGCATTCGTGATTCTTGGGTTGTAGTGTTGTTATCAGGCGTTTGCGGTGAACGTTTGAGGCGATAGCTACTAGGCCTGAACCTGATTGAGGAATGAGTGCTGGGCTCTTATATTTTGGCTATTTTTTTTTTTTAAAGTTAGGGAGGACGTCCGGTGCGACGACCTCCACCTTTAATATTATTATTGGAGCCAACTGAAAAACGATCAAACGACTTGCACGATAACGGTATGAGAAACGATAATGGTGTGAGAAATGATGATGGAATGAGAAAGTCGAGTGGAGCCAGACTCCTGTTAATTTATATACAAATACTTAGGAATCAGTGCTGTTCAAATCACTCTCTCACATGTAACTGCATTAAATCTGTAAACATTTTCCTGTAGCCAGGCCCATAGCAAGGATTTCATTTCGGGGGGGGGGGGGGGCTGAACCTTATGCTTGAAACCGTCATGGACCTTTACGATTCCAGCGTTAACTTTTTCAATTAGTGCCGAGCTGTGACCCCCCTCCCCCCGCCCACTTGTTTTTTACTTTCCTTATATGCATAATGTATAAGGAAAGTATTGTGACTGGGTCGAAAATTCGAATTCGAGTTTGCGACGGAAGAGTACGTTTCAAGCATCCCTAATCACGAATCAAACATTTTTGAGGTGATGTCTGTGTGTGAAAGTATGTGTGTGTGTGTGTGTGTGTGTGCCAGTGAGTCTGTGGAGACGATATCTCACGAACGAATGGAGCAATTCTAATGAAATTTGGTACAAAAATCACAATCCGTAAATACTGGAAGCCTATTGTTTTTCAACGTAATCGAATGTCCAGAATCTCCCTAAATTCTCGAGTGAAATTTTGAAAAAATCATCAAAAAATCAAACCCTTTAATAAAATTACGCAAATAGATATTTCTTATGTGATTTTTTCAAAGAAAACGATTGACATAAACTTTAGAACGCTAGCATGAACCGTTCTCGAGATATTGAACATTTTTCAAATGAATTTATCAAAAAATCCCATAAATTAAAATAAATATATTAACTATTGAGAAACATGTTCACTTTTCATATGTAATATCATGCGATAAATTGGATGACATCATTCTCGTGGATCTAGCTTGTTCCATTCATGAGAAAAGATACTTTGAGTAATACTTCTGTATTTGAACGCCAATAGTTATTCATCTGCTATAAGAATAACTTATTTCTCCATCCATAACGCTTAGCGAGATTTTGGCGCCGAATTTGGCGGAATGTCGCAAACTTGGCGACTTTTCTAAATGTTGCCAAATTAACGGAAATCTCGCCAAATGGATAAAAATGACGCTAAATCAGTGAAAATGACGACTACTTGACAAAAATTCAATTTCTTGGAACGAATATAAATAGCTACTATAAGAAAACCCTATTTTTTTTTTGTAAAAATAGTAAATTCTTTGCATTATATAAGGAAAGTCATGTGTTGCCCACATCAGATTTTTGTTACTGTAAAAGTAGTAAATTCATTACATTATATAAAGAAAGGAATGTGTTGGCCACATCAGATTTTTTTATAAATTAACACATTCGACCTCCGAAACCAGTTTGTTCCTTCATAAATGAATACCATTTTGTCCAGTTTATTCTAGTTATTTTCCTGCCGTTTCCAATGTTTACTTTTTGTTGTGTTTTTCTATAGCTGTTTTACATATCTCAAGTCTCTTTCGTTGCTGTTATAGTAACTATTCTCACTACTGCGTTGCTTCTAGTCGTTCTGCTATCCGTTTTTATTTTGTGCTATTTGTTCTTTCCTATGTCGTTCGGTGGGTTTTTACCATTCGTAGTTTTCTGCCTGTCGCTTTGTATTTCACCCTCTTCCATTTCTTCTCACATCATTGGCGACATATTTTTTCTCACCCTCAGCTACATGTGTCATTCGACCTCAGTTGCCGTTCTGACTTTAGTATGTGAGGTCGCGATTCCCGCCAATCCTGAAGAAGAAGCCTGTTTTGCTTTTGAACAGGCAGATCAATTTATTTTTATAAACATGTAAATATTATAAATCATTAAGATATAGCA
Source organism: Amaurobius ferox (assembly GCA_951213105.1). NCBI lineage: Eukaryota > Metazoa > Arthropoda > Arachnida > Araneae > Amaurobiidae > Amaurobius > Amaurobius ferox. Next base: position 133,117,968 of record OX578136.1, read on the forward strand.
TATTTATTGAAATTCCGGGTCAAAAACCATTTGTCGCCCACAACAGCATACCATATGGCTCGCTGATACTATAAAAGGCGATGCGATTGAATAATCTCATATATCACATTTTAAAATTGTATAATATACCCAGAATATTATATAGCAGAATATTTTTCAGTAAAATGGCACTAATATACCCCCCAAAATATATCTGAAATATTGTTTGTTGTTTTTAATACGTCAGAGGATCATTACAGGCCTCTCTTTTGTCAATCGAAAAGCGCGATATTTTTACAGTTAAAAATATTTAATTGTAGAGCAATATTTCTTCACCCACTCTTATGAGAGTGACATTGATGGGCTTTGGAAGAGTTCATTGAAGAATTTCAGCAACACCGTCTATAGTTCAGGCATTTCGTCCTGATTTAAAAAATATAGGTCTGCCTGTTCTCGCTTATCTGCAAAAGATCTATCCAAATTCTGGAAAACACTTTACTAGCCTCATAATTGTTGGAATTTTTAGAGGTTTTATAGCATGAGTCTGCTGGAAAACTTTCAATGATACTCCCATAAGAATGGATAGAGAAACATTGCTGTAAAATAAAAATTATATGGCTGGAAACTACCATGTTCTGGGAATGATAAAAATGAAGACTATGATGACCGACTTTAATTAAAAACAGCAGTAGATTTCTTTTCTTCATATTTTCTGTCAGATTCATTGACGACTTTTAAAGGATTTTTTTTTTTTAAAAAGGGGGCGCGCACTCGGAACGCTCTACTGAAGGCATCTTAGGGCTTTTTAAAAGGCTCCCGACCTGGCTTGCCGAAGCCGACTATTATTGCATAATTCAAAAAATATGTTATTACCAATCCGAATACTAATCAATCCTAGATATTTTAATCTCCGCATTTCTTTCTGAAAGTAAGAATTAAAAAAAAAAATGATCGGATAGAAACGTAATTTTTCAACTTCCATTTTTACGTCAGCCCCTATTGATAAGGAAAGTCTGTTCATTCGTTTTATGTATTTAAAAAAAGGAGGACTTCGTCTACTACGCTTCGGTATCGAATGACTTCATCGAATAAACCGATTTGCTTTTAGAGTAATGCACATTTCTCTTTCTATTTTGACCCTTTACATCGGGGTTAAACGACGGGAAGGGGAAAGTAGTAGACAATATTTAAGAATTTCAATTTGTCTATTTTCCGGAACTGCGCAATTTAGAATACCTTTCTGGAGTTGAAGGACGAGAAGGATTTTATAAATTAGTGAAGTGTGTGATTGAATTGGAAAATACTTTTTGATAGGTAATTGTTATAGGTAATTTAATGCATTAAAAAATTAATTAATGGATTAAAACGACTGTAACAGTCACAAAAGAACTTTTTTTTCTATATTTTATTTTCTTTAAAATGCATTGTGGTGTACAGAAAGGGTATTGGAATGGGGTAAAAAATAAGTGGTGGCTCCAGTCCGATGGAGCCGAAAAGGTTTTGCATAAATAACTTGCAAAAAAAGTTCGACTAAATTTCAATAAGTTTATTCGTTGCTTACAGATCTTGTAGAATATTCAAAGGGTTCGCTTGGTGTTCATAGGTATCTATTATATTCATAAGTAAAATATAATAATTTAATAATTAGAAACAGCTTTCCAAATTAGTTCAAAATATTATATATCAAAACTATAACCACTATATTTCGAAAACTATGCACTTGATACAGAAATATCTCTCAAGGACTTTTAAAAGGCTATAAATTACTTACCAACTGTTTATAACTATCACTTCAATTTTCTAGAAATAAGCATTAAAAACTTTAGAAAAGGAAAATTTTCAATTTTCTTTAACCTGACAAGACAATCGCAAAAACCTATGAAGGTTTTGTTCTGCTTTATGCAAGGAAATTGTGTATGTTTTCTTTCAAGCAACAATTTGTTTTCACTGTTATTTATCTTGAAACTGAATTTCCTGCTGAATTCCTTTGTTGTATACTATTTAGATCTATCTGGTTAAATATATTTTGAGTGAAAGTAATGAAATTGAAGCGAAAAATTGCTCACATGAAAACTTTTGGTCATTTTCAAAGAAAAAATTCATAATATTAACATGCTGTATTTTTATATAATCATAAATAGTACCCTATTTTAGACAGAAGAAGTAAATACTGTTTATATTTTTAATAGATTCGTATATATAAGCATCCAAAGTGTTTATATTTTTATTAGATTCGGATATATAAGCATCCAAAATGTTTACATTTTTCGTAACACTCCGATTTCAGCCTGATACCTTCGACCACAGGCACTATTCATGTTAAAATCCGATTCTTGGATTTGACATAGATTCACACGTTTTGAGAATCTCTGAATGCGAATCAACCATTTTTCAATTATGTCTGTCAGTATGCGAGACTATGGAAAAGATATATTCTATAAAGAAATTGGGTGATTTCAATGAATTCAATTACGATTATTTCATATGATATACGTTAAAAGCCTATTGATTTTCAAAATGAACTAACCAAAGAAAAAGAAACTCAAATTTAAAAAAAAAAATTCTCAAAAATGGACAAAAAGTTTTGAAAATAAAAATTTAAAAAACGATTTCCCTACAGAAAGTTATTTTAGGTGCATTTTTTTTCTTTTAAAAGCAAATGGCATCATTTACATGACTGCAATGTGTGACGTTCTCGATACATTGCACATTTTCGATCTAAAACGATAAAAAAATTTTCTAAAAAAATTTAACATTTTCATTGTTTTCAAATAAAGCGAAGAAAGTAATTTTTGCAAAAAATAAATGAAAAGGGTAGTCAAAAAAGTTATCAGGAAATATCCATAAATTGGCCTTTTCGCAAATAATGCTATATCCTTCCCAAGAATAAAGCTATTTCCATGATATTTAGAATGTTCTTTTTCCCTAACAGATAACAAAAAGCGTATTTATTTTCAAATGGATTGAGCTTTGAAAATCTTTCATTTGTATTGTTTCTTCACATTACCTAAATCTGTTAGTATTCAGGAATTAAATCTACAGAGTCAATCAATCTCTGTTTTAATTGTGTGTGCATTCACTCCTTAATCTCCAAGGCTCCTAAATATACCTTACTAATCGATACCTTACTTAATCTCTGTCTTCATGCAATCTTTTATCCATTCTTCCATCTTCAGTAATACTGAAAAATCCCCGCAAGTGTCATAACTTAAATCTACAAACTTTAAAAGTTTTAGCTAAACAACTTCCAACTACTGTACTCAAAAGTTGCAAATATAAATTTCAATCTTTTAATTTATTGGATGATACAATTACTTACCCAACTTATTGTATATGAAAAGAAAAACTCTCTCTTGCACGGTACAACTTGGCACGATCACAAGTACTTCAAAACTTCAAGACATCATGAATTATCGTTTTAGTCATAGAATGTTAATCTTATACGCCAACAGAATTTTTATTCTTATTCTTATGTTTATACTTGTAGTGTGCTTAGTTACATTTTGATTCGGCGTGTATTACTTTCCTTATATACATAATGTATAAGGAAAGTATTGTGACGGGGTCGAAAATCCCTGATCACGAATCAAACATTTTTGAAGGTGATGTCTGTGTGTTTGTGCGTGTCTGTGTGTGTGTGTGCTTGTGTGTGTGTGTGTGTGTGTGTGGGTGGGTGGGTGGGTGTCAGTGAGTCTGTTGAGACGATAACTGACGAACGAATGGACCGATTCGAACGAAATTTGGTACAAAAATTACAATCCGTGAATGGTCAAGAAATCAAAATGGTCAAGAAATCAAAATGGTCAAGAAATCAAAACCTCAAATAAATTTACGCAAATAGATTATTTCCTATGTAATTTTTCATTAGAAAACGATTGACATAAATTTTAGAACGTTAACAGGAACCGTTATCGAGATATTGCACATTTTTCAAAAAAATTATCAAAAAGTCATATAAAATAAAAAAAACATATTTTCTATTGAAAAACATGTTCACTTTTCATATGTATTACCATGCCATAAATTGGGCGACATCATTCTCGTGGATCTAGCTCGTTCCATTCATGAAAAAATATACTTTGAGTAATACTTTTGTATTTGAACGCCAATAGTCATTTATCTGCTGTAAGAATAACTTATTTCTTCCTCCATAACGCTTGGCGAGATTTCGGCGACGAATTTGGCGGAATGTCGCCAACTTGGCGACTTTCTGAAATGTTGCCAAATTAAGGAAAATCTCGCCAAATGGATAAAAATGGCGCTAAATCAATGAAAATGACGACTAATTGTCGAAAATTCAATATCTTGGAAAGAATATTAGTATCTACTATAAGAAAAACCTATTTTTTTTACTGTAAAAGTAGTAAATTCATTACATTATATAAGGAAAGTCATGTGTTGCCCACATCAGATTTTTTTTAACTGTAAAAGTAGAAAATTCATTGCATTATATAAGGAAAGTCATGTGTTGCCCACATCAGATTTTTTTATATAAGTTACGCATCAGAAATGTATGGTATGACGTGTACTAAAATTTTATAAAGTTTTTATTTTATTTTATTTTGTTTTTAATAAAACAGTTAAGAGAAACTCATTTTCTGTGTAGCTAAGAAACACATAATTACGACATGCTTCGTGTTTCTGTTTATTGATAATTGAGAGCTGAAAATATTTATTCGTTACAAGACAAATAGTTCGATGTAGTTTTTCATACTTTACATACAACAAATACTCCAGAATGCATCATGACTAGATTTAAAGAAACAAAATCTTTGAGAATCAAGTACATATAAATATTGTAAATAGAATCAAATGAGTAGTCAATAGTTAATTGTTTATTAAAATATTTTTACTTTGAAGTAGTATCATGCGTCGGGTCGGGTACATGTTACCCTCGGAATAAAGATTTTGCAAGTCGATTTCGGGTCATGTTTCCTTTGCTTTTCAAGCAGTAGGTCGGATAACGAGTTTACCCTCAAATATTGTGTTTAAGGGTTATATGTGTGAGACCAGAATATGTTCTCACATGTAGTGAGACAAGTTTATGTGTAGATTTATGGTGTCCTTAAAGACAAACAAAGCATTAGTCTGGCTGGCGCCGAATTTTATGAGAACTTGAACTTTTAGGTCAAAGGACAGTGAATTTAGGAGGCCATATAAGAGTTGGCCAGGGCTGAAAATACAGTCGTGCCATTGGGTGAGGGGTGGCCAATCAGTGCCATAGAAGAAGTAAGGCGGAGTTACCCCCCCACACCGAATGGACCTCAAGTTTGGATCCGAGAATCGGCAGTATAGTATAAGATTATCGGCAGTATCAGTATTAGTATTATCGGCAGTATTAGTATGAGTATTAGTAATAGATAGTAATAGAACATGAACAAGTAAGATGACTTAGAAACAGTTATAGAAAGATTTGAGTATTAGAGAAATCATGACTTAGAGGCATCAGCATTCTGACTTAGCAACATGAACAAGTAAGATGACGACAAGTATCATCGTAAGATTAGCAGATTTCAAGTAGTGAGAGTATCATCATGACATGGAGAGAACAACTACAGACGAATTCGACCACGGTTCCCATCAAGGCCCAAAACTCAAGGTATGTGTCATCAACAATCCAACGGTTAATGAATATTTAGATATTGGTTCAAGTAGTCTCACATGTCTCCATCCCAGTCTATTTTAAGAGTAATATAATGTATTGGAAGTTAATAGTAGTTATGTAAATTAATAAATGTTATTGTTAAGTTTAAATAGTCTAATCTTTTAATAATGATTAATGAATTCCTTTACAGGACTCACACTTAAGTTAAAATAATTGGAGGGTTATTGCTTAAACACAACGCACTTATAATCACTAAAATTAAAGATAAACAATTAACATTAATATAGTTTAAAATAATAAATTAAACATAAATTTTATATTTCGGTTGCCACAATATGCACTGTCATATGTTTAAGGAGAGTAATTATATAAATACATGAAAGAGGTTACAAACTGTCAACAGCGGCTAATTTAATTTTATAATCTAATTTTTACTTTCTTTATATACATAATGCATAAGGAAAGTTTTGTGACGGGGTCAAAAATTCGAATTCGAGTTTTCAACGGGAGAACACGTTTCAAACATCCCTAATCACGAATCGAACATTTTTGAGGTGATGTCTGTGTGTGTGTGTGTGTGTGTGTGAGTGAGTCTGTGAAGACGATATCTCACAAACGAATGGAGCGATTCTAAAGAAATTTGGCACAAAAATCACAATCCGTGACTACTGAAAGCCTATTGTTTTCAGATCGAATGTTCAGAACCCCCCCCCCCCTCTAAATTTTCGAGTGAAATTTTGAATAAATCATCAAAAAATCAAAACGTTTAATAAAGTTACGCAAATAAACATTTCTTATGTAATTTATCCTTAGAAAACGATTGGCACAAACTGTAGGACGCTAGCATTAACCGTTCTCGAGATATTGCACATTTTTCAAATAAATTTATCAAAAAATCAAGTAAAATAAAAAAAAATATTAACTCTTAAGAAACATGTTCACTTTTCATAATATCATGCGATAAATTTGGTGATATCATTTTCGTGGATCTAACTCGTTTCATTCACGAGAAAATATACTTTGAGTAATACTTTTGTATTTGAATGGAAATAGTAATTTACCGGCTATAAGAATAACTTATTTCTCCTTCCATAAAGCTTGGTGAGATTTTGGCGACGAATTTGGCGGAATTTCGCCAACTTGGCGACTTTTTAAATGTTGCCAAATTAACGAAAATCTCGCCAAATGGATAAAAATGACGCTATATCAATGAAAATGACGACTAATTGAAGAAAATTCAATATCTTGGAAAGAATATAAGTATCTACTTTAAGAATAACATTTTTTTTAAATGTGAAAGTAGTAAATTCATTGCATTATATAGGGAAGGTCGTATGTTACCCACATCACATTTTTAAATATTTTAATATTCAATTTTTATAGTAAATTTTTCGGTAGTTATTTTGGTTTAAATTTTTAACCAGTAAGCCTACAGTTCAATTTGTATACCGAGCCTTTTTTCTTTGATCAACTAGTAGAGTTTAAATAGTCTCAGTGCGAGTCACTCTTTGAGTTTTGGTTCACACTCTGCGAGTTCGGATCGGGTTGCTGGTCAACAATATTCTATCCCGTCCCGCGTAAGATTCCACTCTCTTTCTTTCTTTCTCTCTTTTCTTCCTTTTCTCTCTTTTACTATTTCTATGTTTCTCTCCCTCGCTTTCTTTATTGCTTTATCTCTAGTTTCCTTCCTATGATTGCTTCATTGTCTTTCTCGCTCTTTTTCCTATATTTTTATCTCCTCTCACTTTATATGTCTCTTTATCACTTTCTCTCTCTCTTTCGCTATTTCGCTGTCTTTCTTTCTTCCTTTCGCTCTTTGTCTTTTTCTCTATCTCTCTATCTACCTGTCTTGCGCTATCTACCTTTATTTCTTTCCTTCTCGTTCTCTTTCTTTCTTTTTCTCTCTCTCTTCCTATTTATTTATTTATTTATTTTTCTCTCTCTTCCTATTTATTTTTTTCTCTCTTTTCCTATTTATTTATTTATTTTCTCTCTCTTCCTATTTATTTATTTATATTTCTCTGTCACTCGCTTTGTTTAGTTCTCTCTCTTTTTCTTCCTATGTTTGCTCCTTTGTCTTTTTCGCTTTCTTTCATCACTTTATCTCTCTCTCTCTCTCAATCCCTCTCTCTCAATCTCTCTCTCTCAATCTCTCTCTCAATCTCTCTCTCTCTCAATCTCTCTCTCTCTCTTCCTGTTTATTTATTTATTTCACTATCTTCCTATTTATTTATATATTTCTCTATCTTCCTATTTATTTTTTTATATTTCTCTCACTCGCTTTGTTTAGTTCTCTCTCTTTTTCTTCCTATGTTTACTTCTTTGTCTTTCTCACTTTCTTTCTTAACTTTCTCTCTCTCTTTCTCTATTTATTTATTTATTTTTCTCTGTCTTCCTATTTATTTATTTATTTTTCTCTCTCTTCCTATTTATTTATTTATATTTCTCTCTCACTCACTTTGTTTAGTTCTCTTTCTTTTCTTTCCTATGTTTGATTCTTTGTCTTTCTCGCTTTCTTTCTTCACTTTATATCTCCTTTTTTCTTTCTATCTATCCATCTATCTATATTTCTTATCGATCTATCTCTATTTCTCATCTATCTATCTATCTATCTTTACTCCACTTTCTGTCTATTCGTCAAGCGTGTATTGAAATCTCCCATTTGAATTTTTTACCTGACGCAATGCCTTTTAAACACACATACTATATTGAGAAGGTAGAAAACTGAGTGTCTATAATTTCTTCGTAGTTTCATAATAACATTACAGGACAACAATATAGTTTAAGCGGAATTGTTCAGCATTTAATCATTATCCTGTAGCACAGTGATGTAAAGCTAAACCAATAATATGCTATTCCAATCATGCAAACACAGTAATAGTCTTTAATTTATCCAATTTGTAACGGATCAATGCTGATTGGCTTGGACTGATTAGTATTATTAGTAATCGAAGTAACACCTCGTAATCAGTAAATTGAGTATTAAATTTACCACTTCTAAGATTATTGAAAGCCTCAAAGCTAATTTAATGCTATATAATAGAATTTAACAACGATTAATGACAATATCGAATCTATTTACTTACTCGTACTACTATTTTGTAAAATTATGTCCCAGAAATTTTTTTCATTCGAAATTTTCGGTGATTAAAACAATTCTAACTGATTAAGAATCAGTTTATCAATACATTGCAACTTCAAATGCATGATAAGTAAGTTTATTTTCCAACAACTTGTAAAGGGGATAGAAAATTTGTTGTATCATTAAAAATTTTCATTAACATATCTACGAGGAAGTAACCATAAATTCTCGAATTCTAGTCGTAGATATCGAATAAGTAGTACATAGTCGACATCTCCAAAGACTGTATGCCAAGTGTAGAACTGATTTTGGTTTGTGATTAGAACCTTTTTACCAAATGCTTGCAAACAACTTTGAAGTTTTCTTGAATTCATTTTTCCTTCTTTCAAAATACAATTCATGAAGTCGTTTTCAAAAATAGTTATTGTACTATTGGCGAGATTTACTAAATCGCCTAGAATCTCCTAATGCACCACGATAACGTACGCACACAGACAGCAATGTCTATCAAGCAGTTTATGGCGAATACCCTTACTCTTAAGGTATAGCACTGAGTCCGTCTTGTTCTGCAGAATAACAATCTGACTGAAAACGAGGAAATTTGCATAAGGTATAGCACTGAGTTCGTCTTGTTCTGCAGAATAACGATCTGACTGAAAATGAGGAAATTTGCAGAATAGTGGAAAATATATTTGTAAGTCAAAGTAAAAATGGTATTGACTTTAAACAGCATTCCGAAACGGGATTTTGAAAATTGTTTACGTCAGTAGGAATAGCACTGAACCTTCTGTGTTGCATCTCATGAACATCACTTCAAAGAGTAGTAAAATAAAAAAGTAATAAGTTTACTCTGACTATTATGTTTTAAAGATTCTAAAATATTTGGATATCTCATCGTGCATATAAAATAAAAAGAAGGATTTGGAGGAAAGTGGGAGGCCCTCCAGAAACCCAGGAAGTTTAATGGTTTCAAAATCCCCACGTCTGAAAATGACATGTCTTTCTGCAAAGATATTGCTGCAATTTCTCGATGCCTTTTTCGTAGTCTTAATATGCTCCACTTCAAGAAAAAGAACATGAAAACTAACTAATGCACATTACGTCGAGATTCGGTTCACATGATTTTAATGAAACATTTGACAACCTTGGCGAGGCAGTGCACTCATTCTTCCTTAATTGTAATGTTAGGGACACGACAACAACAACAACAACAACAACCTTGGCGAAAAATTTAAAGGAAAATCGCCAATTTGCTGACTTTTGAAAAGTTAGGAAAAGTTCGAACATCTAAGCAACTGGTAAAGAATTTTCTGAGTTACATAGGTTTTATGGAAAGTTTTTAAGAAGGTACATAAGGCTGCTTATCATTCAGAGAGTGAGGTTATATGATACGAAAAATGCTCCGAATAGTAAATAAGTCAGTGTTTTGAGAATTCGATGTCCATGTTTGCGAAATTATTGAGAATTTAATTGGTATTTTATTGCATCTGGCGTTTGAGACTCTTCAAGATAGCTAGAAAGTTATTAACTACATCTTGTTTCTATTACGCTTATTGCTGATTTTAATAAAGATTAAGGTATCCAGATTTTCAAATTGATTCTTGTAACATTAGAATACACTCAAGACTGAAAATACGTTCTATATGTACCGAGTATCAATGAAAAACATGAAAAAAGTTATAACTCAAGAAATAACTCAAGAATTCAAGTTATAACTCAAGAAATATTATTATAATATATATTTATATGCTGGTGTATATAAAACCAAAATGCCTCTACCCTATGAAACAAATGTAGGGGGCTGACCCCCTTTTTTAGAGATGTAGGGGGAGCTATCTTGCTTCCTGTTAGACATAGGGGAAAAGTTAATTATAACGCTATAGAACGTTGCGAAATTTGAACTAAACATTTCTGTGCTCCCGCAAAAGATGAAAAGGACCCTTGGCATCAGTATATACAATCTAACTTCCCCCTCCCCGAAATCGAACATTTAGACAATGCTGCAGAATGAAATTGACCCCTTCAGTAATGTTGAACGCTAACACGTATAATGAATACGACGTCTCCAATTGTGTTCCAGTATCTCTACGTTTGCACTGTTACATGCAGTTTAATAAAAAGTGCCTCTTACAAAATCTCTATTTGAAGAGCTACTTTCCAGCTTTCGGTAAGGAACAAAAATACTAATTTTGCAACCCTCTGCAACTTTGTAATTGGCTTTTTCTCCTATCCCTAACATTAAGCAAGATGGCTCCCGTACCCCCTTAAAAAAGGGGTCAACCCCTAAATTAGTCTCATCGTGTAGTGCCATAGAGGTTTCCCATACACCTGCATAAAAAAGTACAATAACCCTAATACTTCTCGTGAGACTGGCCAGATCCGTGACTTCCTTGACACTCTGAATTTATCAGGCATTGAACTAGAAACCTTCGACATATAATCCGATGTTAAAACAGCTAAACTATACAAGCACAAAATTACAGAAATGCGTTTTCATTAATAAGATAGCTTTTATACATATATCCGTCATTTATATACAATTTTCCTCAAAATCAACTTTTAATAAATAAAAAGCATGCGTATATGTCATGTTTCAGACAAGACAAAAGAAATCTATCATCCCAGAAGAATTTCAGAAGAGTCACCTATAGTCACATTTTTGAAATAACGAGTGGCAACGCTAACATTTCCCGTCATTCTTTGCAATATCGTCATGACAACTGATCTTTTATATGTATATGCAGGGGACAGAAACAAAAAGTAATGCATCTGAAATACCTGCGTGAACGTAGAGAAAAGATCATTTTTTCTTCGAACTCTTGTCCGCTTCTTTCGTATGATTTTCTTATTCTTTCAAAATGATTTCAATATTTATTTTTCAGGTCAAATTTTTAAAATTTATTTTACATTCACGCAAATTGTTTGCGACCTTTGAATTTCATGGAGATTTTTCAATTTCATTTCTAATTTTCTACGAACTAAACAATTTTTTCAGATAAGCTGAACAGAAAACGAGTAAAATGTCTAACAATATTTTTTGATTAATTAAATTTAATTCAGTTAATTTTAATACTGTGGTACGAGAGTTTCAATCTCTTTTATTCGACCGAAAATGTTCATTTTACTATAAATACACTCACCTGTCCATACAAAATTTTGGGTATGCCTAAGAATTTTTCTAGGCATACTGTCTATTATACGTACATTAAAAGCACAAAAAAATAATAATAACCCGATCCGCTCTCAAATTGTATTCCTGAAATAATTTAATGGATTTATCATTCCTCCTGTACTCTGTAAGCGAAATATATGATAAAGAAATAAACAACAAGAAAGAAAATTTTCACGTTTTCACTTCTCGATTGAATCCATTAATAAAGTGACTACTATTGACTTGACTCGGGTAAAAAACTATGTATTTATAACCAAAAACTTCGCTGTCGTTTTCAGAGAACTTAAAAACAATGGCACTCTAAAGTTCTCATACCGATGTCAACGGATTCAATAGAATAAACCAAATTTGCTCCCTGACAAATGCATATCCTCTGTACTTTGAAATGTTCCCCGTAGCAACCTTATATATCAGATTTAAAGAAAAGGATACGGAAACAGTCTACAATACTTTGGAATATCAATTTTCCATCCACTCCGAAACTTTACATCTATAAATCGCGTCTCTGAAATCGGTAAGGAGAATTCTCAAACTTAGAAGAATGTTTAAGTAATTTATTTGAGGATTTCATGTCCCGGAAATGTTACGGGTCACACGATAAGTCAATATTAGAACTCAAAATAAGTAGCGGGAAACAAATTGAATTCGCTGAAGTAAAATGCTATGTTCATAATAAATATGTCCGTTGTCCTTATTAAGAAATGCTTTGTAGAAATACTAAGTCGTAATTTAATAATCCCTCAAAAACTGTTGCAATAATACCGCGATAAACTTTTGCCTTCTCCCTTCATACCTTCCGCTTGGTGTAATTTCTTTTTTCGGTTTGCTTCCCTATTTTTTTTTATTATTTGTCCATCTTTCACAAAATTTAATTATTTTTTCCGCTACATTTATGACGAAATTAACCTCCAAACCCAGTTAGTTCCTTCATACATAAATTTCATTTTGTTCTGTTTGTTCTAACTAATCCTCCATCGTTTCTAAAGTCCTTTTTTACAGCTGATTTAAATATCTTAGGTTTCTTTTGTTGCTGTTCTTGTAGCTTTTCTCACTATTCCGTTGTTTTTAGTAGTTCTACTATCTGTTCATTTACAGCCTTATTTCCTTCTATTTGTTCTTTCCTATGTAGTTTTGTGGGTTTATTACTTTCGTAATTTTCCTCCTGTCGTTTTGGTTTTTTTCCTCTTCCATTTATCTTCTCCCGCATCATTGGCGACATCTTTTCCCTACCTTCAGGTATACCTTTCCCTACCTTTCCCCTAAAGGACGACGGACACGAATGCACGTTTTCATATGGAACGTTTTCAATTGAATTTATTTGAATACTAGATGGCGCTAAATGTCCATTCAAACATTTACAGCGTATTTTGTTAATATTTGACCTTGGCATAGGAGGGTCCCTATGAATCACCACTTCATCTAGAGGCGTCAAATGTGGTTTTTTAATATGAAAAAACTAGATCATTTCTCGCAGACTCTGCTATGTTATAATTGAGAATGGATGTAAGATGTTTAGTGAAACTTCGACTCAGCGACCATTTGGGGCCCACAGCCGCATTTAATGTGGTTCACTGATGTTGTAAAAGGTAGTGCGATAAAAAATCACATGCGTCGCAATTTTAAATTATATAATGTAGAGAGAAATTGAAATGGCAGAATATTTTCAGTTAGTGGTTGCTAATACATCCCCACAAATATATCTGAACTATCGTCTGCTATTTGTAACTCTTCAAACTACCATTATCTCTCTATTGTCAATCAAAAATAATGGCGTTTTGACAGACTTAAATAATTTTAATTTTAGAGCAATATTTATTTCTTCATCCATTCTTATGAGAGTGCCGCTGAAGAGTTTTAGCAACGCAGTCTCTATTTCAGAAATTTTATCCTGATTTAAAATAGAATGTCTGCCTGTTTTATTTTATCTGCAATAGATCCAGATTCTCTAAAACACTTTACTAACCTCATAATTGTTTAATTTTTAGCGGTTTTAAAGCACGAGTCCGCTAAAATTTTTCAATTATATTCTCATAAGAATGGTTAGAAAAGCATTGCTCTGAAACAAAACATTATATGACTGTGGGAAAACGCCATGTTCTAGGATTGATAAAAAATAAGTCTGCGATGATCGTCAGACATATTAAAAACAGCAGACAATGCGTTCCAAAGTTAAAGTTCGTATAAACGGTTTAGTCGAAGAGTAACATTCAGAATAAAAGGAAAATATCTACCTGTCTGTACTCAGCATGGCGCAAAATTTAAGCTACCTGTAGCTACGAAATTCGATACTGTGACTTCAGAACAGGTTTCACAATCCTTCGAAGTGATTTATTTAATTCGATTTAGATGTTTAGTTATTAATATTTTCGACACGAAGGCAACAAAGAGCCGCCGGACAGCCAACCTTATGTTATAGCAAACTGACTAGCACGACATTTTTTTTTATTTCCAATGGCAAGGCAATACAGGATAAAAATACAAAATTACAACAAGGTACAGAAAAATACAACAAGTAACAGACTAAAAGTCCAACAAGTGTTGACCGAAGTCATTGCCTTAAAAGTTCTCTAGCACGCCAATACAATGCCGTCTCAGAGTCGCCATGAAGTGCCGAACAACGATTAGACGCGACATTGAAAATATCTAGTGCGACATTGAAAATTACAATTACTATTAATGGTAGTCAGTGAAAAATGTAGAAATCTATATAATAATTATCAAAAGTGTTTTTATCTTTCCAGACCCTTTACAAGTTTCCCTGTGACATAAAATGCTGAATCTTTATATTCTTATAGTATCGACAATAGAACGGAAGATAACGGAGCTGGAATTCCGATTCCACCCTCAGCAGCAAAGAAAATGGAGTTTTTAGATATGTCCTTCCAGACCATCCAGAAGCCTCTCAGCTAGTTATAGCTCCTAGCACAGTTATAGTATCGGCTACGGTACAGAGCCTAACAAAACCGGATTTTTGCATCACCCTGAGGGGGGGAGGGAAGAGAACATGACTATAGAGAAGAAGAATCCCAAGGTGACATAGAAGTTAAATCTTTACACACTTATAGTAACGACTGACTACAGAGCAGAACCTAACAGAACCGGATTTTCGTTTTCTATTTCAGGGATTGACAAAATGGGGAGGGAGCATTAAAAGTAAGCTCCTCAGTGACCTAGAAAACTGAAAATACTTACAGTTATGTCACCAACCACGAGACAGAACCTAACTGAGCCAACGCTTGATTAATAAGATAAAATGACTCATTTTGATGCCAAGTACCATACACTGTTAAACAAATTACATTTTATTAAAAAAATGTAACTTAATTTTTAACAATATTTTTTCGCCTTAATTTGTGAGGTTCAAGTACTTGTTGTCATAACAATTCTGCAAGTTAAGATTTTGTTCTCATAATTATACGGGTTAGTATTTTATTAAAATGCGAATTGTAATTTTATTCGGCTGATATTTTTTTATATTCTTCTGTCAAATTCTAAGATAGAAATATTTTTAAAGTCAAATTGTTAGAAGATTTAAAAAGAGGGCGCGAACTCGGAAGACAATCAGCGGTGCTTTACTAAAGGCATTGCAGGTATTTTCTTAAAACGCCTGACCTGCTTGCCGAAAGCGACTATTATTGCATAATTCAAAAAATATGCTATTACCTACCCGAACTTGAATAAATCGACATTTTTCTAATCTCCGTATATTCTCTTTCAAGAAAGTAGAAAATAAAATGGAAAGGGATCAGATAGAAATGCAATTTTTCAACTTCCATTCTTACTTTAGCCCCTATTGATAAGGTAAATCTGTTCATTCGCTTTACGTACTTAAAAAAAAGGGCTCCGTCAACCACGCTTGGGCATAGAATGATTTCGTCGAATACATCGATTTTGCTTTTAGAGTAATGCACATTTTTCTTTTTATTTTGACCCTTTACATCGGGGTTAAACGACGGGAAGGGGAAAGTAGTCGACAATATTTAAGAATTTCAATTTGTCTGTTTTCCGGAACTGCGCAATTTAGAATACCTTTCTGGAATTGATGAAGAAATAGATTTTATAACTTTTTGATAGGTAATTCAATGCATTTAAAGATTAATGAATGGATTAAAACGACTGAAACTGTCACAAAAGAACGTCTTTTTTTTTCTATATTCTATTTTCTTTAAAATGCATTGCAGTGTAAAGAAAGGGTATTGCAACGGAGTAAAAAAACCAGTGGTGGATCCTACCCGATGGAGCCGAAATGGTTTTGCATAAATATCTTGTAAAAAAAAATCGACTAAAGTTCAATAAGTATATTCGTCGCTTACGGTTCTTGTAGAATATTCAAAGAGCTCGTTTGGTATTCATAAGTAGCTAAATTATTATAATTAGAACCAGCTTTCCAAATTATTTCAAAATATTATATATAAAAATTATAACCACTATATTTCGAAAAATATGCATCCGATACAGAAATATCTCTCAAGGGCTTTTAAAAGGTTATAAATTACTTATCAACTGTTTATTGCTATCCTTTTATTTTCTAGAAACAAGCAATAAAAACTTCAAAAGAGAAATTTTTTAATCTTTTTTAATTTGACAAGGCAATTGCAAAAACTATGAAGGTTTTGTTCGGCTTTATGCAAGGAAATTTTGTATTTTTCTTTCAAGCAACCATTTGTTTTTATTGTTATTTGTCTTGAAACTGGATGTCCTGTTGAATTTTGTTTTGTTTTGTACTATTTATATCTATCTGTTGAAGATATTTTGAGCAAAAGTAAACAAAATGAAGCGAGAAATCGCTCAGATAAAACATTTTATTTATTTTTTTTAAAAATCATAACATTACAATACTTAAGTTATTTTTGTATGATCATATATAGTACCCTATTTTAGACCGAAGAATTAAAAATTGTTTATACTTTTATCTATTAAATTTGGATATAAAAGCATCCAAAGTGTTTAAATTTTTCGTGATACACCGATTTCAGCCGGATACGTTCGATCATAGACACTATTCACGTTAAAATCCGATTCTTGGATTTGAAATAGATTCACGCGTTTTGAGAATCCCTGAACACGAATCAAATATTTTTTCAATTATGTCTGTCTGTCTGTGTGCGAGACCATAGAAAAAATATATTTTGAACAAATTGGGCGATTTTAATGAATTTAAGTACGATTATTCCATATGATATACGTTAAATGTCTACTGATTTTCATAATGAACTAACCAGAGAAAAAGGAACTCAATTGTTCAAAAAAATATTATCAAAAATGGACAAAAAGTTTTGAAAATAAAAATTTTAAAATAAAATATTTTTAATTAATAAATAAAATTTACAAAAAATTAATTTACGTGCAATTTTTCTTTTTAAAGCAAATGGAATCATTTACAAGACTGCAACATGGGACGTTCTTGGCACGTTTTCGATCTAAAACGATAAAAAAATTCCTAAAAAAATTTACATTTTCATTGCTTTATTAAGTAAATTCGCTTTATTTGAAAACAAAGTACTTTTTGCAAGAAATAAATGGAAAGGGTAGTCAAAAACACTATCATGAGTCGTTCTTGAAATATTCGTAAATTGGCTTTCTCACAGGCAATGCGATATCTCTCTCAATAAAGCTATTTCCATGAAATTTCGAATTAATAAATAACAAAAATCGTATTTATTTCCAAATGGATTGAGCTTTGAAAATCTGTCACTTGTATTGTTTCTTCACATTACCTAAATATCTTGATATTCAGGAATTGAATCTGCAAAATTAATCAATTTCTGTTTTAATTGCGTGTGCATTCAACCTCTTTAATTTCCAAGGATCCTAAATATACCTTACTAATCGCTCACTGCCGTATTAATCTCTGTCTTCCTGCAATCTTTCATACATACTTCCATCTACAGTAATACTGATAAATCCCGCCAAGTATCATAACTTAAATCTGCAAACTCTAAAAGTTTTAGCTAAACAACTTCCAACTACTGTACTCAAAAATTGCAAATGTAAATTTCAATCTTTTAATTTATTGGATAATACAATTACTTACCCAACTTAATGTATATAAAAAATATTCTCTCTTGCACAGTACAATTTGGCACGATTTCAAATGCTTCAAAACTTACAGACATTATGAATTATCGTTTCAGTCTAACATTTCATAGATGATTCGCCGTTTAGACTCACTCACAGTCGAACTTTAGGAGTTTATAACTGTAATCTTATGCGCCAACAAAATATTTTATTCTTATTCTAATATAGTTGATTGTAGTGTGCTTATATACATTTTGATTTGGCGTGTATTTTATATAAATTACATATCAGAAAAGTATGGCATGACAAAGTGCACTAAAATCCTGCTAAGTTTTTATTTTATTTTATTTTATTTTTAATAAAACGCGTAAGAGTTGTTTATTGATAATTGAGAGCAGAAAAATGTATTTATAGTAAGATCATGACAAGGCAAAAGTTCGTGGTAGTTTTTTAACAGTTTACATACAACAAATACTTCAGAATGCATCATGAGTAGATTTAAAGAAACATAAAAATCTTTGAAAATCAAGTACATATAAATATGCAAGTAGAATTAAATGAACAGTCAATACTTAATTGCTTAATAAATATTTTTACTTTGAAGTAGTGCCATGCGTTGGGTCAGATATCCTCGGATTAAAAGCTTTACATTAGTCGATTTCGGTTCGGATTTCTTTTGTTTTTCAAGCAGTGGGTAGAATTGCGAGTTTATACTCAAGTTTTTTTAAAGGTTATACTTCATCATATGCTTTAGAAGTGTAACTAGATAAATGCGTGATCGGAGGTTACAAACTGTAAACAGCAGCTATTTTAATTATATAAGCTAATTATTAAATACTTTTGATAATTCAATCTTTATAGCAAATTTTTCTGTAGTTATCTTCGTTTCATTCTTTAATCAGTAAGCCTACAGTTTAATTTGTATACTGGGCATTTTTTTTCTCTAATCAACTAATAGAATTTAAAAATATAGTCTCAGTGCGAGTCACGCGTCGAATTTTGGTTCATACTCTGCGTGTTCGAATCGGGTTGCGGGCCAACAATATTCTAAGACGACCTATGCAAGCTTCTACTCTCTTTTTTCTCTCTCTCTCTTTCTTCCTATTTTTATGTTTATTTTTTTCTCTCACTCGCTTTCTTTGTTTCTTTCTCTTTATTTTCCTTTCTATGTTTGCTTCTTTGTCTTTCTCGCTCTCTTTCCGCTCTTCTTATCTCCTCTCTATCCCTCTCTTTCTCTCTATCCCTCTCTTTCTCTCTATCCCTCTCTTTCTCTCTATCCCTCTCTTTCTCTCTATCCCTCTCTTTCTCTCTATCCCTCTCTATCTCTCTATCCCTCTCTTTCTCTCTATCTCTCCATCCATCTCTCTATCTCTATATCACTATCACTTTCTCTCTCCCTTTCTTTCGCTCTTCCTCTTACTCTTTATTTACCCGTCTGTCTCTATCTACCTTTCCTTCATTCTTTCTTTCTCTTTCTTTGTCACTTTCATTCCTTCCTTTTCTCCCTCTCCCTATTTATTCGTTTCTCGTTCTTTCTCTCTGTACTTTCTTTACTCCACTCTCTCTGTGTCTATTCGTCAAGCGTGAAATCTAGGCATTCAAAATTTTACAGCATAATGTCTAGGGAAATTATTATAACGAGAGATGGGTCGAAAACTCGAATTCGTTCTTCTGACGAAAGAACTCGTTTCAAACAGTTCTGAACTCGAATCGAACGTTTTTAAAAGGATGTCTGTCTGTATGTGTGTGAGTGTATATTAGTGTATATGTATATATATATATATATATATAGCTCTGTCTGACTGTCTCTATGTCTGTCTGTTCGTCACGCGTAAAGTCTGGCGTCCAAATTTTTTACCTGACGCAATTCCTCTTAAATACACATACTAAATAGAGAATTTCGAAGTCTGACAATCTATAATTTCTTTATAGTTTCATAATAATATTACAGGACAGCAATAGTTTAAGCGGAATTCTTCAGCATCTAATCGTTATCCTGTACCACAGTGATGTAAAGCAATAATCAGCTATTCCCATCTTGCAGACACAGTAATATTCTTTAATTTATCCAATTTGCAATGGATCAATTCTGATTTGCTTGGACTGATTACCATTATTAATAATCATATCATTAGTAATCGTGAATAGCTCTATTAGTAATTATGATTCAGTCGATGGAGTGTTGAGTTTATCATTTCGCGGATTATTGAAAGTTCATTTAATGCTACCTAATGGAATTTAACATTGATTAATGACAATATCAAATCCATTTATTTATTCGTTTAGGAAAATTGTGTTCCCAATTTTTTTTTTCATTCGAAATTTTCGGTGATTAAAGCAATTCTAACTGATTAAGAGTTAGTTTATCAATACGCTGCAACTTCCAATGCCTGATAAGTAGATTTTTTTTCCAACATTTTATAGTGGAGATAGAAAATTTGTATTATCACTACAAATCTTTATCTACGAGGAATTAACCATAAATTCTCGGAATCTAGTCGTGGATATCGAACAAGTAGTAGCTGGCACTAGGTGGCGAGTCTAATCTTTAGTCTCGCCGCTTTAGACTCTAAAGTCTCCAAAGACTGTATGCCAAGTGTCGAACTGATTTTGGTGTGTGATTAGAACATTTTTATTAAATGCTTGCACACAACTTTGACGCTTTCCTGCTTTCAATTTTCCTCCTTTCAAAATATAATTCATGAAGCCGTTTTCGAGTATCGTTATTGTACTATTGGCGCGATTTACGAAATTGTCTAGGATCCCCTCGTACACCACGATAATGTACCCGCGCAGACAGCAATGCCAAGCAGTTTATGGCTATAAACAAACTGGCAGTCGCCTGACATCACCTTACTCTCCAGGTATTGCACAGAGTGCGTATTCTTGTTCTGCAGAATGAAGATCTGACTGAAAAAGAGGAAATTTGCTGAATAGGAGAAAATATATTTGTAAGTCAAAGTAAAAATGGTATTAGTTTTAAACAGCATTTCGAAACAGGATTTTGAAAATTGTTTGTATCAGTAGGACTAGCACTGAAACTTGTGTATTGCATCTCAAGGACATCCCTTTGAGGAATAGTAAAATAAAATAATAATAGATTTACTCTAACTATTATTTTTTAGCGATTCCAAGAATTTTTGGATATCTCATCGTGCATATAATAAAAAAATAATAGAAAAATAATGATTTGGAGGAACGTGAGAGACCCTCTCAAACCCAGGAAATTTATTGGTTACAAAATCCACACGTCGGAGATGGATTCTTTCTTTCTGCATAAAGTCAAAAGAGCAAACGTATTGCTGTAATATTTTGATGCCTTATTCCTAGTCTTAATATCTTCCACTTCAAGCAGAAAAATAAGTTAATGGTCTTAGTGACACATTTGACAATCTTGGGGATAAATTTAACGAAATATCTCTAATTTGCTGACTTTTGAGAAGTTAAGTAAAGTTCGAGCATCTAAACAACTGGTGAAACCTTCTCTAAGTTATCTGAGTGTTATAGAAACTTTTTATGAATGTATATAAGGATACTTATCATTTAATGAGAAATGTTCCACATTTTAAATAAGTCAGTGCAGAATTCGATGTCCTCGTTTACGAAGTAATTGAGAATTTAATTGGGGTTTCAGTGTATCTAATTGTTGCGATTTTTCGAGATAGCTATAAAGTTATTAACTACATCTAGTTCCTATGCTTATTGCTGATTTTAATTGCTGATTTTAACGCTTATTGCTTTTTTAAGCTTAATGTACCCAGATCTTCGAAGTGATTCTTGTAATCTTATAATACACCCAAGACTCCTGAGAATACATTGCAAATGTACGGGGGTGCCAAAAAATATCATGGAACAAGCTCATAACTCAAGAAGTATTACGTTTATACAAGGTAGGATCAAAAAGTTCGGAGACTTTGTTGATATCTCCAACCCTGATTGGAGGAGAGGGGAACTATTTTACCGTGGTGTAGAAGCACATGTGACGCGAGATGTGAAAAGGAAGAAGCAGGTGTTTCTCCAGGCACTGCGTGTCAGTGAACTGTAGTCGTTCGCGTTACGAAATTGTAGTCATTCGGCAAACGCGAACGACTACAGGTCACTGACACGCAGTGTCTGGAAAAACTCTGCACCGCGGACCTGCTTCTTTCTTTTCACATCTCGCGTCACATGTGCTTCTACGCCACGGTAAAATAGTCCCCCTCTCCTCCAATCAGGGTTGAAGATATCAGCACAGTCTCCGAATTTTTTTATCTTACATTGTAGTATATATTTTTGCTGGTGTATAGAAAACTAAAATGGCTCTACATTATAAAACAACTTTTAGGGGATGAGCCCCACTTGTAGAAATGTAAGAGGCTCTATCTCTCTCTCTATTAGACATAATGGAAAATTTTAATTATAAAGTTAAAGATCACTGTAAAGTTTGAACTAAGCATTTCTGTTCCCCCGCAAAAGATGGAAAGGAACCTTGACATCAGTATATACATTCTAACTTCCCCTTCCCCAAAATTGAACATTTGGACTATGCCGCAGAATGAAATTGACCCCTTCAGTAATGATGAACGCTTGCACACGTGTAATAAGGCGTCTCCAATTGTTTTCCAGTATCTCTACGTTTGCACTGTTACATGCAGATTAATAATAGTGTATCTTCTAAAAGCTCCATTGAAGAGTTACTTTGCAGCTTTCAGTATGAAACAAAAATACTAATTGAATTTTTCTCCAATCCCTAACATTAAGCAAGATAGCAGCTCCCGTACCCCCTTAAAAAGGAGTTCAACCCCTAAATTAGTCTCAGCGTGTAGCATTATAGGGGTTTCCCATACACCTGCATAAAAAGATACAATAACCCTAATACTTCTCGTGTAACTGGCAAGCATAAAAAATACAATAACCCTAATACTTCTGGTGTGACTGGCCAGATCCGTGACTTCCTTGACACTCTGAATTTATCAGACATTGATCTAGAAACCTTCGACGTACAACCCGAAGTTAAACTATACAACAGTTAAACTATACAAGCACACAAAATTGCAGAAATGCATTTTCGTTAATAAGATATCCTTTATACATATACCAGCC
Source organism: Amaurobius ferox (assembly GCA_951213105.1). Lineage (NCBI taxonomy): Eukaryota > Metazoa > Arthropoda > Arachnida > Araneae > Amaurobiidae > Amaurobius > Amaurobius ferox. The sequence continues at coordinate 133,140,906 of OX578136.1, forward strand.
ATTTCTCTACAGTTTTCCTCAGAATCAACTTTTAATAAATAAAAAGCATGCGTGTATGTCATATTTCAGGAAAGACAAAAGAAATCTGTCATCCCAGAGGAATTTGAGAAAAGTCACCTATAGTCACATTTTTGAAAGAGCGAGTGGCAACGCTATTATTTCCCGTCATTCTTTACAATATCGTCATGACAACTATTCTTTTATACGTGTATGCAAGGAACAGAAACAAGAAGTAATGCATCTGAAATACTTGCATGAACGTAGAAAAAAGATCATTTTTTCTTCCAACTTTTATCCTCTTCGTTCGAATGATTTTCTTATACTTTCAAAATGATTTCAATACTTATTTTTCACATCGAAATTTTAAAATTTATTTTACTTTCACGCGAGTTGTTTGAGCTCTTTGAATTTCGTGGAAATTTTCCAATTTAATTTCCAAATTTCTACGAAATAAACAATTTTTTTCTGACAAGCTGAAAAAAATCAGTAAAATGTCTAACGATCGATTTCTTTCGATTCAATTATGCTTCTAAACTATCAATGTCCTGGATGTTCAAGTCTTTAAAAACTGTCTCCTAATATTCAAATAAAATATTTTATACGGCATTTATAGATTAAATGTGTGTGTGTGTGTGTGCGTGTGTGTATTCATTCAGTTAAGCAAAAAGTCGTTACAATGTCTTAACTGACTATTGTGTTATTGTGGTTGTTGTTGCCAACTTGTGTGTGTGTGTCTGGAACTTGGTCAGAACATGTCTACAAGACCAAAGTCCATGATTAGAGGAGCTGGTTTAGGTTTCGGTTGGTCCGCAGACGCCAGGAACTCCGTGGTAGGTCTGACTTTTGCCTAACCCAATTTACACCAGTAACCAGTGGGGTGGTAGCCACAGCGACTATATCCTCCTTTCCCTGACACATCACCTTTCAGAAAAACTTTCAAACCTACAGATTTATCGTACACATACTCCGTATATATAGGGGAATAGTCATGGGCGGCGTCGAGGATCGAATTTCGGTCTGCCGCGTGTAATTCTCTCCCACGCGGAATAATCATTGGGGTACCTCCGCTTTAACTGTTTCTGCAAGTGCATAATGGTATATACTCATATGTGAAAAATAGATACGAGCATAAATATTTATAAATAATCATACTATTGATATTATTTGCCCCTTCGCATTTTTAGTTCTTCTATTAACAACTAACTCGTAAAGTGACTAGTCACAAAATCCGCTAATAATTCCCACAACTTGTAAACGCTCTGTAAGACCTTTGGCGGCCAGTAATTGACGGCTCAATACAGCAACTACCATTGAGCAACCAGCTCTGTGCTTGTTAGTGGTTTTCAGCACCAAGTAGCCAATGACTGTTCTGGCAGCAAAAAAACCTACATGTATCGCAATTTTTGCGAATTCCTAAAATCTACGGAATTACTGATACCACGTAGCACACTTTAAATGCATAGAAGATTGAAGTCAGCATGGGCGCCCATAGGGGAGGGCAGAGAGGGGGTACTTGCCCCTTCCTAGAAGTTCAAGGTCACAAAGGTGGACATCAAGCTAAATATGAACATGATAAAAAAAAACATTTTCTCAAATATCCTTGAGTCTGCCCTAGCCAGGCTGCATGAAGCTACAACGCATGAAGATAATACGCGTAGAATTCCAGAAAGAATATGACCGCGTACTTCGCAGGTGTCACGTGTTAGAAGTCCTGATGACACAACTTTATGACAGGTGTTTATTGCCCTCCGTTTGCGCATTTCGTTTATTTCTGGTTAGACCGATATCTACTTAATAGATGTCCTACAACTTTATAATCAACTTTTTCATCTATCTTGTTTTGTTGCCGAGTCCGTTATCATAACTTTCTAAATTCTCCGTTAGGGGCGTTGCAATCACTTTTATTCGATGCCGCATAGTCACTTTACTATAGATAGATCTAATGTGTGCACTCATGGACTCTTTCTTGCAAAGTCATTAGGGGTGCTGAAGAACTTTGCTAGAAACATTGAATTTTTAGTGCTTCTTCTCGAATCGGTTAGTTTGTTCACATTCTTTATCCGCCGGCCATCCATTTTGCTGCTCTAAGTCTTAGGATGAGTCGGATGGTCTGGGCTTCGACATTCTTTATCCATATCCATCATTCAATCTGATCGGTATGTTTATTCACATCCATCATTCAATCTGATCGGTAAGTTTATTCACATCCATCATTCAGTCTGATCGGTAAGTTTATTCACATCCGTCATTCAGTCTGATCGGTAAGTTTATTGACATCCATCATTCAGTCTTATCGGGAAGTTTATTCACATCCATCATTCAGTCTGATCGGTAAGTTTATTCACATCCGTCATTCAATCTGATCGGGAAGTTTATTCGCATCCATCATTCAGTCTGATCGGGAAGTTTATTCACATCCATCATTCAGTCTGACCGGTAAATTTATTCACATCCATCATTCAGTCTGATCGGTAAGTTTATTCACATCCGTCATTCACTCTGATCGGTATGTTTATTCACATCCATCATTTAGTCTGATCGGTAAGTTTATTGACATCCATCATTCTGTCTTATCGGGAAGTTTATTTACATCCATCATTCAGTCTGATCGGTAAATTTATTCACATCCATCATTCAATCTGATTTCTAAATTTATTCACATCCAAGGTGAGTATTTGAAGTTTAACAATTTGAACAAAAGCTTTGAACGCTGACTGAAAGAAATACTGAATAAAACTCGAAACATAGGTGAAAACAAAAGGCATATTTCCTAAATGTTTCACAGAACGCCTGAACATAGATCCAAGAATGCAATAAAATACTAACGTCATTTAACACAATGTGTTTATATTAGAGACAAATTAAAACGAGAAAAGTTTTCTAGATTTATATAAATTTCCCAACGTCGGATCACCCGAAACAAACAAGAAACGTCTGGCGTTAAGTAGTTATTAATACCGGCTCATATAAGTTCCCCTGTTCGATTGTTCGCTGGCTAGTAAGGTAAGGAAAATATTGAAGCTGAAATGTTCAATTATATTGATACTTTTATTTCTCACGCAATTATATAAAATATTGTTTCCCTGAAAGCTTTCGAAATCGAGATTTTAACAGATGAACAGGTTTTAAGGTCTCCTGAGCCCAGTTCGAACATTTTTAAAAATATGTCCATCTGTGTGTGTACGCATGCACACACGTGTATATGTGTGTATGTATTCATGATTGTATATGTAGATGTATATTTGCATATATGTGTGAATGTATATGTGCATGTATGCTTGTATGTATGTGTGCGTATGTGTTTATTTATGTATGTGCGTATGTATGTAGATAGATGCATGTGTATGTATGCGTGCTGGTATGTATGTGTACATGTATAGTATGTGTATATGTATGCCAGGTGAGACACGACAACTCAAATAATTTACCTATCGTTATGGAATTTTATATGAAGAACTAGGACTAGATAGAATTTTTAGTATTTCACGTGTTTAAAATATTATTAATTCAAATCTTAAAATTTTTACAATATTATTATTGCATAAATAATAGTTCGTGTAGTGAGCTAATTAATTTATTTAGATACATTATTTTTGCATTAAACAGTATATGTTGTATGAAAATGGCAGACCGTTCCTATACATGTAAGTGTTATTTACATATAGTCTATCTGAATAGGACGGAAATTCGCCAACAATCCTATTGTGTCAAATAAATGCTTTCTGTATTAGTTTTAAGGTCGATTTCTATCTCGCTTTAAAAACTACTTGAATGCGGGTCTGCTTGGATTTACCAATCATCCCACCGCGAAGAAGGGATTGAGATAGATCTTGGTCCATCTTCTTGAAAAAGAACTTGACCCTGCCCTTCCCTGCTGATAATACAAGGGACAGTTCACTTGGTCGCGACCTCTTATAGAAAACTGCTCTTCCTAGCTGTTTCATTATATTATCATTTTTCCTCCACCATGTGGTGCAGGCCGTTGTAAAGTGTTTAAGGCTCTCCTTGTCGAGAATGAGTGCAGTTTCCTTTTGACCTTTGGGCAGTTTGCCGTTGCTATGTTGCTCATACGTTCTGTTACGTAGCTGAGGGTGATCTCAAATTCAACGGGGTTGTCTGGTGGACATTTCCTCAGTCCCTGTCCCCGCCATATGTAGGGCTTTGATGTCGGTTTGGCGAATCATCTTTCAGAGTGCCTTAGGGCGAGGCAGATTTCTTTTTTTGTGTTCCAAACCGCTGGAGAACCCCATCTGATCGGATACGGTCACTTTACAACCAGACGTGGACCAAACGTGTACACTCGTCAACCTGTAAAGATTATTTAAAACCTGCAAATAGATGCACATTGTGGAAGACACAATTTACATCAGGTTAACAGTGGACTTGGGTTAACACCCCTTATAGGCGTTTTTATGTATTATATGAACTGATTAATTCAGTTGTAATTGGTGTAATAATTAAATGTTATATTTTGATAAATTCATTTTATATACATAAATAAATCGAACACAGATGCTAATTTGTTTTTGTAGGTAAAATCATCTGCAGTCCATATCAGACTTCTAATGCCATGCATGATGTTTTAAAATGATATTACCCCGCTGGTAAAAAGTTAGTAAACCTTAGAGAGAAATTTGACGCATTTAAAATTGTAAATCTTGCATAATAAAAGATTTCTATCCGTTCCTTCTGTAGCGAAACATCTAAGCTTCGGACAGCCGCAAAATTGGATACAGAGTTAGTTAGCTGAATTCCCGATAATTCGAATTAATTTAAAAGTTAGGAACATTTAAAATCAGATAAAAGTCAAAAATTGCTATATTCCACCATTTCGTTAAATAAAATCGGTTTTATTCCATACAAACGATAAAAGATAAAATGGCGCAAGTGGTCTGCGAATGTCATTTCAGATACATGACAAAGTTAACGAAATGCATTTTATTTATCGGTTTTCTGATTTTGCGAATTTAAAAGATTTCTTTCTAATTTTTTGTTTCATTTGGCATTATATTATCATTATGAATAATGTGCTAAAATTTGACTCTGATGATGAGATGAAAATTCGCTGACATAGCAATATTTTTTTTCTTTTTTCAGACTTTATTTCCAATCATCGGCGATCGAACACTTATTTAAGGTATATCACGTCTCAGTTGTAAAATTGACATGCTGTCGCGTGGGAGAAACGGAGCGCGGCAATAATTTTTATTCAAAACACAAAATTTGGAAATTGAGTGGTGTTATCTGTATCTATATCATTTTAGTATTGGACACTTACTTAGGACCGGGTAATTTGTTGCAGTCAGTTTACTAGTTTCCTGGATTTGACATTGGTTCTGATGAGATGGTATTATCGCAAGCCTTGTACACAAAATTTTAGAAAATATAAATATGCACTGCATATACATATCATTTAAAATCTGGAAAATTTCACAAATAAATTGGCCAGTTGTGTCCCATTTATTTGTGCCCTGCAATGTATTGTAAATTTGTTGTTGCAGTGCATTACTTTTTTTTCCATTGAATAATTCACAAACAAACTATAATATTGGAACTGTTTAAAAAAGAAGCAAGGCAAGAAAATATACAATAGAACTTCCATTTTTACTTCAGATTCTGATTAGAATAACAAGTTACTGTTAAAGTTAGATAAATATTAAATCGTCTTTAATGTAAAAGAATGGTTCTCCGATAATTCGATAAGAAAGGAAAGAGATATATCGATAATTCTTTCTTTCAACTTTGTCGATACATTTTAACTCTTTCAGAGTTGGGACAAAAAAAACTTGGAATAGATAAAAAACGCATTTCTTCTAGGTAAGACTGTGATAAAAAACATCAGTTCTTTCAAATCTAAAATCTTTTTAAAAACCTACTTTGGTTTTTTCGATGTGTGTGGGGGGGGGGCTATTCGTGGAATAAATACTATATAAGAAAAGTCCTTCTATACGTCTACCTGTCGTATACTGGGCGAAAAATAATTAGCAACTTACCAACTTTTGAAAATGTTGCCAACTTGCCAAACATTCAATTTTTCAGAAAATTATGTTTATGTTGACCGATAAATTCTGTCGCTTTGTGGAGATTATTACTTCAATATCCTTGATTCGAAATGATAGTGAGTTTAACTATCATTTCGATCTATTCGTGGAACAGATACGATTTGTTAAGAAGTCGTAAATTAGTACTTGCGTTACGGGAGGTTCGGCATCCCGGAAAGAAATGTCTGCAGAGAAGCTGCAAAATATGTGCAAGAATTTCGGTGATTTTCTGCAAAATTAGATGTTCTGTAAAATTCCCTGCAATGTTTTTTACAGAAAAAATACAAAATAAAACTTTTATTAATATGTTTATTAACAGATAAAACCATATACGCTTTCAGAACTAGAACCCTACGCGACTCATTGGTTGTCTAGAAATACGATTGAAAACGATTGATAAAGTGCGATAAAGTAGAATGCGATTGATAAAGTGCGATAAAGTAGAATGCGATTGATAAAGTGCGATAAAGTAGAATGGGATTGATAAAGTCTATGAGTGTCGTTCAGGACAGAGCACCAGGCGCGAAGCGCCTTTAATCTCCGGTGTCAATATGTGGTTCTTATCGTCAGACTGTGACATTAATTCAGTGACCCTAATGGGAGGTTCGAGGTTTTTATTTACTACTTTTTATTTTTTGTCCTAGCTCCTAGTGTGGCAGCAGTTTGTTGCACATTTAGAGTTTAAGCAGTTTGGGGGGTTGATGCAGATCTGAGGGTTATCTAGCATTTTGGCAGCTTAGAGTTTTGAACATTAGTCGCGAGTTTTATTTAATATCAGATGTTTGAGGTGGGATTTTTAATTCCGATTATCGATGTTTAGAACACCGAGGGGTCTCTTACGAGATTTGGCCTTGCGATGATCATAGTCATGCAGATTGAATAACAGTTCATTTGGAACGGATGGCATATTTTTGTAAAATTTAAGCGCTAGCTTTTTAATTTGGGTTCTAACAGTTTTTATTTTGAAGTCATTCCTAATTACCGAGTTTCTTAAGTACCTGGAAGCTTTCCTGATAATCCGTAGGATTTTGTTCTGTTTTGTCTCTAGGAGGTCTATTGTAGTTTTACAGGCATATCCCCATACGGGTGCTGCATACAGCATTCCCGGGCGGATGACCGATTTATAAATTAGCAGTTTGTTTTGATGACTGAGATTTCCGTTTCTTATCATTGGGTATAAGGCTCCTGTAGTTATATACGCTTTTTTTATTAAGTTCGTTACGTGCTGTTTCCAGGTTAGGTGGGAATCTATCGTTACACCTAGGTATTTAGTGGACTTTTCCGCGCGTAAGGCATGATTGTTTATGTACAGTGGCGGCGGCGGTTTATTTTTCCTCGAGAAATAAATCCAATGAAATTTATTGGGGTTTAATTTTATTCGCCATTTTTCCAGCCATGCTTGGAGTATGTCTAAGTGTTGTTGTAGCTGTCTGTGCATTATTGAGACATAGGGGGTGTTTTGCAAGTATCGCACTGTCGTCTGCATAGAGTGCCAGCTCTGTGTTTGGAGTCCTGGGGATGTCGTTCAGGTATATGTTATCGGACCCAGGATAGAACCTTGCGGTACACTACTTTTAATGAGCTTGGGTGTAGATAAGTTACCTCCTACTCTGACTTGAAAGTGTCTGTTATTTAAGTATGAGAGTAAAAGTTTGACAAGAGCATCAGGGACTTTTAAAGTGATCAATTTGTACGCTAATCCACAGTGCCACACTTTATCAAAGGCTTTTTGTATGTCCCGAAAAATCGCAGCTGTGGGTGTCTTGTTATTGAGACCAGAAGATATGTACTCTACCACTCTCAGCAATCTATAAAGCAGCGATCTATCGAGCAGCGATCTATAAAGCAGCGATCTCTCAGCAATCTATCAATTGATAAAGTACTACGCTTCAGAATTTTAGTGGTAGTTCTGATTACTGTCAATCGTAATATTATTTCTCCTTAGCCACTTCTATCCGCGCTTCGCGGGTTCCAAATAACTAGTTATCATTAAATGTAACACCTAAACGCTGTATAAGAGTTATCGCCAACTTTTCTGAATATCAAAAACGATTTTCGATTTAAGCATAAAACTCGGGCGCATTTTATAATTCTGTTAACATCTTAAATAAGAAAATATAATGAATATTTATCCACGTGAACAAAACGATTTAATTGTTTAATATTCCGATTGGCAGAGAAAGAATATAAAATTGGGCTTTCATTAATTCTAAGTAGCAAAGAGTGAAAAAAAAATTTCATAAAAATAAATCCTTTTGAAACGTCACCCCCTAATTCTAATTTTCGAAATATTTTATTTTCCCATTGATCCATTGATTTGGATCTGGGACGGATCGAAAGAAAACCAAGATTCCAGCTAGTCTGGAAGTACTCGTACTAAATAATTTTGATAATTTTTAATATTCCTTCGCAGTGTCCTCTCAAGTTCTAATTTTCGAAATATTGAATTTTTCCGTATATATGAAAGCTAAGATGAATCGGATGAGACCACAACTAAGATTTCAGCTAGAAAGGAAATGCTCGATAATTAAGCGGTGCGAGTTTCTGGGGTGTCCCTTTGTGCGATCACCCCTAATTCGAATTTTCAAAATATGATATTCTTCCATTAATCTTGTACCTGAAGCGAATCGTAGAAAGCCAAAACCAAGATTCTGGCTTGAATAGAAGCGTTCGATAATTTTGAAAAATGGTTTTGAATGTTTTGTTTATCTCTTTGCACTGTTATTCCTTTCGAGTTTTTGAATTTTTAGATTGTTTCCTTGAATTCGAAGTTGCCACGGCCGAATAAGACTGAAACCAAGATTCTAGCTATAGTCAAAGTATTCTATAACTTTGATATGTCATCCAATCACCCAGTCAGTTTAGTGCATAATATTATGATTTGTTTCAACAATTATTGTTTCCAATAGCCGGGGGAAAAGTTTGTTTTATTTTATTTAAGACTTTTAAACTAAGGTCATCAAAATTTTTTCGCCCTTAAAATGCTTTCTGCACTACTGCGATTCTGGGGAACTGGCCTTTTGCGTTCGATTTTAACATTTGAAATTTTTTTAATAGGGTTACTAAACGTGCAAACTGAAAAACTTGACTTATTTATATCCTATTGTTCAGGTTGTCCGTAAAAAAGTCCTTATGTTATTGAATCTCAATCATCGAATTCAAATAATATTGTACATACATATTGTAAATTCGAGTTAACTTTTCTAAATCCTGTTAAAGTGGCTTAAACTGCAACTATACGGCTGACAGCATGTCATCCCAATGCCTTAACTTTGTGATACTCGCATAAATTATCTGATAGATATGAAACATTGCTCTGATAACGAAAAAAAGAAACTTTAAATCCCGCTGAAAATATTTTTTAGCTAAGCGCTCGTACTGTAACAGAATGCTGTTCTTTCTTCCTCTGCCTAATCAGAAAAAACATGGGATAATTAAAAGGAATAATAAAAAACAAGGAAACAATCAATAGGAAATCCAGTTTCTAGATCTATAATTTTTTTTAATCCTTTAGTTTTCGAGTAATCTCCTTATCAAGTTGTAGAAGATTAAGAATTTTCAAAGTTTGTAATGCTTATATCTGAAAAACTACATGTATAACCTTTTAAACGCCCTACATGGCTATATGGTTTGATTTTGAACCGAGTTCTAGTTTATAGAATTCGAGTTCTAGTTTATAATTTCAATATTTCGATATTTTGAAAAGGTGGTTCTAATTCCAATATTTTAGATAAGTCATTTATTACTTACTTTCACTGAAAATATCTTATAAACTATAAACGTAGATATAACCAATAAACGACAAAAATATTCAATACGATATCCAGTTCCTGGATCAGTAATTTGTTTCCACAAAGCTCTTACAGTTTTTAAGCAATCGACTTGTCAAACTGAAAAATTCCCTTTTTAATTTTTTATGCTTGTATATTGAAAAGTAAAGTTACTTAATGGGTAAAGAAGTAATTGAGCAGGTTGTATACATTTTTAAATCCCTAAAATATATCATTAGATTTTGATTTGAGTTATTAGTTTTTAAAATACAATGGCTATAATTTCGATACTTCAATAGTGTGAACTATCAAAATGTATAGAAACACGCCAATTTAGCAAAAAACTTTAAAACGATAAAGACAACTGCGTCCTTCATCAGTGGCGATATTACCACTAATGAAGGACGCAGTGACGTCCGATAGCACTCCGAATATGTAATTTTACGTACTGTAATTTTACGTTTTGTAATTTTACGTGCTAATATTAAAGACTCTTTTTATACCAAACAATTGGTTGTCTTTATTATATCGTTTTAAAGTGTGAACTATTTTGAAAAGGTAGTTCTAAATTTAATGTTTCTGCGGTGAGCAAAAAGAAAACATTTACTTGGAGTTCATTTCTTTTATAAATATAATTGTATTTTATGGATTAAATTATTAATCTTAATTAATAGTGGTCGTGAATCGATTAGTTCGTACATTTTTAGGGTGGCCGCAATAACCCATTATTGCCTCTTTGCACGAGTTCCTTAAAATAATCATTAATTAAAACACTACACATTAAAACCCACATTTTTAACTTTTAAAATACATATTATTTATTCTCGCCTATTATTGCTATGATTAAAGTTGCATTAATTTTAACAAACGCTTAAGGAGGAGAAAAGCACCGTGTGAGACCACGAACCAGGTAGTTTGAATCTTATTCCAAAGATTAACAATTGTGTATTAAATCAAAGACCACTGATGAAAGGTATAGTGATACCCGAAAGCGCTCTGGCCTTTTTTAATAATTAATTGTACGTCATAAAGGACGGTTTTTATTAAGGGGATGGTGGACGTTGAAATTCTTTTCATTTATTTATTGACTTACAAACGTGAAAATTTGTATAAATATTCCTCTTAACATTACTATATACAATACCATTAAATTTTTTTTCAATTTTTTTATAATTTTGTAATTTTTTTAATTTAATTTTATAACAAAAATTTGAAAATACTCCTTGCGTGCCATTTGTTCACATTTTTTATTAATTTTACATTATGATCACTTAAAAACACATTATGAACAAATATGGGAATTCATTTTTAAATCCCTTCGAAAATTAATTTTTTTTTAAATATTTTTCTGTATTAAAACTTAATTTCCATCATTTAAACAGGTTCTTATTCAATTTTAATTACCTTAATAAAGTCCAATTATAAAATGCATACCCAGTTTCATTAAAAAGTATGAGAGTGTTATATTGTAATTTTCAATTCCCAATATAACATTGCTATTTTGAAAGTGGAAGGGGATCTAAGAAGATGGTCCCTCATACAGCGAGACAATTCATATAACATTCCCTTGAACACAGTTGGACCGGACGTAGTTCGAGGGTGAAAAAGGGTGCTTCTCGTATTCACGTCATCACTAGGTACTATATCAGACGGAAGGGGTTGAACCTCTTGACCCGAGAAGTCAATTAACTTCCTGATGGACATGGGAAAATGTCCGTGAGAACTTTCTGCACGAAAAAGACAATACTCAAATATCTGATATTTCAAGGGGGGCTTCGGCCAGTTAGATAGCCGGAAGGCGGAGTTATGTATTTACGGAACCAATGAGAGTCTGGGGGCCTAAAAGAGAGGGGAGAGATGAAGATAGACTTAAACTTTTAAAATTTGAAAAATGGGGAAGAGTTGAATTTTGTGAGTGCGGAAAGGTGGTCGCTAGAGAGAGCGACAAGGAGACACGGAGAAGTCCGAGCGGAGAGGTCCGATTCCCGCCAATGACAAGTTTCCGTCGACGACGATGCCAGAGGTAGGCAATTTCTTTACATGTATTTTGCACGAAGGTCAATTTGTTCAATATGCTCTCACCCTCTCTCCCCATTAATTAAGACTAGTGTTAAGAGTGACAAAAGGGTTTTATTAAATTTAATTATGCCATTGTGTAATGTATGCCTCCCGCAAGGCAGATGTTGATAAAGGAGATCTATCAGTATATGATTTGAAATATTGGTTCCGCGGCATGATTGTAAAATTAGATGAGTTGATACGAGGTCTGGAGTATTAAACATGCATTGTGGAATTGTTGAATTTATCAAATATTAGTAATGGTTATCGCATAAATAAATGTTTATTTACTTCTGTTTTAAAATTTGTCTCTTCATTTTTAGTTTCTTATTAGATGTATTTTAATTTACTCCACTTTACGAGATCGGTCTATATAGCGTCAATACCTGACGTGTGATGGCTCACATATCATTTTGGCGCCCGTGACCAGTCGAACCTGGACTCAAAATTATTGCACGCATATCATTTTGGTGCCGTTAAAACCAGTTTCGAACCTGGACTCAAAATTATTGCACGCATATCATTTTGGTGCCGTTTAAACCAGTTTCGAACCTGGACTCAAAATTATCACACCCATATCATATTGGTGCTCATGACCAATCAAACCTGGATTCAAAATTATTTCACCCTTCTGGCGACTTTGCTGTTGTAGACCAGTTATATGCCAGAATTTAAATTTTAATGAAGAGAATAAAAATATTTGGAATTAATGAAAAATGAAAATATTGAATAAAATTTTTTTTGTGTAAAATAAGGATTAAATTAAAGAACGAATTTTAAAATTAAAATAAATATAAGTAAATTTAAGAAAATTTATTTCACAGTATGAGAAGAAAACAGAATAGTGAATCATTATGTGTTCTTAATGAGACATGCCATATTGTATGTGAAAATATAGTTATTAGGGAACTTGAAGCTTTTAAGAAATTTTTGAATTATATAAATATTTGTGTAATATTTTAGGAGTTTATTATGAGGATTGAAGTATTTGCATGCGTAGATAGTGAAATGATTAGAATTATGTTTTTGAATTTATGTGATATTGTATTTAAATATTTTGGGGGAACATTTTGAGGTGTAGAAACAGGAAATAATTTTAGATATAGAATTTTTGCGAGAAAGTGAAATTTAGAATGACGGAAAGCGGAGAAAATCCTCCAGCAACGAGGGGCAGGTTACCAGGACTTATACACCTATTAGGGGAATGCAATGGCATAGAGAATGATGTAGAAATTTTTTTTGACCAGATCAAATCTTTAAGCAGCTTGGGGGATTGGTCAGAGGAGGAAAAGTTAGCAATTGTGAAATCTCGGTTAAGAGGGAATGCAAGAAAATTTTATATAGGGTCACAAGAATTAAGAAGGGAAACATCTTTCGAAAAATTTAGGGATAGGTTATTAGAGTTCTTTACAGAAAAACCGAACATTACAACAAATCAGATCCTTTTCACGACCGCAAAACAGACACAGGGAGAAACGATTAAGCAGCTGGCACACAGAATAACAACACTAACTTTAAATTATATTGGCGACACAGAGCACAGTGAAGCGACACAACAGATTATGGATAAATTAAGGTTAAGTAAATTTTTAGAGGCAGTAACACCTGAATTCCAGAGAGAAATAATAAAAACGAATGCACAAAATTTTGATGAAGCTGTAAAAATAGCCACAAACTTGGAACAGGCAAATTTAGCTGCGATAACGGCAAATGTAAATAGTGCTACTTATAGACAAGAAATTGAGACGCTCCGCAAAGAGCAACAGGAATTTAACGCACATATTTTAAATTCAATTACCCAAGAAATAAACACATTAAAAATCCAAGAAAAAGTACAAATTCCCACGACACAAACAAAAAAACCAGTAATATGTCACTACTGTAATAAACAGGGACATTTCATGAGAGAATGCCGAATATACAAAGCTGATCATTTTAAGCAAACACAGAGTCAAAACATAAACAACGCGAGAACACATTGGCATAATCAAATACAGTCTCCTCCCCACTCATTTCAAACCCAGCCGTATGATGACCACAGAACTTACTCCTCCCAGCCGGACACATACGATTATAGGCCAAACCACGCCTTTGGAAACTATCAACAGAGCAGAAATTACTATGCAGCACCCCCTACACAAAGTAGATTTTCTAGGGAACAACGATATAATAGGGACGAGTCAAACCAAAACAGAAACAGAGAAACGGGTGGGCAAAGGAACGATGGAAGAGAGATGAATACAAGATTTGGGTACAGGAATTTCCCTAATAGAAGAGATAACTTAAACTAATTGTGGGAGCTTTAAATAATAACTTACAAAGAGAGAAAAATTACAGGGTAAAGTTCCCGAGAAAAATTGAAATTCCTGTACAAACAGAAAATAAGAAATTGGAGATACATAACGATGAAAGTATTGAAAAACATGAGGAAACGATTGCATCTGTAGGAGAACAAATTGAAAAAACAGAATTGCCAACAATAATAGCTCAATTTAAAAATATACAAAGCGAACTCATGATAGACTCTGGAGCGAGCGTTAGTGTATTATCATTAGAATTGTTCAATAAAATTAAAGATAATGTCAAAATTAAATATGTGTCAAGGAGTGTTACAATATCAACTTTAACAGGACATAGTATTGAGTATATAAAGACTGTGGAAATTCCATTCAAAATTCAGGGAAAACAGTTCAAACACATTTTTTTTGTCACAACAGCAAAATTTACACAAAAATTCAAGGGAGTATTGGGTTTTGACTTTTTACAGAAAAATCAAGCCATTTTGAATACACAAAAGAACATTCTGAAGATAGGCGACATAGAAATAATTTTAAATTCTGATAGGCAAATTGATAGACAAATAAATGAGATAATACAGGAAAAACCGAATCTAGCCAAAATTTTAAGAAAAGTACAAATCAAACCTAATTCGAGGGAGAATGTTGTAGTATATAGTGAGGAAAGTCTAGAAAATGGAACAGAGGTTTTGTTCGAACCCAAAGAAAAATCATACATTGTAATGAATTATGGAATATATCACATGAATGAGAACAAAATTAAAATTGAAGTTCAGAATAACACGAATGCGACAATTACATTAAATAAAAACATGGCTTTAGGGAACATTACAACAGATTTTACGATACAACAACAGGACATTAAAGAACCAGAAATTAGTGAACGGACACATAAATACGAAGAGATGATAAATTTAATACAGGCTAAACCGGAGATAATTGCCGAAAGGAAAAAAGATTTGAAAACAGAAGATTTTAATACGGACCACATGGACCCAAACGTTAAACAAGATTTCCTCAAATTTGTAATGCAATATTCGGACGTTTTTTCAAAATCATTAAAAACTTTAGGAGCGACTGACATCGTAAAACCGGTGATAAAGCTTGCACATGACCACGCAATACGTTCCAGGCCATACGACGTTCCGTACGCACTGCAAGATACCGCAAAAAGTCAATTAAAAGAGTTAGAAGAAGCAGGGATAATTGCCAGAACAAAATCAAATTTTGCATCGCCGATGATTTTAGTGCGTAAAACAAGTGGAGAGTACCGCTTATGTTTAGATCTGAGATTAATTAATAACATATCCACTCTGTTTCCTTACAAAATTCCACGTGTGAATGAAATTATAACTAAATTAGCCGGACATAGATACTTTTCGAAACTGGATTTTCATAGTGCTTTCAACCAACTGGTTTTGCCTGAAGACACAAAAGAATTATTTGCTTTTACAACGCCCTATGGCAATTACCAATTTGAAAGACTCGTTTTTGGACATGTAAGCTCCGCTCCAATTTTTCAACAGGTTATGGATACCATTTTAGCGGACTTAAGAGAGGAAAACATACAAGCTTACATCGACGACATAATAATCCCGGCTAACTCTTATTCAGAATTAATACATAAATTAAAATTAGTATTCGATAAATTAAGAAAATACAACCTAACTCTGACACCCAGCAAATGTAAATTTTTTGTAGAAAAAGTAGCATATTTAGGATTTGAAATTAGTCAAAAAGGCATTACACCAACAGATGAAAATATAAACAAAATCACTTCTTTTCCAGTACCAAAAACTTTAAGAAAATTAAAAAGATTTTTAGGCATTTGTAATTTTTACAGAAATTCAATAAAAAATTATGCTCAATTAACCGCGGTTTTATCAGACTTAACAAGAAAGGATAATAAATTTAAATGGGATAATAAATGTGAGGAGGCATTTCAGGAACTCCAAGAATGTTTTTTCAAGAAACCATTACTTATACAGCCAGATTTTGACAAAGACTTTTATCTGAATATCGATGGCAGCATTCAGTCCATAGGAGGCGCTCTTTTACAATACAGAGAGGGAATTTTAAAACCGATTGCATATTTTAGCAGGAAATTATCGATACAGGAGCAAAAATACCCGGCCATGAAAATTGAATTACTTGCTATGCATCAGGGAATGAAATTTTTTAGGAATTTTCTTTTCGGACGAAAGTTTTTTGTGCTTTCTGACCATTTGCCTTTGGGACAGCATTTAAAAATACAAAACCCACCCAGCGTATTACAGAGGTGGCTTTTAGAAATATCTGAATACGACTATGAATTTATT
This sequence comes from Amaurobius ferox, assembly GCA_951213105.1. Lineage (NCBI taxonomy): Eukaryota > Metazoa > Arthropoda > Arachnida > Araneae > Amaurobiidae > Amaurobius > Amaurobius ferox. The sequence continues at coordinate 133,157,390 of OX578136.1, forward strand.
CACGTTCCGGGTAAAGATAATTTATTAGCGGATTTTTTAAGTAGAGATGATTTTGAAAGTAAACAAACAGAGCAGAATGAGAGAAAACAAAACATTGAGAATCCAAGGGGAGAAATTAACCTGATAGAACAAATTAAGGGAGAAAACACGGTGAAAAGAAATGGATATGTGAATGAGGATAGTGTCTATATTGCACAGATAAACACAATAACAGAAATCCCGGCATTAGATAGAATTTTAGATGAACAAATTAAAGATCCGAAATTAAAAATAATCAGAGAAAATTTACAAAATCGGAATTTTAAAGAGGGTAAACATTATGACACATTATATATTGACGAGGAAACTAATTTATTAATGCACGTAGGAAACTGGAAGGACAGACCTTGGAGAGACAATTTGAACAAAACTATAGTTATACCCAGAAATTTACAGAAAGAAATTTTAGCGATTACACACGTAACACATGCAGGGATTGATAAAACTTATAAACTCTTATCGGACAGATATTTTTGGACGGGTATGTACAGTGACACACAAAATTTTATTACATCCTGCGAACAGTGTAGAAAAAAAAGGGAAAAAATCAGCCCGTTCCCCTGGGAAGAAACCCTATACCTGATGGGCCCGTGCAAATTTTGTCGACAGACATTTGCGGACCATTTCAAACTAGCACTTCAAATAATAAATATGTGTTATCGGTGGTAGACCACTTCTCCAAACATATACAAATGTTTCCAATCCCGGATATAACGGCCACTACGGTTGCTGATAGACTCTTAAATTACTTTATGAATTGGGGATGTCCTAAGACAGTGTTATCGGACGCAGGCTCTCAGTTTACATCTAGTATACACCAAATTATGACAGAAAAACTCGGAATAGTTGCCAGAATAGCATCGGTACGTTCGCCATGGGTTAACGGTATAGTGGAGGTTACTAACAAACAATTGAAACACACCTTAGCGACATTAGCGGAGAATTCTCCATACTGGGATACTGCAGTACAATGCCACGTAGATGTTTACAACGCAACAGTACATTCAAGCACCAAAGAAACACCAAACTTTCTTTTTTTTGGAAGAGACCTTCCAACCTTTTTTGAAACTAATGTAACAGAAAATAATACAGAAACAACATATCAGGATTACATATCAAAAAAAATAACAGTGATGAATAACGCATTCAAGGAGGCAAATAAAAATTTAATTCTCGCGAAGGAACGCCAAGAAAGTCAACAACTCCAGAGAGCTAAATTCAGGGATTTGGAAATCGGGTCGAGGGTATTCATGGAAAACAATAATAATAAATATAAAAGAGGGAACCACACGGGACCTTATCGGGTAATTAATAGAATAAATAGATTTATATATGAAATAAAACTGTGTGACAAACCAAATTCTAAAATCATAAAAGCCCACATAAACAGATTGAGGACGTTACCCGACCGCAAGCCCCATCTAAAAATACCTTGCATAAACAAATACAAGTCACCTCTCCTTCCAACTCCTAAAAACGCGCAACAAAACTCTGAACCAAAACCGGAACTAAAGGAAGTCAGGAGTCAAAATGAGAATATTCCGTTTATCATGTTGGAGGAGGAAATAGCAAACGGACAGTACAGAGAGTCTTGTCAAACCCGTTCGCACAGCGCGATGCCACAGCATCCTAACGGAAACACTCTTACTCTTAAATCCGCGAAACCAGTTACCGCAGAAGTGCAAAACGAAACAACTCAGAGCGCACAAGAGAATGCAATCATCCCTACAAAAGACTCTCCGAACGCAAACATTCTTTCAACGGGGGGGAACTCTGACAGACATATCACGCTAGAAACGCAGGAGAATTTGAAACTTGCAGAACAGAGGGACTCTACACAAATTGAAGGAAACACGGATAAAGAGGCGGCAGAAATAGAACGAGATACACAAGAGGGACCAACACGGATAGACGGGAGTTGTATACAGACGGAACAGGAAAACGTTCAGGGGAAGGATGAATCAGCGGGAAATTCACAAGGGGACGGTATAAACAGTACAATTGATTCACGCACAGTGCTTCTTCCAACACCGGTTAGGCCGAAACACAGATATGCTTTGAGATCTTTAAAGAATTTAAATTTAAATTGATTCAATTAAAGCACGAGAGAAATTTAAACATAGGTAAGAGCGCGGACAAACCGTAATTCAAATTTTTCAAAATATGTAACAAAGAAAACACACGGCATTCACAAAATGCAACGCGAAAGATCGAACGCAAATTTTAAATAAATATTGGATTATAAATAAAGGAAGTTTTAAATAAACATTGAATTATAAATAAAGGAAGTTTTAAATAAACATTGAATTATAAATTAAGGAAGTTTAAATAAATACTACATTAATTAATAAATTGTAAACAAATTGTGAAAAAAAAAAAAAAAAAGTGGAGGAAATCGTAAATAAATCGTACATCAATTAGATAAAAGTTTAAATGAACAGGAAAGTTTAAATAAATATGGAACTATAAATAATTGGGAATTATGAATAAAAATTGTGATTTAAATAAATAAATAATTGTTAAATAATAAAAAAAATAAATAAATAAATAAATAAAAAAGCACTGAAATCTTATAACAAAAATAAACGTTTTCTTCGCGTCCTTGATGTAATAAACGGACTGATCAACCCTTATTAGATTAATACGCGAGAGGAAATAGGAAGCTGTTGTTTGAATAATTAGATAATTGGTAAATATAAAAAAAAAAAAAAAAAAAAAAACAAATTTTTTTTTTCTAGTTTAAATAAATAAATAATTCATAATTAAAAATAAAAATTAGAATTTAAATAAATAAATAATTCATAATTAAAAATAAAAATTAGAATTTAAATAAATAAATAATTCATAATTAAAAATAAAAAATTGTAATTTAAATAAATAAATAATTGGCAATTCAAAATAAAAGTTGTAATTTAAATAACTAAATAATGGGTAATTGAAATAAAAAGAAATTAGAGTTTAAAATGGATAGAGAATTTTAATTAAAAATCAAAATGGCAGTTCAAAGAAAATAGATAATTGTAATATACGCAAATTATAATTTAAAATGAATAGATAATTTTAATAAACATACGCGAATTATAGGTTAAATATAAAGCATTGAAAAAAAAAAAGAGCGTTTCTACATATATTTTGATATGGTCACACATATAAATTTTTTTTTTGAGAGAGACAAACTTTCGAAGGGAACGCTAGACGACGGAGTTTTTGGATATATAAAGAAAATAGAATGTAAGAACAAAATAACACTAACCGCATTTTAATTAATCCAGAAAGTGTATAATCCTAGAGGTAATCCGGGTAATTCCAGAGTTTTTAATCCATTTGGGGGCCTCGGTAGAGCACTTTCACATCACACAATTCATAAGCCACTGAACACTGGCCAGAATGGCGGATGACGAGATGGACCATTTTCAAAAAGGCGACATGTACGAGCCATGTACAGCTAATTGGCCATGGGAACTCACACGAAGAAATGCCCGTATTAGCCGCAGGCCAGAAAGGGGACCGCTTTCCAGGGAAAATGACACAATAGCAAGGACGTGTTGACCTTGTGTCCAAACAACATTTAAGGAATAGGATCTTGGGAGAATTGGGAAAAATACATTGGAACGAATGCTTTGGAGACTCGAATAAATGTTACATGAAGTTTGGAAGTTGAAAAGAGAAAGAGGTGAAACGAATTAATTCAGGAGACTTTGCATTCAATTACAAGGGATATATGAAAAGAAAATGTACATTTTGGTATTCAAGTATGGAATATGAATTGAGTTAGAGGATATTTGAGAGAAAATTTGTAATTATGTATACATTGAGAGAATTTCAGTGAGTGATAAGATTTACGAAAAATTTAAGTATGGTTTCATTAAGTGGGAAAGTGAATAATTTAATGAATTCGGGAAATTCCGTATCCAAGTATATTTTTGGATTAAACCAGGTGATATGTGAAAGAAAATGTATAATTATGGATAGTGTAATATAGAATCGCAGGGGAGTTATAAGATTTTCAGTAGGATGATAATTAAATGATTACATGGATTTTTTTTTTCTGTCATCTCAGTTCGTAGGAAAATTTTAAAGTATTGTGCGGAAATTTTTGGAGTTATATAGGTCTTATCTTGATAGTATTTGAGAGAATAGTGTAATTGTTTAAGTATTTTATTATAAATATGTACATGAGTTATATTTATGGCACGTTCAATTGAGAACACATGATGAAGTCAGGAAAATATAAATTGATAAGAGTGGTGAAGTTTAATGTATAGAGAGTGTAAGAATTTCAATATTTTAAGTATTGAATAAGATATCAAACTTAAGTGGATTGCATGTTAGATAAGAAGTGTATATAATGTAAAAAAAAAAATATATATATATATATATATATACATAAGGTAGAGAAATGTAAAATAAATAAATAGTAGGAATTTGAAAAATGTAAGTTTGAAGGGTGTATCAAATTTGAAAAAAAAATGTATATATTATAGGGAAGGATTTAAAGTAGATAAATGGTTAGGATGTTAAATAAGAAATGTATATATATAGTGTGGAAAAACATAAGGCAGAGAAATGTAAAATAAATAAATAGTAGGAATTTGAAAAATGTAAGTTTGAAGGGTGTATCAAATTTGAAAAAAAAAATATGTATATATTATAGGGAAGGATTTAAAGTAGATAAAGTATAGAAATTTCAATGGGGCAAATTTTGAGAATGTTAACAAATTTAAATGAGTTTGAGAAAAAAAAAAAAAGAAGTTTTTTTGGTAATGTTTCGTGTGCCGGGTGACAAATTAAAATTATGGAAATTGAATTTGTAAAAAAATATACTTTGGTGAGTTTTAAGAGAGAGGAGAGTAATAATAAGTTGGCCTGAGTGTAATGTATGTGTAATGATTTGCTTAAACAAAACATGAAATAGCATACAGATCCTGTTGCCCAATGATTTCCAAGTGGTCAGCGATTCCGGTTACACAACCATTCCAGACAAACAACGATTCTCAAGTGGTCAGCGATTCAACAATCCCAGACAAACAACGATTCTCAAGTGGTCAGCGATTCAACAATTCCAGACAAACAACGATTCTCAAGTGGTCAGCGATTCAACAATTCCAGACAAACAACGATTCTCAAGTGGTCAGCGATTCAACAATTCCAGACGTGCAACGATTCCCAAACGATCAACGATTCCTTACCCAGCAATTCCAGCGATTCATGTCCATTTCTGCAACAAGGCCAGTGTTTAATCATAAGGAGATAGTGTACACTCAATCGTACCATTACAAAGATGAACAGTTTAAACATTTTTCTTTACTATAAACTTTTCAAAAGACATTCCACGAATGCAGCTACAATGTTTCAGATACAGAATAATAATAAATCGAACTGATGCTTACAAAAAAAAAAAAACCTTTCCAGGAACCCTGTGATTTGTATTGGTGCAAAGAGTATTTGATATTTTGTTACCAGTAATATTTTTGTTGTACTGAAATGACTGATATATGTATATATAGTGTAATGTTACAGATGATTCAGTATTTGAGAGAGGAAGGAGATGATGTCACAGGTAACTCTGCCAGTGTGATGGTGAACCCGCAACTCGATAATTGGCTTTTTTCCCACCAAATGTTGGGGGGGGGAAGAAGGGTAATTGTTATATTGTAATTTTCAATTCCCAATATAACATTGCTATTTTGAAAGTGGAAGGGGATCTAAGAAGATGGTCCCTCATACAGCGAGACAATTCATATAACGTTCCCTTGAACACAGCTGGACCGGACGTAGTTCGAGGGTGAAAAAGGGTGCTTCTCGTATTCACGTCATCACTAGGTACTATATCAGGCGGAAGGGGTTGAACCTCTTGACCCGAGAAGTCAATTAACTTCCTGATGGACATGGGAAAATGTCCGTGAGAACTTTCTGTACGAAAAAGACAATACTCAAATATCTGATATTTCAAGGGGGGCTTCGGCCAGTTAGATAGCCGGAAGGCGGAGTTATGTATTTACGGAACCAATGAGAGTCTGGGGGCCTAAAAGAGAGGGGAGAGATGAAGATAGACTTAAACTTTTAAAATTTGAAAAATGGGGAAGAGTTGAATTTTGTGAGTGCGGAAAGGTGGTCGCTAGAGAGAGCGACAAGGAGACACGGAGAAGTCCGAGCGGAGAGGTCCGATTCCCGCCAATGACAAGTTTCCGTCGACGACGATGCCAGAGGTAGGCAATTTCTTTACATGTATTTTGCACGAAGGTCAATTTGTTCAATATGCTCTCACCCTCTCTCCCCATTAATTAAGACTAGTGTTAAGAGTGACAAAAGGGTTTTATTAAATTTAATTATGCCATTGTGTAATGTATGCCTCACGCAATGCAGATGTTGATAAAGGAGATCTATCAGTATATGATTTGAAATATTGGTTCCGCGGCATGATTGTAAAATTAGATGAGTTGATACGAGGTCTGGAGTATTAAACATGCATTGTGGAATTGTTGAATTTATCAAATATTAGTAATGGTTATCGCATAAATAAATGTTTATTTACTTCTGTTTTAAAATTTGTCTCTTCATTTTTAGTTTCTTATTAGATGTATTTTAATTTACTCCACTTTACGAGATCGGTCTATATAGCGTCAATACCTGACGTGTGATGACTCACATATCAGAGAGGTGTCTTCTTGCTAAATTTCATGCATCTCAGACAAAAATTAAGACGCATGGAACATTTTAAAAATGTAAATCCTTTGAAAATTCCGTTTCGAAAAAAATGCATTCAACCGTTTGCTTACGGGTGGGACAGCGTCCCTCCCAACCGAAGAACCTTTCAAAAAGACAGGTATTTGGCATTGCAACTGCTGCAGCAAGTGCAATGTTTCTGTCAGCGATTTCCATAGACGCCAATGCCTGCAAAGGGGGTCGAACTGTTTGGGATAGGGTATGTCAAATACCTGTCTTTTTGGGAGGTTCTTCGTTTGGGATGGAAGCTGTCCCACCCGTAAGTAAATGTTAAATGTGTAAAATAATGTTATATATTAAAACTTTTTCAGTCGATTTTTGCTCATTTCAAAGTCCACCGTCCCCTTAAATGAGCTTTGAATCTACGATTTGTTGTCTTTGATTTAATGCATTATTGAAGTTGACGTGTAACCACTTTAATGATTAACAATTGACCTAACATATACGAAGACTGACATCTCGGGTCAATTGCTCAGCATGACTGGAATTTTTGGGGCTTTTTTATGACATTTGGAGTCAGCTTTATCTTTTTCTAAAACATTTTATTATTTAAAATAATGACTCATTTCACTGCTTGAAAACAGGACTCTCTGAACTTTTGGATAATCATTCTGTATAATCACGACTTTTTCTCATCGCTTTTCGATAATCATTTTATTTATAAACAACACTGCTTGAATTCTCATTTCAATCTAATATTCATTGACGTTTTCTTCATGTTGCCACATCATTTGGCCTGAGGGCCAGATACGCCCCCCTTGCTCTCACTGGTGGCTCCTCAGTGCGATATCGCATCATTAGAGCCTTGATTCTCCAATCAAGCTTGGTTTAAGTCTTGGCCCTAGAAGATTTTTGCCCCAACCACACCTGTAATTTGTGTGATGTGAATTCATTGGGGTTATGGCTTTCCGGGCCAAGACTGTCATAAAACGGTGCATAAAAGTCTGCGCTTTGCTGTATCGTAAACATCAAAACTGCATAAGTTGCCGCCTGGTCTCACTTCAGCTGCCTCTGAACAATGAGTGAGTGATTTCGAACCATTTAAAAGCCATACAAGACTACTAATTGGACTTTTATTTTACAAGATGTTATGGAAGTACAAATATTTGGACTCCATCAGACTGCAGCCACCACATATTACTTTCCCTGCAATAGATGGTATATGTATAGGGAAAGTATTGGAATCATGCCGAAAATCGCAACTCGAGTTTTCGACGGATTTACACGTTTCGAGACCTCTAGAATACGAAAAAACTATTTTTAGCTTGACGTCTGTGTGTGTGTCTTTGTGTCTGTCTGTCTGTCTGTCTGTGTGTCTGTCTGTCTGTGTGTCTGTCTGTCTGTCTGTCTGTGCAGATTTTGTATCCACTCTTAACTAAAAAAGTAATTGACCGAATTTCATAAAATTTGGTAGGGAAGTCACGTGTGGGCGAATCTGGTGCTGATTAGTTTTGGGTACGATTCGGGATAAAAGAACCCGTACTTTTTTGCAAAATGGCCCGCAAGAGCTTATATCCACTCTAGCTGAAAAACTTGGACCGAATTCCACAAAATTTGGTAGGTAAGTCAATTATGGGACACCAGGGTACTGATTAGATTTTGGTATGATTCGGAAAAAATAACCTGCCTTTTTTTGCAAAATGGCCCGCAAAAATTGCCAAAATCTAAAATAAAAAACTACGTATGCTCAAATATATCCATGAAATGCTTGTTTAATACGTAATTTTGAACAAAGAAAAGAATAAGACCAATCCCATTACACTAGGACTAGCCGTTCTCGAGATATTTTAGTTTTTTCGTATTTTCTCTACGCCACCTTTGAAAATAAGTCTAGTTATCAAATGAGAACGAAAATTGAATTAAAAGTGAATTAAATGTAATTAAAATAAAGAGAACGTGAACATAAGTCTGCAGGGAAAGTCATGTGCTGCCCACATCAGATTTTTTTTTATCTGTAATAATTTTCTAAGAGAAACACTTCCGTAGAATTTAATTATTATACAGCAGGTCGCCATGCAATATTTGAAATGTTTAATATCGTCCTCCATTTTGGTCATTTACATTTCCCCTACGAAATTCCCCATAAACGTTCTTGTAAAAAAACATTAAGTGGAGTACGGCTCAACTCGGCTCTCTTATAACCAGAATGTATTTCCAGTAGAATTTTTTTTTCTTTTCTTTACAAATTTTACAAGAAAACTTTTGAAAACTCAGTATCATGGGGTAATTTGCTAATAACTTCAGGAAGAAAAAATATTGTAGTCGTATTGCGGATATTTTTCACAACTATGATTGAATTTATTAAGTTTCGTAATCATTGAGCCATAAATAAACCCTTTTATGCATGATAATGTCCAATTTTATCCTATGCTGTCATGTTAACATATATATATATATATATATATATATATATTCGAATACATTTTAAAGTGTTCGTTCGAATTAAAAGATATTCTATCTAGTTTTAGATTTAATGATAGCAAAGCTGGATATAAAGTTTTGCAAAAATCCCTTAATATTTGTGGCCGCTATCGTGTGCGCAAGAAATCGACTGCAGACATACAGACAGACGGACATCTCTCCAAAAATAGTCAAAACGTGTTTAGGAGATCTTAAAACATACATTGGCATCAAAATTTCAAATTCGAAAATTTTCGTGAAATCAATGCTTTTTCAATACTATATTACATAGTATGAGAATGTAAAAAACCTGTCCATGCCACTAGCCAATATAGAAAAACAATATTATGACGTGGGCAGCACATGACTTTCCCTGCAGACTTATAACCACGTTCTCTTTATTTTAATTAAATTTATTTCACTTTTAATTCAATTTTCGTGTTCATTCGGTAACCGCACTTATTTTCAAAGGTGGCGTAGAGAAAATACGAAAAACTAAAATATCTCGAGAACGGCTAGTCCTAGTGTAACGGGGTTGGTCTTATTCTTTTCTTCGCTGTAAATTACGTATTAAACAAGCATTTAATGGATATATTTGAGCATACGTAGTTCTTTAGTTTAGATTTGGACGATTTTTGCGGGCCATTTTGCAAAAAAGGCAGGTTATTTTTTTCCGAATGGTATCAAAATCTAATCAGCACCAGGGTGACCCACAAATGACTCATCTGCCGAATTTTGTGAAATTCGGTTCATTAGTTTTTCAGTTAGAGTGGATGCAAGCTTTTGCGGGCCATTTCGCAAAAATAGGCTGGTTCTTTTATCCCGAATCGTACCCAAAACTAATCAGCACCAGACTCGCCCACAAGTGACTTACCTACCAATTTTTGTGAAATTCGGTCCATTACTTTTTTAGTTACAGTGGATACAAAATCAGCACTGACAGACAGACAGACACACAGACACACACACAGACGTCACGCTAAAAATGGTTTTCTCGTATTCTAGAGGTCTTGAAATGTGTAGATCCGTTGAAAACTCGAGTTGCGATTTTCGACATGATTCCCATACTTTTCCTATACACTACCATGTATTGCAGGGAAAGTAAAAATCTGATGTGGGCAGCACATGACTTTCTCTGCAGACTTATATCCACGTTCTCTTTATTTTATCTAAATTTAATTCACTTTTAATTCAATTTTCGTTCTCATTTGGTAACTGCACTTATTTTCAAAGGTGGCGTAGAGAAATACGAAAAAACTAAAATATTTCGAGAACGGCTAGTGCTAGTGTAATGAGGTTGGTCTTATTCTTTTCTTCATTAAAAATTACGTATAAAACAAGCTTTTAATGGATATATTTGAGCGTACGTATTTTCTCATTTTAAATTTTGAATATTTTTGCGGGCAATTTTGCAAAAAAAGGCAGGTTATTTTTTTCCGAATCGTATCAAAATCTAATCAGCACCAGGGTGACCCACAAGTGACTTATCTACCAAATTTTGTGAAATTCGATCTATTAGATTTTTAGCTAGAGTGGATACAAGCTTTTGCGGGCCATTTCGCAAAAAAAGGCGGGTTCTTTTATACCCAATCGTACCCCAAACTAATCAGAACCAGATTCGCCCACAAGTGACTTACCTACCAAATTTTATTAAATTCGGTCAATTAGTTTTGTAGTTAGAGTAGATACAAAATCTGCACAGACAGACAGACAGACACACAGACACACAGACAGACAGACACACAGACACACACACAGACGTCACGCTAAAAATAGTTTTTTCGTATTCTAGAGGTCTCGAAACTTGTAGATCCGTCGAAAACTCGAGTTGCGATTTTCGGCATGATTCCAATACTTTCCCTATACATTACCATGTATTGCAGGGAAAGTAAAAATGTGTCCTCGTGTTGAGCCAGAATACTATTTCATAATTCAGCATATTGTTGCGAACTTTGCAATATTCCCTTTCTTCTAGAGTCTTTCGTCTCTTTCAAAGACCAGACGGAGAAAACACCCTTTTCCATGAGGTCATTCCAGGGTTGCCACTTGTGGAAATCTGGAGGATGGTTGCCAGATTTGACAACTTATCTCCAATAATTCTCACCCAAACCTTCGAGAAGAACCTCGAAATAACGATTTCTCTACGTGAGAGATTTCCAGAAGTTTCTGTGGCGAATCTATAAAAGGAATCATCACTCAGCCGGAGAGCACTTGACGTGCTACGAGGTACATTGAACAGTGATTTTTGTCAATGTTTTGTGAACAATAGCGGCTGTTTTATGAAATGACTTTCGTCAATGTTTTGAAAATAATATCGGTTACTTTTTTAAATGCGTGGATCATTTAAGTGCTGTTTTACTGTATATTGTTCCTGTTCACACTGTGCTTGTAAATAAACATGCTAGTTATCCAGAAATTTGAACTCATTCTTATGTCCTGTGCGCACAGCCAAGATTCCAAAATATACTCCTTAACAAAAAAAAAAACTAAACAGTTAATTGTACGGATGCACAAGATTCCCATGGTTTCCGTAACGTTTTTTGTTTACCTCATATGGGCGTGTTTGAATGGGTATTTAAATTTAACAATATTCGAATTGTGTTACATCAAAAACGTCGTTGTTAATGTATTGTAGTGCACCCGCAGTGTGAAATTTATTTGAGCACTGTACACTATGGTACTGCGGCTGCAAAGACATCTGATCAAAAGATGCTTGGAACCTATACCCGAATTATAAGAACGGAGCCGAAGCTAGCTTTTGCTCAGTGATTATAATGTCGGTCTACGAAGAAAAGGGTCCCTGGTTCGGGGCCCGGCGACTCCCAACCGCCACAATGATGACTGGACGTTTGAAACACGCAACCTTCCTCTCCAACGATCTTCGGGGCCCGGCGACACTCAATCGCCACAGTGGTTACCCTGGACATACGAGCACGAAAAAAAACTTCCTCTCCAACGATTTCACCTCTTAACACGAGATGCACCACACGGAGTCAGAGGCCTTGACACTCCCTTCCTGGTTGACCACGACTGACGGCACGTGCCCGAGGCAACACGCCTCCCGGCCCTCAGCCCCTCAACTGCATTTCGGGGGGACACACGGGGGTTTTCTCAGCGGCCCCCCTCCTCGCAGAAATTAGACCGGGGCCTTCTCATAAGGTGAGGGAGTGTGCGGCAGCAAACACATCTGATCAAAAGATGCTTGGAACCTATACCCGAATTTAAAAACGGAGCCGAAGCTAGCTTTTGCTCAGTGATTATAATGTCGGTCTAGTAAGCACGAGGTCCCGAGTTCGGGACTGGCGACGCCCAATCGCCACAGTACTTTTAAAATTCGTTGAAATTTTCAATAATTAATCCGAACCCAAATTTCAATAATCCCAACTATCTAAAGCTTAAAAAACAATAACACTCGAACCATGCTAGGAATGCATTTTTTTACTTTCCTTATATACAGGGTGATTATAATTAAAGTTGCGATTTTCAAACGCTGTAAAGTAAGAACCACTGGTCAGAATGACCTGAAATTTGACATGAGTATACGTGAAGCAATGGAATTTGTTTGCAGAAGGAAAAAAATACTTCAGAAATGTACCGATAGACGGCGCTGTATTTTCCAAACACGGGGTGTTGTTAGCCGAAAGAAACCAATAGTCAACTAAAGAAAACGACAATTTAATCAACATCACTTAATTTAATAATTGATTAAAACATCATGAAAACATGGAACAAACACCTAATACGCAAGAAATGTTCAATATGCTGTCCACCGTACTCGGCTGCGAGTTGGAAGCGCAAAACAGCATGTTCCACAACAGATCGGAGTGTATCAGAGGTGATGCTGTAGATGTGGTGCGTAATGCGTGCTTTTAAGTCAGCTAAGTTCGTCGAACCTCCTGAGAGCAGTTAACGCACAGTCACCGTTCTGGTAGAAAAGCTTTACGAACAAAGCACGATCCTTCAGTGACAGAGTCATGACAAGGCACTCAATGAGAATTGCATGGGCTCCTCGTTTTTATCACAACTGTAATGTGCGGTGCGCATGCCTAGTCTTAATTAGCATACCTCCAGATTAGAGGTGTGCTTCCACGCGCGACCTAGTGGTTAATTTTTTCTTCCTCCGTCAAGCAAATTCAATGTTGGATTCATACATTGCCATTTTTTGGTACATTGTTGAAGTATTTTTTTTTCGCCAAACAAAATTCCATTGCTTCACGTATACTCAGGTTAAATTTCAGGTCATTCTGACCAGTAGTTCTTACTTTACAGCGTTTTAAAATCGCAGCTTTAATTATAATCACCCTGTATATAATGTATAAAGAAAGTATTGTGACGGGGTCGAAAATTCGAATTCGAGTTTTCGAAGGGAAGCACGAATCAAACATTTTTGAGGTGATGTTTGTGTGTGTATGTGTTAAAGTATGCGTGTGTGTGTATGTGTGTGTCAGTGAGACTGTGGAGACGATATCTCACGAACGAATGGAGCGATTCGAATAAAATTTTGTAAAAAAGTCACAATCCAGGAATACTGGAAGCCTATTGTTTTAAAACACAATCGAATGTTAAGAACCCCCCCCCTAAATTTTCGAATGAAATTTTGAAAAAATCACCAAAAAATCAAAACCTTTAAAGTTACGCAAATAGATATTTCTTATGTAATTTTTCCTTGGAAAACGATTGCCATAAACTTTAAAACGCTAACGTGAACCTTTCTCGAGATATTTCACATTTTTCAAATAAATTTATCAAAAAATCCCATAAATTAAAAAATATATATTAACTGTTGAGAAACATGTTCACTTCTCATATGTAATATCATGCGATAAATTCGGTGACATCATTCTCGTGGATCTAGCTCGTTCCATTCATGAGAAAATATACTTTGAGTAATACTTTTGTATTTGAACGCCAATAGTCATTCATCTGCTATAAGAATATTTTATTTTTCCGTCCATAACGCTTGGCGAGATTTTGGCGACGAATTTGGCGGAATATCGGGAACTTGGCGAGTTTTTTTAATGTTACCAATTTAAGAAAATCTCTCCAAATGGATAAAAATGACGCTAAATCAATGAAAATGACGACTCATTGACGAAAATTCAATATCTTGGAAAGAATATAAGTATCTACTATAAGAATAACCTATTTTATTTTGCTGTAAAAGTATCAAATTCATTGCACTTTGTAAGGAAAGTCATGTGCTGCCCACATCAGATTTTTTACTTCAAGAACGATATTTTTTCCCTTTTTCTATTAAAACAAAAATGATGCAGTTAAAGTTAGATAAAGATTCCTTAATGTAAAAGAATGGTTATCCGATAAACCGATAAGAAAAGACATGGATTGACGGATTTTTGCACCCAACTTCTTCGATACATTTTAGCTTCTCAGAAATTCTGACAAAGAAACTTTCACAGGATAATAAAAAATAAAAAACGCCTTTCTCCTTCAGGGCAATAGTAATGATCTCTATACCTTTAAAGCATTAAAAATGTCAAACCCATTGATATTTCTCAAAGATGTGGAATGATGCAGAAATCGTTATATTTTTAAAATTCTGATACATCCAACACAAGACTGTCATTGTAGATTAAATAATTTCAATTTGCCCGAAAAATAACAACATAAATTAGAGCTTTCCTGTATCCATATCAGGCAAAAAAGATTTCTTTTTTCAGTTATTAAAATAATTGAATTATACAAGGTAGGATCTAAAAGTTCGTAAACTATGCTGATATCTCCAACCCAGATTAGGGGAGAGGGGAACTATTTTACCGTGGCGTAGAGGCACAAGTGATGCGAGATGTGAGAAAGAAGAAGCAGGTGTTTTTCCAGATAATGCGTGTCAGTGAACTGTAGTCGTTCGCAGATAACGGAAATGGAGTTTGAAGAATAACTCGCGAATATCAAATTTTGCCAGCGTTTGGGGAAATCGTCGACAGAAACATTGCACCTGCTGCAGCAGAAAGCAGTATATTAATGTTCTATAAATGATGGCATTCGGTTTTAAATAAATATGTACGTATAAACTGGCTATTTTTGTAAAAAATTTTAATATTAATATATATATATATATATATGTAAATATGCTTCTTTATAATGAATTGGTTTATAACGTTATACAGCACAAATCAAGATAAATAAGCAAACTTAAGTTTTGAAAATCAACTAGATTTCTTTCTTCAATGCGAAAAGGGAAACTGGGTAAAATTCAAAAAACTTTCTTTACCCATGGAGAAAAATTCAACCAGTTACATTCCAGTTACAACCAGTTATTCATCTCAGCAAATTTTTCTCCAATTTAAGACAAAATTTTTGTACAATACTCCTTGTCCTAATAATTTAATTAGATATTACATAATAACATAATACCCAATGAAAAAAATTAGAACAACATTTTTCAAATTGGCAAAGTTAGAAAAACCCATAAATTAAATGCACTTAATTTGGAAGCAGCTGTTTATATTTTCTTGTTGTTGTTGATATTGTTGAGATGAAATTCATACAAACACCTGCTCTCGAATATAGTCTATGGCGGCAATAAGGGAATATATTTAATTTGACCAAATAACGGAAAATGACGATTTTCGAATTTAAAAGTTCATAACTTTTAAATTCATTCAAATATTAAAAACAACTCAACGAAATCTGTTGTAGTATGAGTTCAGCTAAACCTGTACCGAATTTCGTAGCTATCCGAAGCTTAGATTTTCCCGCTACGGACAAACGGACATCTTTATTTATTACGTAAGATAAATTATGAAAAGCAATACCAATAAAAATTGCTATTTTTAACAGTTGTTTTTTTTTAGACTAAAAGTTTCAGTTACGGTTACAAAGCTTATTTGATAAAAAAAATTAGCTATCAGATACTCATGATAAATAAAAGGCATGAAAGCATAAGTACTGATAGATTTTTTTTTTTTCAAGCGACTTTTCAGTTTCAGTTTTTTCTTTCGAAATCAATACAAAGAAAACTTTATTTGCAGATTAGACACTGGATTTCTTCCAGGAAATATTGATAATATATAACTCGATTGATTTACACATTTTAAAATATCATTCCTGCATCCTGCTATACATTAAAAAAGTGATTACGATAAGAAAATCTTCGCATTTAGGCTTGAACGTGTCATGAGTTAAATGCGTTAACTGTGAATGTAAAACTCTGTATTCAGGTAGGTGAAAAATAAAAGTTGTGTGAATTCAATTTTCTTATAAACTTAGAGGTATTTCGCAAACTTTTGTGTTCCAACATTTGTCACCCTCTCTCTTGAAAATATTAGTTTAATTTTATATTGTTTCGGGGAACCACGCCTTCACCGACTTTCATTGGCTTTACTTTTCATGAACTTCTGTTGTCCGTCCTAATTGAATTCCCATTTTTGATGGAACTTGTTCGGAAGCATCGATTATGTCTGAATGTTGCCATCATGACCGTTTCAACTGATGGTCGCTAACTTGTGGATTTGTGACCTCTAAAAACCGACCACTCTCTTATGACCTCTCCTCAGTAAACCTCTTCGAGCTAAACTGTCAACCCTGGTGCCATTTGCCTGAGGTTTTTATTCAGCTTGTTTTGGCTGTTGTATAGCCTGGATTAAGCCTAAATTATACCGTATGAAACGTATTATTGTCCGGTCGAGCATGATCATTTTACTGTAGAAAGACCTAACGGGTACATTCATGAACCTTTTCTTACACCGTCACATGGGTGCTATTTGCTTTCCTAGGAGAAGAAAAAGCTCTGAACATGAATAGTTTAATTATGATCACGCTGTAATTGAATGAAATAAATTGACGCAAACCATTTCATGCAACTACTGCTAATTTGTAATTAGATCTCCCTCGTGCGCAATAAATCACTGCGACTCAAAAAATCGGAACATCCAGGATAATAGAAATCCAATTAATTCTGTCAATCTAAGAAATGCATGTAAGCTCACTTCCTAACTGCATTTCCGCTGCGCTCTTAATTGAGGCCAATCACTGCTGCATTCTGCTGCTAATTACGCCGCAGCGCAGATCTTGGATTCAAGGAAAATAACAACTTGGTGCGAAGGATTTCAATCTTTGCAAATCCTGTTTGCCACTTTATCATTCATAGATTTTTTACTTTCCTTATGTACATTGTATAATGTATAAGGAAAGTATCGAAATTCGAATTCGAGTTTTCGACGGGAGAGCACGTTTCAAGCATCCCTGATCACGAATCGGACATTTTTAAGGTGACGTCTGTGTGTGTGTGTGTGTGTCAGTGAGTCTGTGGACACGATATCTCACGAACGAACGGAGCGATTGGAATCAAATTTGGTACAAAAATTACAATCACTGAATACTGGAAACCTACGGTTTTTAAGCACAATCGAATGTTCAAAACCCCTCTAAATTTTCGAGTGAAATTCTTAAAAAATCATCAAAAAATCAAAACCTTTAACAAAGTTGCGCAAACAGACATTTTCTATGTAATTTTTCCTTATGAAACATTTAACATAAACTTTAGAACGCTAGCATGAACCGTTCTCGAAATATTGCACATTTTTTAAATAAATTTATCAAAAAATCACAAAAATTAAAGAAAAATATTAACTGTTGAGAAACATGTTCACTTTTCATATGTAATGTCATGCGATTTGGTGACATAATTCTCTCGTGGATGTATCTCGTTATATTCATGAGAAAAGTTACTTTGAGTAATACTTTTGTATTTGAACTCCAATAGTCATTTATCTGTTATGAGAAAAACTTATTTCACCGTCCATAACGCGAGATTTTGGGGCAGAATTTGGTAGAATATCGCCAACTTGGCGACATTTTAAATGTTGCCAAATTAACGAAAATCTCGCCAAATGGATAAAAATGACACTAAATCAATGAAAATGACGACTAATTGACGAAAATTCAATATCTTGGAAATAATATAAGTATTCACTATAAGAATAACCTTTTTTTTTACTGTAAAAGTAGTAAATTCATCGTTATATAAGGAAAGTCATGTGCTGCCCACATCAGATTTTTTTTGTTTACTTCATATTATTTTGATATTGTGTTGAGGCTTCGTTTAAATTGTTTTGCAACAAAAAATCGCGGGGATAAATATGTATTTTGAAGCTCAGAAAATATTTGCAATTAGACGATTTAGCACGGATTTTAAACTAAATAAAATAGAATGACAGAAACGTATAAATATGTAATCACCAGAACGAATTACTCGGCGCTGACCGGGTCCTAAATAAGCGCCAGCTACTTCAATAATACAGATACATGTAACACCACTGAATTTCCAAATCGCCTGTTTTAAAATAAAATCCTTCCCATATGCAACCCTGCCCCATATGCAATTCCCCCTTCTCCCATATGCAACCCTGCCAACTGTACAACGAAGGCGTAATTAGCTCTAAATAAGCTTTTTTGATACGCCCAAAATAAGTGCTGGATCACCGATCTTCTCTTTCATCCAGTTTAAGATATATTTTAGCACAGTATTCATAATATTAATATAATCCCACATGTAAAAAATTAGAGCGAATGCTTTTAAATTCACAAAGTTAAAAAACTTAATAACACCCACTTCGTTAAATAAACAGCAGATTATATATCCAGACAAAATGCCTGCCATTTACTCAAAACACCTGCTTTCAAATATCGTCTGCAGCACAATCAATGAATAAAATACGAAAGGGAGATAAATCGGCAATTTTTGGCAAATGTTCGTAACATTTAAACGAACTCTAATTTTAACCAGATACAGCTGAGGTGCATCGTGTAAGGCCATGAAGCACTCCTATAGCAAATTCCGCCGCTGTTCGAAGATTTAATTTTTCGCTGCAGACGACATACACACACAGACAAACAGAAAGACATGCATCGTCCTTTATTATATTAAATATCCTTGAAGGATAAAATAATATGTTTATAACAGTATATGAAATTAAAATTAACACATACCGCCATTGTGATTAACTGCATAGCTAGTTCTCTGCACTTTGGATCATCCGATTCACAGATGCCCAATTCCAATATGAACAAAATTCGATGTGAGCAGCACATAATTCTCTTACGTGTATTTGTCTTTCCAGACACTCAAAACGCGCCCCTGTGATCTAGAAGACTGAATCTTTGCACACTTATAATATCAACAGAACCTAACAGAACTAGATTTTCGCCCCCCCCCCCCAAGGGGCAAGAAAAATGGGGAATCAAAAACACCTACACTCAAAAAAAAACCTGCATTTGAATATCTTCATACTTATTATATCGACCACGACTACATAATTCTGATCTCTGATTATTACTAACACTGTTGACATTATTTTTACAGTTTTATTATCAATATTATTTAATATCCTATTAAGTTTTTATTTCAAGTTTTATTTACATTTTGAAATGTTAATATTACACATTTTTTATATTTATTACCTTTAATTTACATTTATAAATTGTGTTCAGGTTATTCATATTTTCGTTAAATTATCCTGGTTTTTTATTGTTTGTTGTTATTTGTTTTCTGCATACATGTCGCTTTAAGTGTAACGTTCTAAATTACAACAAACGATAACGTAGGGGGGGGCTGCCTCTTTAGACTCACAAGGACTGGGAGGTAGTCTTTTCCCGGCCATCTATCTTGTTGCTCCAAATCCTCGATTAAGCCGAACGATCTAGGTTGTGAGTTGTCAAATATCGACCACAGGACAGAACTTAATGAAGCCGGAATTTTTATTTCTTTCCGGGGGTGTTAAAATGGAGAAGGAAGTGGAAAGCCGTTTCAGAACCTCCAAATGCCCGACGGTAAACTAGAAGGCTAAAACTTTGCAAACTGGTCTATTGAGCCCATTTTTGACTAAGATGGCTATTTTTTACTCAAAGGGTCATGCATTGGCAAACAAAACTTATTTAAGAAGTTGAGAGTTTATTTCTGAAAGTATTAGTTTCCACGTCTTTAGCAGGCCTTTATATTTTACAATCTTTTTTCCAGGTTCGCGACGTAGTTCACATGAGCAAGATCAATGGAAACAGTTTTGATGTTGAATCGTAAATTAAAATTTTGCACATTTTTTTGTAATGTAATCCAAACCCAAAGAAAAAGGGAAGGCGAAAAATGAAATTGTTGACATGTTCGGCGTAAAATGATTAGGCGTGAGAAATTCTTAAAACTCAAAATAGAATCCAATGAAACTAAAATATCATTCATTCATTATTTATCACCGGAAATTCAACCGGCAGCAAGTCGTCGCTTCTATTTCAAATCAATTTATTGTACCCTCATTCGAAGTGCATACAGTCCCCCCCCCCTCTCCTCTTCCCAAACTCCGGATAGTCTACCCTAAATCGAATATATTATATTATTCTTAACCATCTTCGGTCAAGGATGAAGCACCAAATAAAACCGTATTAAACTTCAAAAGAATGCAGTTTATTGGAATGAAAAATGATAAACTCCCTTGGGGTAGAAATGCGTTAAGAAGGCAAGTACTAATAAATCTTTTAAATGCTCCAAGAACAGAATTCGATGCAGGAAAAAAAATAATTCTCTGTAAAATAAAATAAAAAATGCGTATACTAAATGTCGGGAGATTATCAGAAATACGGTTTATAGGTTTTTATCGCGACGAAAATATTTGAGAAGTTTGGCTACTTGCATGAATAAAATTCGGTGGTTAAGATAAATAAATATTTAATAGAATGTCATTCAGTTTATAAGAAATCTTATTTCACATTGAGATATTCATTTTTTTTTAAATAAATGTGCTACATATTTCTTTCAGACACAGGGTAAAGCAATACAAGTATTGGCGGTTAAGCAAATATTTTCAATAAAACTTAAAATAAACACTAATAAGTTATTAGAAAAACTTTAAACTAATAATTTACTTCTACACTTTGAAATAATATTTGCAGAATAAAAGGAATTCATAATATTAATATTAAAATTGATTCTTTTAAAACAGTAAAATGCAGATCACATTGGGATCATACTCCTATCGTGCATAACAGCTTCCAAAAACCGCTTTTGCGCTTATTATGTGACTCGTCTGTATGAAATAGCCAATATATGCAATAACAGCAAAAAATCTTGCTATGTACCACAATTTTAAGGGCACGGTGGACGTTGAAATGAGCAAAAATCGACTAAAAAAGTTTTAATATATAACATTATTTTACACATTTAACATTTGTTTATGGGTGGGACAGCGTCCATCCCACACCAAGAACCACCCAAAAAGACAGGTATTTGACATACCCTATCCCAAACAGTTCGACCCCCCCCCCCCTTTGCAGACATTGGAGTCCATGAAATCTTCATTGAACATCCACCTGCTGCAGCAGGTGCAATGTTTCTGTCGGCGATTTCCATGGATGCCAATGCCTGCAAATGGGGGGGATCAAACTGTTTAGGATAGGGTATGTCAAATACCTGTCATTTTTGGGGGAGGGGGGGTTCTTCGTTTGGGATGGACGCTGTCCCGTAATCAAAATTTTGAATGCATTTTTTTTTCGAAACTGCATTTTCAAAGGTTTTACATTTTTAAAATGCTCCATGCGTCTTAATTTTTATCTGAGATGCATGGAATTTGACAAGAAGATACCTCTCATACTTTTTAATGAAACTGGGTATGCATTTTATAATTGGATTTTATTAAGGTAATTAAAAGTGAATAAGAACCTAAGTAAATGATGAAAATTAAATTTTAATGCAGAAAAATATTTTTAAAAAATTAACTTTTTAAGGGATTTAAAAATGCATACCCAGATTTGTCCCTAATGTGTTTTTGAGTGATCATAATGTAAAATGAATCAAAAATGTGAACAAATGGCACGCAAAGAGCATTTTCAAATTTCGTTAAAAAAAATTAAATTAAAAAAAATACAAAATTATAACAAAACTGAAAAAAAAATTAATGGTATTGTACATAGTAATGTTAAGAGGAATATTTATACAAATTTTCACGTTTCTAAGTCAATAAATAAATAAAAAAAATTTCAACGTCCACCGTCTCCTTAAAAACCTGTATGAAGGACGATAATCTAGTCCTACCACGCAGGTAGGATTAATTTTTTTTTATTTTTTTTTTACAAATTGAGCTCAGGCTTCAAGAGGCTTCCAAGTTCAGCCTCACAAAACTCGTCTAAAGGAGGCATTCCCAATACATAAATCATGCTATTATTTAGATACCGGCATCCCTGACCCGATGTTATAACGGCAACGTTAAACCGCTTAATGTAAATAATTCAGAAAAGCGAAACCAGTTGAGAGATACTGTTATCTGCAAAAGGAATGCGATTCCAACTTTCAGAACTCTCCTATAGGTGCGTTTTGTGAGTATGTTGGTCATTTTACTTTTAACTTTAACAGAATAATAGAGTGGCCAAGCTGTATCAAAAAACAACAAAAGTACCTTGATCCGGATTATGTAGGTTGCGTTTCAATTTCAAAATAATTTAGTTTATTAAAAAAGGAGGGATTCTCGTGGATCAAACAAAATTCTTCAATTTTCAATATTCATATGTCAGATGTCCAGTTTACGAATTGCATAGTACGATAACATACGAAAAAAATGAAATAAAATTTGTCCCTTTACAAATACTAAAGATCTAAAACATCCAGTGTAAAAATAATGTCTCAAATAAAGTAATATTTCTCCAATGTAATACAAGAGCTCTTATATTTAGAAAAATCAATTGTCTCATTTTATTAACATCCTAGTTGTATGACGTTAACATCGTTTTGTTGACATCCAACTTTTATTAAGTTACCATCGCTTTGTTAACATACAACTTTTATTAAGTTAACATCGTTTTGTTAATATCCTACCTGCAGGATGTTAACATTATACTTATATGATATTAACATTTTTTAAACCTCCTACTTGCATGGTGTTAGCATAGTTTTGTTAACAACCTACGTATTTGATGTTGAAAAAACTGTAAAAAACCTTGCTGCCTAACCGGGAATCGAATCCTGGATCTCCGAACTGGCCAGCAGACGCTCTATCGTTGAGCTACTGGGACGAAATTGCAAGTTCTTATCGTCGAAGTGAACTCTGCATTCTCAACCCTCTAATGTCAGATTGGCGGGCAACTAACAATCTGACTGATCACCTCCTGCTGTTTTTACCTCAGGTTTAGCCTCCTGCTACTACTATTTTTACTCAGGTTAGTATCCTGCGTGGTCGTTATCCTCTCAATTTGAAATAGGCTCTCAATCTTCCAGAGCCCACTGAATCCGTACTAGTCATACTAGAGTCACTTTCAGACCTCCGACATTTTTTTTCCCTTTTCATATATTTTCTTTTTATATATTTTCTAAATTTTACTTTTAAAATTTCATTATTTTCTTTAATTTTAATCTACTTTTCATTATGTTAATATACCTCACTCTAAATTTTATTTTTCAATGATCTTTTTATCTATATTCGCAATAACCCTTTTCCCATTTTTGAAAAATCAAGTTCAAATATAATGTAAAACTGTCTGTTTAACCACACCATTTTTCATCAATTGTTATCTTTTTAGACCTAAATAAATGTTCGTTTGGCGGGATGGTAGACTTTGGGTACCTCCTGAGTGCAGGAGGTATCCTTTCCCAGCCGTGCAGCTAGCTACTCTAAACCCACTATGTGATTCGCACGGTCTGGAGGCTTCAGACCTCAGACATCTTTGACCTAACCTACAGGGTTGATTAATTCGGATGCCATTTACAGAAACTTGCTGCCCCAACCGGGAAACGAACCCTAGATCTCCAAACTGGCCAGCCGATACTCTACCGTTGAGTTATTGGGACTAAATTGAAAGTTCTTATCGAAATGAACTCTGCAAAACTTTATCCTAAAAATAAATATGAAAAACTGTTTAGCAGTTAAAAAGTTTCAAGTATCTGGATATATAGCTATCGATGATTTTTTCTGACTTGGAAACCCCATATATCATCAGAACCAAATAAACAGTTAAATTAGCATATTAGAAAGTTTTGCCTTTAAGGACAAATTTGCCTTGCCACTACTCTTCAGTATCTCTTTTATTACCCTGATGTTAAACCATATTTAATTTGATTTTCAAATTAAATATGGTTTAACATGGTTGAAGAAACTTATCTTACTACCGTAATGTCAATAATTCTCTCACAATAAAAATTTATGAGAAATTTCCGAGGAAACCACAACAAACACCTTTCCTTTCCATCTTTTGTGAATCAATTGTTCTGCCCCTAAGACAACTTTATGCTCATAAAATACCCAGAAAGTTTCATATTAGGAGCGGTAGCATACTTATACAATATAACTGAAATTCAACTTGATCTCCAAAAGGCAAATAAACTAAATTTCCAAAACTTTTACCTTATGGCTCCTAGATTGGATAATTTTCTGCTGCAAACTATATTATTACTTTCAACACTTCATCTTTAGGGCGATTAAAGAATAATTATCATTTTATTTACGTTCTGTTGAGCCGTTTTTCATAACCAGTTTATTAATTCTATCCAACGAATAAATTATATACCAACTTTATTAAAATATCTCATCTCAACATTTTTATATCTATCCCCATAATGTTTGTTGTTGCAGATGATTTCTGACTTGCTATGTATCAAATTGTTAATATGTTAATACTATGTAACGCTAAGATCTATTATGTTTATAAAAACGTTTTAACAGCTTTCGCTCTAATTAAGATTATAAATTGTCTCTCCCCTCACCTGTTTGTAAGACCATGTCTTTTAGGTGACGGTTTCAATGCTTAAAATTTCTTATAAAAATGTAAAATGCACATTTTGTAATAAATTTGTTATAGGCAGAAAAATATTAATTCAGAGCATCATTTAATTATCCTACAATATATTACATTTTCATTAAGCTATCATTATTACAAAGAATGTTTCTGATTTTAAAAATATATTGCAACAGTTTTGTGTCATGAAACATAATTTTCGAAAGATATTGTTAAACTCGATCTTGAATAGACAGGTTTATTCAAGAACATTAAAGGTATGATTAGTGAAGTAGGAGTGGACAATTTAAGTGATTTTATTTTTATTATTATTATTGCTATTATTAATGCCCAGTCCGTCCAATTCACCTAGAGGATTTAGAGCAGTTAGAGGGGAAGACCGGAGAAAACACAGAAATAACAATGGACATGAGCATACATAGATAACATATACATATAGATATACGTAGACAAAAACAAAAATTACAGGTTGCAGGAAGAAGAGGGAATATCTTAAAATCCTAGAATATAACAGTTAAGCTAATTGAAGTAAAAGAGAATTTTCATATTTTTTTAAATACAAGGATTTAAAATGAACAAGCAAGAAAAACGGCACAAATAGTAAAACGAAACAGCATTGATCAGTAAAACATTCAAGGAAGGAACACCTCATAAACACTAATCAATATAACTTATACCGACAAAGTCGTTTCTAATCATACACTTACGTGCATCAAATATTACGTGGAAGTTATTTGTAATCATTATCAAGATGAACTTATGTATACAAAATTACACCTTACAGGCCGTACTATAGAACATAAAATCAAGGCCTTATATAAACGAATTAATTATGATTTAAAACAAGTTAAATTTCCTTGCCTCATCCTGATTCCGAAGCTTCATAAAACCCCTGTAAAATTCCGTCCCGTAACTGTCGGTTTCAAGACTTATCTGACTATAGCTAATTCTAAACTATTAGCTCTGCTGAAACATGTCATGACAAAACTCAAGCATAAATGTTCAATTATCGTAAATAATAGTTATGAAGTACTCAACAAACCCAAATTCTTCCCTGATCGTATGAATTTCCGAAGTTACGATTTTAAAGATTTTTTAATAATATTGACCTTGATGATCTTCTTATTATTTTATTGGAGATTTATGAGATTTATGAATTACATGAATATATTATATTAAGTAAATATAAAGCCATGATCAGGATTGTTCTGTTCGAAAATATACTAGTTAACGGGACCAACTATTATCAGCAAGTCAAAGGCATTCCAATGGGAGGAGGATGTTCTTCACTCCTTGCTGACATCTACCTGAATAAATACGAGGAAGGCACTCACATATTAAATGAAATGCCATACTTTTGTTTCGTGGATGACATTCTTGTGGGCCAATACGAACAAATGCCTGAATTTGACTTCAGTTTCTACCCTGATAAATGTGGATCTCATAGAAACACACATGGAAAATAAAAATCAAGTTGATTTCCTGGATATTAGTATCCTTTACGATAAAAATAATTGTTTATATATCATTTTATACGACAAGAGAAATACTTTCAAGACCAGCATCAATCACGTTATCGATTGGAACTCAAATTTGAGTAAAAATATATTACGAAATATTATAGTCAATCATCTGATACGCAATCAAAGAATCAATACTTTCAAAAAAGATCGAACTGAAAATGACAGAAGAATAATGCAAGAGGCGATCAAGAAACATTATCCCGCAAATTTCCTTAGACATTATTATAATACTGTATACAACGATGTAGAAAACGCTTATTTTAAGGATATAACTTGTACACACCTATGATGTTATCGATTTTGGAAATGGTAACTGTGAGATTCACCTACACCGAACTTGATGATAGCGCACCCTAGTGGTAGTATAATGATATATATGGATTGCACTCTCCTTAGTTAACGACTCTTGGCCTTTTTCATTATGTGTTTTACTTCGGCTTTGTACTTCGGACTTTTCTTCGATTCTTGAGTTTTGTACTCATTTCCACGGTCAGTGTCTTGTGCTCGACACCATTTCGGAGGTCAAGTTTCGGCAAAGTATTTGGTTCCGGGAGTGTTACCTAGGTGTAATAGCATGCTATAACCGGGAACGAGGGGTCACAATCCCCCTCGGCCATTTATGCTTTCCCGTTGGCTTGATTCCCATTTTTTCCTTAATACTTTTATTTGCTATATAACTGCTTTACGTACTTGTGCAGCATTGCGCCATCTACGTTAAGCCTTTTTTCATACTTTTGTATGCTTACGTTTTCTTAATCTGATTACTTTTGTATTTTATATATATATATATATATATATATATATATATATATATATGTGTGTGTGTGTGTGTGTGTGTGTGTGTGTGTACCATGTTTGATTTTGCATTCTACCCGTCGTGTCTTGAACTGATCGAATAGGAGTCAACGAATATTAT
Source organism: Amaurobius ferox (assembly GCA_951213105.1). Classification (NCBI taxonomy): domain Eukaryota; kingdom Metazoa; phylum Arthropoda; class Arachnida; order Araneae; family Amaurobiidae; genus Amaurobius; species Amaurobius ferox. Next base: position 133,184,720 of record OX578136.1, read on the forward strand.
GTTTGATTTTACATTCTACCCGTCGTGTTTTGAACTGATCGAATCGGAGTCAACGAATACCATGTTTGATTTTACATTCTACCCGTCGTGTCTTGAACTGATCGAATCGGAGTCAACGAATACCATGTTTGATTTTACATTCTACCCGTCGTGTCTTGACCTGATCGAATCGGAGTCAACGAATACCATGTTTGATTTTACATTCTACCCGTCGTGTCTTGAACTGATCGAATCGGAGTCAAAGAATGTAGAAACGGTTGATTTCCTAAACATGGCTATTTATTATGATTTGGAACAGAAACTAAGTTATAAAATATTTGACAAGAGACATCAATATGAGTGCAAGATCAATTATTTTACCCATAGGAATACGAACCTAAGTTTAAACGTACTACGTAATTTAATCATAAATCACTTGAACAAATACAGACTATTAAACTCATCTATTACACAATTTAATAAATGCTTAATACATTTAATCAATGAAACTGGGGAACAATCATATCCCTTCCGCTTTATCCAACATTATTACGATGTTTTTTGCAGAAAATGTAGTGCTAAAAATTATGTTAATTTATCCGACATCCTGGAATGCAACTCCACTCTTACCTAGAATAATCTGTTTGTTTCTCTTTCTAAATGCACTCTATATTCGATGTGACTTTTATATGTCTGCATCCCTCTCCGAAGTCTATACGCTTTATGCTACTCTTCCTTGATTCTCACCCTGTTGGTTTGTAAAATTTCCAATTTTATAGTTTTTATGAACCTATATGAACCTATATGATATTTTGCCTGGGATTCGGACATTTTATCCCCACGTACATGTTCGTTTGTTGTTACGGCGTGCAGAGTCTCTGGGAGCGTTTTCTTGAAGTCAAAGCTAGCTTCTAACCAGGAAAATGGGGTCGCAACCCCCCTTGACCTTACTGCAACCCTGTTAACACAATCATTCCACTTTTATAAACTGTTTTGTATTTTAAATCTTACATTTCAAGATTTTGATAGTGCGGCAATATGCGCCTTTCTGTTTCTTGCATTTTTAACTTTTTAGGATTGTAATTTATTATATATATATAGGAAGTAGCGCGTTACAAGTAGTGAAACTACAGTAGTCAGTACTTTTTCTCGTAGTTTGTAGTATAACGCGCTACTTCTAAAAGTAAGTAATGCAGCGAGTAGCGCGATAAAATAAATTACTAGTTTATATCGAATTTTGACGCTACTTTTAACGTTACTTCAGTAAACAAACAAGGGGCCATTCTACATATCATGTGATCACCCTTTCCTACTTTGTATGAAATTCAGTGTTCTGTGCAACGATGTACGATTTGCAAAGTGCTAAGAGCTTTAGAACAAATCAAAAATGTCGGTTATTATAGCTGACAAGACATCTTCAGAGCTATGTGTCCTTCTCATAATACCAAATAAGACGAGATGGAACTTAATGCATTCTACCGTCGAAGGCATATGCCGGTTCCTGAGAGAGAACGAGGAGAAACTGCATAAGATTTTCGATGCTGCAGGGTTAGGAAGGCGAGCCTCATGAAGTCAACTTATATGATGTATTCAGATGTGGTATTTCCCAAAAGATCCTGCTTTTCTGATTGCAATTTTGACATGCAAATTCTTTTAAAAATGAGCAAACATGTTTTTAAATAAATAGATTTTACTTTTATTTTATTCTTTTGTTCTATATTGCTGTTTTCAGAACTGGGTAAAAGCGTAAAGATTGATAAGTCGATCAGTAAATTTGGTAATCACTGAATTTTACTTATTCAGAATAAGTATATTAAATGACTACAGTATACCTATATCCTCAACTTTTTGTGTAAATTAAAGCTGTGGCAAAATTCGTCTTATAAAAAAAGTTATGTAGTGACGACACTTTAAAAGTAGTTTGTAATCACCACTTTTTAAAAGTAGTTTGTAGTCACTACTTTTTAAAAAAAGGAGTTTGTAGTCACTACTTTTTAAAAAAAGTGGTTGTAGTTCACTACAAAAATAAAGTAGTTTTTCCAACCACTGCATGTATATATACACTACGTGACAGTAAAAATAAGACACCAAGAAAGAGCGGTCAGAAAAATATGCAAATTGCAGGGTAGACACAGTTCACAGAGTTATGTAAATGATGCGAAATGCGCAGCTGTCCCGCGTACGTTGATTGAAATATAAGGAAGGATCCTGCAGAATCCGCAATAGTCGCGCCGCTCTATCTGCCAGGGAAATAATTTTGCAATTTATTTTTGTCTCAGAGGAAACGTGTAGTAGCAGAGAATGCCAGGCTGCCGCCAACCGAAGCAGTTCCTGCAGACAGACGTTTTCACGAGGGGTATGGTGATCAGAATCAGAAGGGCAGGTTAGTCCATACGTCAAATCTCAGCGGACAGGCACCTACGCGTGTCCACGGTGCCCCTGCTGTGGCGAAGATGGTTGGAACAAGGGAATGTGGCACGTTTGATGGATGCCAGTACGGCTAGAGCAACGTTAGCACGCGGAACCGATACATCCGCCGGCCACTTCAGTCCTCCTTTTGCAGGAAACCCTTGATGATCCCAAAGCGACCAAGGCCATTATCCGCCGATTGGTCGCCGACGACCTGCACTCATGCCGTCCGTTGAGAAGACTGCCATTGACCCAACAGCACAGACGCCTTCGTTTGCAATGGTGTCCGGATAATGCCACCTGGACGGCGGAATGGCACAGAGTCGTATTCTAAGACGAGTCACGCTTCTGTTAGCAATGACAGTCGCCGTGTACGAGTCTGGCGCCGAAGTGGTGACAGATCCAATCCGGACGCATCTGTGGAACGCCACATCGCGCGACAACGCGACATCATGTTTTGAGGCGCCATCGCCTACGATAGTAAGTCACCTCAGGTCCGTATTGAGGGCACTATGACGGCCCAACGTTACGTGAATGACGTGCTGCAGCCGGTGACACTACCCTTCCTTCAGGGAATGCCCAATGTCATTTACCAACAAGAGATCGCCCGACCACACACGGCACGCATCAGCCAACATGCCCTGTAAGGTACCCATGTGCATCCCTGGCCACAGTCCCCCCCTGATCTCTCACAAATCGAACACGTCTTGGACGTGATTGGACGTCGCTTGCGTGAGCTGTCACCGCCCGACCACACACGGCATGCATCAGCCAACTTGCCCTGCAAGATACCCAGGTGATTCCCAGGCCACTAGTCTCCTCTGATGTCTCAGTAATCCAACACGTCTGGGACATGATTGAACGTCGCTTTTGTGCGGTGCCACTTGCGCGTTTAGAAGACGAACTCTGGCAAATGATTGACAGGAAATGGGCAGCAATCTCTCGTGACACCATCCGCGCGCTCATTGACTCTGTACCTAGACATGTTTCTGCCTGTATCGCCATCCGCTGTGGTCCTACAACCAACTAATCCGATGGTGTTATCGTACAGTGTATAGGTGTATCATGTTGCAAAAAACATCACTTATTGTTCATTGCTGTCTCCCACTATTTGCCGATTTTCATCACTTTCTGCCACTCCTTCTTGGTGTCTCATTTTCACCATCACCTAGTGTGTGTGCATATATATAATATTATTTTTCACAATTTTCAGTTAAACTGCCAGCAATTTGACCTGCGAGGAGAAAGCAATCCCTAATTCTTGATGGTGAATTGACATTTTCTAAAGCAATTTAAACATTAAGACATGTGGAAACCCAAATAGCGTCTTCTTGATGATACTTTCCGATCTCCCAAACGGTTTCGAATACATGCAGAAGCTGGATTTGCGTTGAGTGATCAGATCTCAATCCATGCTACATTCTGGATTCACAAAAACCTTTCTAATATATTATAAATTCATACAATTTAGGTAGAGAAGATAAAAGGCTTATCAGCCGATGATTGGAGGGGATAGTGGAGTCAATTTTTGTTTTAAAATAGGGTGTTCCGCATATGATCCTCATACTACATTCACGGACAATGAAAGTTACGCACCAGGAAGGAAGCATAGCATGGACCTGAAATTTTATTGATGGAAGGATACAGATGAATGATATACATGATCACCAAAACAGCGCAGCACAACACGTACAGAGGGAACTGTGGTACACAGTCCGGTCATCCTCAATAGCGCGTCGCACCGCCTCGTGCTGCGATATAAGCAGCAATACGGTCCGCTTGGTGTCGAACAGACACCTGATGTTGTTCTGCGGCAGATGAGTCCACACCTGTTGGACGTTACGTTCCAAATTCCGAAGATTGTGGCAACGAAGCAGTTGGCGTTTGAACTGGTCCCACACATGCTCGATAGGGGACAGGTCTGGGGAGAGGGCAGGCCATGAAAGTGTCCGGACATGACTCAGGCAGGCCTGGCCGACCCGAGCCTTATGCGGCTGGGCATTATCCTGTTGGAATTGCGCACCTGGAATCCCAGCAACAAATGAGAGCACATGGGATTGTAGATTCTCATCCAGGTACTGCTGGCCCGTCAATGTTCCATGTACCACTATTAAAGCGGATCGGATGTCGTAGGCTATGGCTCCCCTGCCCATGATGCCTGCAGTGGGATTGGTGTGGCGCTCGATAACGAAGTCTGGATTGTGGCGTTGTGCAGGGGACCTTCACACCCGGACGAGCCCATGATGCCTGGGTCCTCAAAACAAAGCGTCGGTTATCGCTAAACACCACACATCGACAATCTGTGGAATTCCACGTAGCTCTGGCCCGACACCACTGCAACCGGAGCCACCGATCTTTCCGTGTTAACGGAAGCACACGTAAGGGACGCTGGGATCGCAGATTCACTTCCTTCAGGCGTCCAGATATAGTTCGTAGGCATATAGGACCGCTACGTGTGTCTATATCGCGGATCTGGTTGGTCGCCGTTGACTCTATACGTGCCTGACGCACGCTCATTCGATCCTCTCTACTCGTGGTATGCCTGATCCGTCCAGAGCCGGTCCTCCGTGTCTGGATGGCGTTCCGTGACCATTGCTCCCAACACCGTCGGACGGTATTGTCCGAACGATCCACGTGACGGGCTATCCGGAGTGCTGACTACCCTGTGGTTTTCAGCCCGATGATCAGGTCCTTCTCGAAGTCCGTCAGTTGCGTATATCGACGTTTCTGGCATCTACCCACCATTCTTTTCACTCCGTACTCGTATTTGAGGCGGTCAAAGCTTCTCGCATCGATGGGGCGTCGACTACACGCCGGTTTATAAGGCCGCTGGCTCATGCTTTCAGAGCCACTCACGGGTGTACGGTCATGCGCAATCACACCAGACTGGGATCATTTGCATACCAGCCCACCCTCTAGCTATTTACATCATTTCGCGGTTGTACCATGTTTTCTTCTTGGTACGCGACTTTCATTGTCCGTGAGTGTATAATACCTGGACAATTTCGACCCTATACCTTTTAAAATGTAATACATATTAAAACAAACATGATAAAAAATAAACTGCACTACCTGGTGGGTGGGAGGGGGCAAATACCTAACAAAAATGGAGATATGATACTATTACGAACAAAATCATAAAATGCATAGAAATATACGCAGTTAATGTAACATCATGTCGTCACATCCGCTTTAAATAAATTTATTGTGCCCCTCCTACCAAAGTGTTTATTAATATCGCCTCCCCCCACATACACAAAATAAATACCAAGATAGTATCCTTGAAAACAAATTCATAAACGACTTCGGTCAAAGATGGAGGTAAAAAATATTGTATTAAACTTCAAAAGAATGCAGTTTATTGGAACGAAAAAACATAAATTCTCAGAGGGTAGGAATGTTAAGAAGACAAGTACCAATAAATCTTTAAAGTGTCTTAACAATTTCGATGCGGAAATAAAGTGAGTTGTTATCAAAATTGAAAAAAAATGTGTTATCCAAATACCATAAAATTATTGAACACAAGGATTTTTACTGTAAAGCAAAAACTTCATTAAAATATAGCAAATTCGTCACGTTATTAACCGGATAATGAGACAAACTGCTTCCTTCAGAATAAAAAACAAAGGAACCACACCAACAAAGGCAAGAAGAAGTCAGTAGAAGGACGTTGTTCTTGGTTTTGCTGATTTAGTTGCTATTACTTGAATTTCTGACTTGTTGCCTTTACTACTTGATTTACTTTTATTTCATAGCGATGATTAAAAACATCGCATAAAACAAATATACTTAAAACTAAATAACTTCTAACGAAATTATTTTAGTTTTATTACTTTAGCAGCAGTTTGAGTTGTGCGTAAATTTTCTAATCCCTAACAATTTTATTATTGACATATAAACCATGTGCATATTGCTTTCTACTAAAATGTAAACTGGAATGCTAGAAAAACTTGTTCAGTTGATAAGAACAGACATGACCAAGTTGATTTCTGTGGATTTCTTATTTTCAAGCTAAGAAGCCCGGCATATGATTGAATGCGTAAAGATTCCCTCTGATTCATCAGCCTGCAGTTCTTGCGCTACTAATATCTAAGGACACATGCGAATAACACATCTCTCACAATCAATATTATTAATATATAGACGCCCCGCTAACGAAGTAAAATTATTGTACCACCCCCTCATAAAATGAAATTAATTTATTATACCCTAGTTCTCCCCCCCCCCTTCCATAATAAAACGTTATCGCACGCACAATGAAACTCACTATATTTTTAATCTAGAATATTAAATTAATAAATCCTACAAAATGACAAGGATTATCAAAGACATTTAAAAATGTTAAAATTTCGTCAATTTGACGACATTTTTCAAAGGTCGTTAAATCGGCAATACTTCGCCCAATCTATCGCCAACTTTGTCGCAAATGTCACTAACTTGACGTAAAGTTTAATATAGATAGCGAGAAGGAGTTATCTTATTAAGTATGATTATAACATTCATAAAAATGTTTGAATTCAAATATTACAGCGAAATTCAGTATGAAATTTTCATGTCTATTAAAAGGGCATATTGCGTTGTTCACTTGTAATATATTTTGAAATTCGATATTGTCCAAAATATTGCATTATTTAGTTCTTACTATTTGTTTTGATTTCATTATTTATTATAACTGTTTAACATCTCAGAAAATATATGTGAATTAGTATTTTTTTATTATATATGAAATTGTATAATATACAATGTCATTTTAATGCAAAATTTTATATTTGTTATGAAACAAACAAGTTGTTTACTTGGAAACATAATTTTCCTACGTACATGCAATTTAATAATAATTTTTAAAGAAAAATACGTTTTTGTCCATGACTTCCATAATAATAAATTCCCCGCTTTGCTGATGGAGTTGTATAAACAAAGTGCTTTATCTTAACACAACATGTATTCAAACTCAATCCCGTAATTAAATTCCCTTTAACATTCAATGCATTTTTTTTCCCGAATAAATTCCAAATGTTGTTTAAAAATGACTCAAATTATAGGAAATTTACAATTAAATATATCATTTAAAATGCATCTTCAGATGTTTTTATATGCATAGAAACAGTACTTTCATACAAATGTAAAAAATATGTTTGTTCAAAGGTGAAGTGAAACATTTTTTTTTATTTAGCACAATCCACAATCAGTAGATTATTTTACAAAGCAAATTCAATGAATACGGAAAAATTTCTAAGAATATTCTTTCAAATAATATAACTTAACATTTTAATTTCAGAAGTTGAAATAAAAATATTAAAAAAATATTTAAAATAAAATATATTTTAATGATATATGAAGAACAACGAGAGATAAAGGAAAACACGCTTAAAATACATTTGATAAATCATTTGTAAAGCAGGAAAATTTCTATGATATATATATATATATATATATATATATATATATATATATATATATATATATATATATATATATATATGTATATGTATATAAATATAAACTTAGAATCAAATAGTTCGGAGACTTTGCTGTTATCTCCAACCCTGATTTGAGGAGAGGGGAACTATTTTACCGTGGCGTAGCGGCACATGTGATGCGAGATGTGAAAAGGAAGAAGCAGGTCCGCAATGCAGGGTTTTTCCAGATAATGCGTATGAGTGAAATGTAGTCGTTCGAGTTCGTCGAAAACGGAAATATCGTTTGAAGAACAACTTGCGTGCAGGTGCAATGTTTCTGTCGGCGATTTCCCCAAACGCTGGCAGAATTTGATATTCGCACGTTGTTCTTAAAACGCCATTTCCGTTTTCGACGAAAGCGAACGATTACAGTTCACTGGCATGCATTGTCTGGAAAAACACCTACTTCTTCCTTTTCACATTGCGCGTCACATGTGCCTTTACGCCACGGTAAAATGGTTCCCCTCTCCTCCACTCAAGGTTGGAGATATCAGCACAGTCTCCGAACTTTTTGATCCTACCTTGTGTGTGCATATAATATATATATATATATATATATATATATATATATATATATATAAAGTTAGAAAAACGTTGAAATAGATTGAAAAGAGGAGGGCATGTAAAAGGAAGGGAAGTTTGGAGAGTAGTTACAGGAACGGCAGTAAGAAGACCGATGGGGATTGTGACCCCCCGTTCCCGGTTAAAGCGCTTTTATTCCATGGAAACACTTCCGGTATCTCTGCCTTCCCGAAGCATTTCTCCGTCCGATGAAAAATAATGAAACATCTAAGATGAAAACGACCCACAATTCACAAATAATATAATTCACAAACGAGCCATAATTCACAATACTATGCTTTTAAGTCTTGGTTTACTTGTTTACCTGTGTTTTCAAATATTTTAACTTTATATATATATATATATATATATATATATATATATGTATATATATATATATATATATATATATATATATATATATATATATACCCACGTTTCAGAAAAGAATCGCTCAATCCTTATTTACACGAAAAATTTCTAAAAGCGTAATTATAATACATATATTTTGCACTTTGTGGGAATTACTAATTTAATACTCTTGATTTAAAATATAATTAGGCTCACTGTTAGTAGGAAAAGTGTGTTTTGTTAGAGGATTTAGGGGGTCGTTAACTGTGTTTGTAAGGGGGTGATATAGTAATTATGTTTTGATAAGGGGTCGCATAATAAGATCGACTGAGATAATTGCGTGGTCCAATTGTGTACGGAGATTTTAGGAGTGCGTCAGACGGAACGAAAATGCACGTGGTCATATAACAGGCTTAACATTGTATACAAGGTATCTAGAAAAGTCCACAATAATTTTATAAGGAATGTCCATGCGTCTGTACTTTAGGTACCCTCATGAACTACCATCCCTAATGAACTACCATCCCTAAGTGACCATCCCTAATTGAATAAATGTGATAGTAGCGCCCCTAGCGGTGAATTAAAAAGTTAGAACAACGAACTCAGCACAAAGCGAAATAGACAAGTAAATCAATTATATAGTTTTAGAGCACTGCCAAATGTGTAAGAATCGACAATAGAACTGTTACAAAAGGCATCTGAAACATTATGTTATTGGTGAATGGTTGTCATATTCAAGAATGATGAAATAAACAAAACTTACATGAACAGAAATGTAGTGTAGAGCCTGTTTAAAATGCCCTCCGACAGATACAATGCACATTTAATTCCAAAAGTAAATGGCCGCGTACTTTGATAACCACTGCAGGTGTCACCGTGTTAGAAGCCTCAATGTTACAACTATATCACAGGTATTTATTATCTTCCGTGTACATATTTTGTCTGTCTCTGATGTTGATCCCTACTCATTACATTACTATACAGCCTAATTGACTTAAGTAGCTTTCTTTCGTCTATCTCGCTTTGTTGCCAAGTTTGTTATCCTATTTTTAATTCTGCACTAGAAACACTGCAATCACTCTTATTCGATCGGGAATGGCCACTTTACTATTAATAATAAAAATAATTAATTCAAATAATCGTAAAATATTAACATCACCATAGAAACAAAACCACGGCCATAATGTCGATAACAGAAAAGAACAGCACCTGCCCAAATTCGAAGATTAATCAGAATTAAATTCATCTTCAGGTCTGAGTATTTAATTCTAATTAACCCAAAGAAATGCCTGTTTCAGATTGAGCAATAGTACATTACTATAAATGCTCAAACTCAGACTACAGGCAACAAAAGACGAAAAATTGAAGATAAAAAACATTAGAAAAATGTGTATTACCATGAGGCAGAATTCTTCTTCTTCTTTCACCACGTGTATATGCGATCAACCTCAACAGTATGAAAAATATCTAGAAGCACCGCATATATATATATATATATATATATATATATATATATATATATATATATATATATATATATATATATATATATATATATATATATATATATATAATTGAAAGATTTTAATCGAAAATTATGCATAAACTACTGTATGTACGAAAAAACCCATCTCAAGCATATCTGTTACAAATGAGTAACCATAGACCAAGACTAAGGATAAAGATAGAAGGTAACATTTCACTACAATGGAAAGGGAGATGAGAAGAATATTAGGATACAAAAATCACAATTAAAAGTATATAAATATAAATAAAAATGAAAAAGAAAACACGGCAAAAATGAGAAAAGGCAATAATAATTAGCTCAAGATAAAAGATTAAGACATAGAGAACAATCAATTGAAACTACACAAAGTTCGACACAGTTAGTTCGAAATTGCATTCTCATCAGGACGATAGTATTTAACTATATTACTTGGCGATAGTAACGATAGTATAGATAACTTGGCGATAGTATTTAACTATAGACACCATTGGAACTGTCTACTGGCTAGTGGAAGGAGAAAAATAAATCAATTGAATTATAAATCAGAATAATAATACCTCCTCGAACAGAAATATGAACTCACAAGCATTGCTACCACGTGTAAGTTGAACAAGCTACTGAGCATTTCACCTCACTTCGTCAATACGAGTGGGCACCGGAATGAATACATTTGAACGATACATAATATGTATGGAGACTTTCAAAAATAGTAAACAGTATACGACTCAGGACAAGTGGAAAATAGTCATTCGAAAATAGTAAACAGTATTAGACTCAGGCCAAGTGGTAAATATATATATATATATATATATATATACATATATATATGCATATATATATATACATATATATATATACATATATATATACATATATATATATACATATATATATACATATATATATACATATATATATACATATATATACATATACATATATATACATATATATATATATATATATATATATATATATATATATATATATATATATATATGTGTGTGTGTGTATAAAGAAAAAAAGAGAGAGAGAGAGAGAGAGATGGAGAGAGAGAAGATGCATCAAGAAAAAAACAGGGGATGAAAGAATAAAATACATCTAAAACATGAAGCATTTTCCACCGCACCCCTCATCATAGAAATACAAATGGTCAAATTTTATATTTCTTAAGTCGCCTATTGACGGAAAATTTAAATTGCTATACTAATAAATTAAGCAATTTGTTCATTCTATATATTCCACTCTTTTATTACTATTTATTATTATGTATAAATCTAAAAAAAATTAATGCCAGAGATACAATTATGAACGAAATAGAAATACTATTAAATAACAATATGGATATCCATCTGACTTCCCTCTCGGCTAATTAGCGTTACAAACATTCACGCTTTTTGAATCGTCTGCAGACTGACAATTAAAATGCGTGAAATTCGTGGTTCACGGTTGAGGGATTATGACGACTCATTCCGGCTGTCACAGGCAAGGGAGTCTTGAACTGCAGCCAATCGTAAGCGAGCTAAATATATCTTTCCTCGAGTAGAGAGAGAGCCTGGATGATACAGGGTTTTTTCAATTTTTGTTGACTTCACTTCCAATTAAATAGTTCAGTTACACATTTAGTACATTTTTAATTTCTCTAAAACAGCGTTTCGTAACCAGGTGTTACGCGAAAGAAACGTCAGGAATACATGGAAAATATTTAACAAGGCCTGACGCAAACAAATTGATATTTTTATGTTATTTTAAATCCTATATTGATTTCTTTTGAGACAGTGGAATAAAATATTTTATTTCTAGTAAATTTAATGCGTATTCTATTTTGTTGGATTTTGTGGACTTTTCGCATCCCTTACCGTACTTTTTCTAATGTGAATATGGTTATATTTGAAATTACCTGATACTACTTTCCCTAAAGTAACATTGTACAGTGTAAAGACCAGTGTGTTCCTTGGTTGGAAAAACTACTTTATTATTGTAGTGATCTACAACAGCAACTACATTATGACAAATGTAGTTAACTTCAATTACTTTTTTTTAAAAGTAGTGACTACAAACTACTTTTAAAATGTAGTCACTACATAACTACTTTTATAAGCTTCAATTTTCACAAAAAAATGAGGATGTGGGTATACTGTAGTCATTTAACATACTTATTCTAAATAATTTAAATTTACTGATTCCCAAATTTACTGATCAACTTACCAATCTTTACGCTTTTACTCACTTCTGAAAACAGTAAAATAAAATAAAAGTATAAACTTTAAAATCAAAGACAACCAAAAATAGGTTTTTAAGTCCTTTAATAAAATCGCCTTCATTGACGTACAAAAATTGCACGGCCAAAGAGCTTTCGGGCATTACAATGTCCTTCATCACTGGCGAAGCAAATGACATGAAATGGCTTTATCAAAATGAAATTTTAGTAGTAGTTGAGACGGTCTGTGGGACATATGAGAATGAAAATGATTAACATCACCCAATTAGTTTCGGATTTAACCCAGGTTGAGGAAATGAAATACATTGAACCCTATAGGACCTATTTTTTCATACATTTTTTAAGCGGAATTAAAATTCACAAATTGCTTCGAAAATTTTAGGAAATATTAAATTATCATGTAAAATGTGTAATAAGTTTTCAGCAAAATATGTTAGGTAGTTTTTTAAATAAAAATTGAAATAATAATTACCCTCATATTGTATGAAGAGATCACATGACTCATTTGAAAATAAAATATGGCATCAATTTTTTTCCACTGTAAAAATCGTGATATTTGAAAGTCTTTTGAATTTATATTTAGTGTTGCATTAGTCCAGAAACCGCTCTATTTCTGCTTATTATCTGTGTATCTAAATTCTGTGCCGACGCAATTACAATATTTTTATTTTAAATGAGCACTAAACTGCGATTATTTCTACGACGAAGCCTAATTTTAACGTATGCAGAATGTAAGCAAATCCAGCTATTGTAATATGAATTGTATGAAAATTGCTGAATTTTTTATGCAATATTATTTAGCTCTGGAATCTGGACTATAAGTGATATGAATGAAATATTCATTGATTTGACATAGAGTAGCAGACGATTTATAACATTGACATTTTTGATAAAGTTTAAATTTTCCAAGTTTATTAAATTATTGTAATACTGTGATAATTTAAAAAATATGAGTGATAAATGTATCGCATTTTAGAGTAGTTTAAATAAAATTGCATTTCAGTTGGAAAGTGTTTCATAATCAATGCTTTATACATGATTGATCTTTCTTGTTATTTATATTGCTCTAATTTCATATTTTTTGAAAATTTGTTGACAAATAAAGCCATCATAAAGATTTATACTGAAGATACTTTTGTATATAGAGAACAGAGATTCTTGCCATTCTTTATTCGAGAATTGAATTAAATATTATAGTGGAAAATTTTGAATAAGAATGTCATTTGGAATACTAAAAAAATTTGCACATATTTTAAATCACCAACAACATCGGTTAGATCTACTATAATCTGTATAAATAAAACTGCAAATTGCGCTTCTATATATCTGGGATAATATATCAACTCGGGAAAACTCACCTGTTTTTTGTTTGCTTTTTTTTGCGAGAATTACTATCACATTTCAAAGACAGTCTAAGTATTAACGCTTTCTCTGCAATCTCAAATAATCTGTTATGATTTTTAACACTTTACAACAAGGTTGAAAAGTGTTAATGACTTTGTTCATTCTGTCTGTCTGTCTGTCTGTCTGTCGGTCGGTCCGTTAGCACGATAACTGCCGTAAAAATGACTTAATCAAAATGAAATTTTAGAATGTTGTTCAGACGATCTGTAGGACCTATGGTAATATAAATGAATAATATCACCCAATTAGTTTTGGATTGAACCCGTGTTGAAAAAATGAAATACATTGAGCCCTATGGGACCTAATTTTTCAAACAATTTTTAAGCGGATTTAAAATTCACAAATTGCTTCGAAAATTTTAGGTAATATTCAAATTATTCCATAAAATATATAAAACTAAATTCAGCGAAATATATTCAGTAGTTTTTTAAATAAAAATTAAAATAATAATAAAACCTCTTATATGAAGCGATCACGTGACCGTGATATGAAAAGATCACGTGGCCCACTTCAAAATGATGTATGGCATCCATCTTCTCTCAAAATCGTTATTTTTAAAGTTCTTCTTAAGTCATATTAAGTGTTGTATCCGTCCTAAAACTACTTTATTTTTGCTTAAATTCTGTGCATCTACATACTGAAACAAAGCAATTACAATATATATGATTTTAAACGATCATTCAAATTTGATCATTTCTACAACGAAGCCTATTTTTCACTTATGTAAAATGTAAACAGCAAAATATGTAGAATGAGTTGTATTAGAATTGCTGTATTTCTTTAACACAAAATTCTTTAGCCCATAGAATCTGCATAGCTGATATGAATGAAATATTCATTGATTTTACAAAGAGAAGGACGATTTTTTTCGATGAAGTTTTAAGCATACAGTTTAATTACTTGTAGCTCCATGGTCTTAAATTTTAAATAAAATAAATTATTATAGTATTGTGATGAATGACATGAATGGGAAATTATTTATGAAATGCTGCTTTTATAGAGAGAGCCAAGCGTGTTGTTTTTTCTATGACGTCATTTGAATGAATTTCAGTTGTTTTCGATGAAGTTTTCAAATATAATAAATTATCGTAGTATTATGATAGTTTTAAAAATATTACCGAGAAATGTATCGCATTTTAGAGATGTTTAAACCAGGCAATTTATATTTCAATGCTGTCATTTGAATGAAGTTCATTTTTTTTCGATGAAGTGTTTTAAGTTTTCAAATATAATAAATTAATGTAGTATTGTGATAAGTTTTAAAATATTACCGAGGAATGTATTCCATTTTAGACTTGTTTAAATAAAATTGTATTGAAGTTGGAAAGTGTTTCATAATCAATGCTTTTAAGCATGATTGATCTTTCTTGTTTTTCTTTAGCAGAATTTTTAAATGGCGTTACCGCACCAAAATTCTTTAAAAAAAAAATATCTTGTTAACATGTCAACCTGTTTTAGTTTGAAAAGTTGACATCGTTTTAACATTAAAAATTATGAAAAAAAATTTTATAATAAATAGATCAAATTTTTTTCTGGTGATTGATAAAAAGGGGTGGTTCCAATTTTTCGATTTCTACTAAAAATATCCATTGATTTTACAAAGAGAAGGACGATTTTTTTCGATGAAGTTTTAAGCATACAGTTTAATTACTTGTAGCTCCATGGTCTTAAATTTTAAATAAAATAAATTATTATAGTATTGTGATGAATGACATGAATGGGAAATTATTTATGAAATGCTGCTTTTATAGAGAGAGCCAAGCGTGTTGTTTTTTCTATGACGTCATTTGAATGAATTTCAGTTGTTTTCGATGAAGTTTTCAAATATAATAAATTATCGTAGTATTATGATAGTTTTAAAAATATTACCGAGAAATGTATCGCATTTTAGAGATGTTTAAACCAGGCAATTTATATTTCAATGCTGTCATTTGAATGAAGTTCATTTTTTTTCGATGAAGTGTTTTAAGTTTTCAAATATAATAAATTAATGTAGTATTGTGATAAGTTTTAAAATATTACCGAGGAATGTATTCCATTTTAGACTTGTTTAAATAAAATTGTATTGAAGTTGGAAAGTGTTTCATAATCAATGCTTTTAAGCATGATTGATCTTTCTTGTTTTTCTTTAGCAGAATTTTTAAATGGCGTTACCGCACCAAAATTCTTTAAAAAAAAAATATCTTGTTAACATGTCAACCTGTTTTAGTTTGAAAAGTTGACATCGTTTTAACATTAAAAATTATGAAAAAAAATTTTATAATAAATAGATCAAATTTTTTTCTGGTGATTGATAAAAAGGGGTGGTTCTAATTTTTCGATTTCTACTAAAAATATCCATTGATTTTACAAAGAGAAGGACGATTTTTTTCGATGAAGTTTTAAGCATACAGTTTAATTACTTGTAGCTCCATGGTCTTAAATTTTAAATAAAATAAATTATTATAGTATTGTGATGAATGACATGAATGGGAAATTATTTATGAAATGCTGCTTTTATAGAGAGAGCCAAGCGTGTTGTTTTTTCTATGACGTCATTTGAATGAATTTCAGTTGTTTTCGATGAAGTTTTCAAATATAATAAATTATCGTAGTATTATGATAGTTTTAAAAATATTACCGAGAAATGTATCGCATTTTAGAGATGTTTAAACCAGGCAATTTATATTTCAATGCTGTCATTTGAATGAAGTTCATTTTTTTTCGATGAAGTGTTTTAAGTTTTCAAATATAATAAATTAATGTAGTATTGTGATAAGTTTTAAAATATTACCGAGGAATGTATTCCATTTTAGACTTGTTTAAATAAAATTGTATTGAAGTTGGAAAGTGTTTCATAATCAATGCTTTTAAGCATGATTGATCTTTCTTGTTTTTCTTTAGCAGAATTTTTAAATGGCGTTACCGCACCAAAATTCTTTAAAAAAAAAATATCTTGTTAACATGTCAACCTGTTTTAGTTTGAAAAGTTGACATCGTTTTAACATTAAAAATTATGAAAAAAAATTTTATAATAAATAGATCAAATTTTTTTCTGGTGATTGATAAAAAGGGGTGGTTCTAATTTTTCGATTTCTACTAAAAATATCCATTGATTTTACAAAGAGAAGGACGATTTTTTTCGATGAAGTTTTAAGCATACAGTTTAATTACTTGTAGCTCCATGGTCTTAAATTTTAAATAAAATAAATTATTATAGTATTGTGATGAATGACATGAATGGGAAATTATTTATGAAATGCTGCTTTTATAGAGAGAGCCAAGCGTGTTGTTTTTTCTATGACGTCATTTGAATGAATTTCAGTTGTTTTCGATGAAGTTTTCAAATATAATAAATTATCGTAGTATTATGATAGTTTTAAAAATATTACCGAGAAATGTATCGCATTTTAGAGATGTTTAAACCAGGCAATTTATATTTCAATGCTGTCATTTGAATGAAGTTCATTTTTTTTCGATGAAGTGTTTTAAGTTTTCAAATATAATAAATTAATGTAGTATTGTGATAAGTTTTAAAATATTACCGAGGAATGTATTCCATTTTAGACTTGTTTAAATAAAATTGTATTGAAGTTGGAAAGTGTTTCATAATCAATGCTTTTAAGCATGATTGATCTTTCTTGTTTTTCTTTAGCAGAATTTTTAAATGGCGTTACCGCACCAAAATTCTTTAAAAAAAAAATATCTTGTTAACATGTCAACCTGTTTTAGTTTGAAAAGTTGACATCGTTTTAACATTAAAAATTATGAAAAAAAATTTTATAATAAATAGATCAAATTTTTTTCTGGTGATTGATAAAAAGGGGTGGTTCTAATTTTTCGATTTCTACTAAAAATATCCATTGATTTTACAAAGAGAAGGACGATTTTTTTCGATGAAGTTTTAAGCATACAGTTTAATTACTTGTAGCTCCATGGTCTTAAATTTTAAATAAAATAAATTATTATAGTATTGTGATGAATGACATGAATGGGAAATTATTTATGAAATGCTGCTTTTATAGAGAGAGCCAAGCGTGTTGTTTTTTCTATGACGTCATTTGAATGAATTTCAGTTGTTTTCGATGAAGTTTTCAAATATAATAAATTATCGTAGTATTATGATAGTTTTAAAAATATTACCGAGAAATGTATCGCATTTTAGAGATGTTTAAACCAGGCAATTTATATTTCAATGCTGTCATTTGAATGAAGTTCATTTTTTTTCGATGAAGTGTTTTAAGTTTTCAAATATAATAAATTAATGTAGTATTGTGATAAGTTTTAAAATATTACCGAGGAATGTATTCCATTTTAGACTTGTTTAAATAAAATTGTATTGAAGTTGGAAAGTGTTTCATAATCAATGCTTTTAAGCATGATTGATCTTTCTTGTTTTTCTTTAGCAGAATTTTTAAATGGCGTTACCGCACCAAAATTCTTTAAAAAAAAAATATCTTGTTAACATGTCAACCTGTTTTAGTTTGAAAAGTTGACATCGTTTTAACATTAAAAATTATGAAAAATTCTTTTATAATAAATAGATCAAATTTTTTTCTGGTGATTGATAAAAAGGGGTGGTTCTAATTTTTCGATTTCTACTAAAATCTTAGCATCCGCTTAGCCATAAGGTATATCTATTAAACATTTATAATAATTAACAAGAAAGATCAATCATGCTTAAAGCATTGATTATGAAACACTTTCCAACTTCAATGCAATTTTATTTAAAACAGTCGCAAATGCAATACATTCCTCGGTAATATTTTAAAACTTATCATAATACTACATTAATTTATTATATTTGAAAAATTAAACCTTCATTGAAAAACATGAACTTCATTCAAATGACGGCATTGAAATAAAAATTGCCTGGTTTAAATATATCTGAAAAGCGATACATTCCACGGTAATATTTTTAAAACTATCATAATACTACGATAATTTATTATATTTAAAAACTTCATCGAAAACAACTGAAATTATTTCAAATGACGTCATAGAAAAAATAAATAAAAAGAACGAATATGAGTCTGCAGGGAAAGACATGTGCTGTCCACATCAGAATTTTTAACAATATTACATCAATGATTTATAGAAGTGAACGGGGATTATTTTCAGGCCATTTCGAAAAAAATGTATGATCTATATTTAAAGATCCATCAAATTTTTGTCGAATAAAATGTTCAACAAATTTAAGCTCTGTACCAAATTTTAACTCTCTAGGACGTAGGAAAGTGCATTAAAAATGCCATCAAATAAATTTATCATGAAGAGTTATATAAAATTTAAAAAAATGAAAAATTGTTATCTACCAAATTTATTTTAAAATGTGAAGCCACTCCCATATGCAAAACGTTTTAATAAATGGAGAGATATTTATTATATAATATATCTCTCTTTTCTTTCTGGAAGATATCCCAAAGTCAGAATTTAATTGAATTTGTTTTTTTCCCTATATTAAATAATTTTTAATTAAAAAACTACTTAACATATTTTACTGATTTTTTTTTTATACATTCTATGGGATAATGTGAATATTTTCTAAAAATTTCGAAGCAATTCGTGAATTTTAAATTTACTTAAAAAATGTTTGAAAAATTAGGTCCCATAGGGTTCAATGTATTTCATTTTTTCAACCCGGGTTCAATAAAAAACTAATTGGGTGATATTATTTATTTATATTCCCATAGGTCCTACAGACCGTCTGAACAACATACTAAAATTTCATTTTGATAAAGTCATTTTTACGGCAGTTATCGTGCTAACGGACAGACAGACAGACAGACAGACAGACAGACAGACAGACAGACAGACAGACAGACAGAATGAACAAAGTCATAAACACTTTTCAACTTTGTTGTAAAGTGTTAAAAACGAAAATAATAATACATTAAATTAATGATTTAAGTCAGCTGATTTCTATATTTAAAATTTAAAATTATGTTCATGTTTCTTCATACTTCTTTGAAAATTAGTTCTATATTTGCATCAAACCTATCTTGACAATGAAGAGGCATAAAATAAATGTAAACATCCGGTAAAATATAGAGTTCATCCATTTAACTCTATTAATAATTAAAGACTAAACATCTGCTGTATTAAACCAAAGATTTGAATTCCAATCAACCAATTCCTACATTTTAAATTCAAAATTGTATTCATATATATATTTTTTTATATTTCAATAATAAAAATATTCTAAATGCATATTTAAAATAATTTCTATCGCTAAAAAAACTCAGTTCACATAATAGACGAATGAAAACAAACCGTGCTAATAAGCAGTCATAGCTTTCCCTGGGTATTCAAGTTACTCTTGCCGCAAGTATGGGGGTGGCAGATGATGCTCGCATCTAAGAAAATTTGACAGACAATAAAATAAAGAGAGGATACAAACGTCTGCAATCTCCAATAAGCACATAGACGTTAAGATAAGAAAAAGTACCCAAAATGTATAAATCCGTCGGAAAATAAAAATTGTATACCACATTAGAAATACAGAGGGGAGAAAAAAAATTTATAGCATACAATGCAAGCAATTGTCGTTGCCAATTCAACGTAATAAATATTAAAACTACTGTGACCATAAGTTTTCGTCCGTGTTATCCTTTCTCCCGTGTGCCAAGTCCACATAAAAGTAAAATTTATGACATGCTGTCCGAGCGAAATATAAAAGTTATTTGAAATTCATATACTCTTAAACCACAAAACCTTAGCATATTTTCTGGAGTTTATGATACATTTGGGAAATTTAACTTGAAAATACAGCTATCGTGATTTTTACTAACAATTTTTGACTTGACAAATTTTAGTAAATAGGGTTATCTTAATACGAATAATGTTGCTAAGTTTGTTTATTTTTCGGAGGGGGGGGTTGCAATAGTTGCAATCTATGTAAAATTAACAAGAAAGATCAATCATGCATAAAGCATTGATTATGAAACACTTTACAACTTCAATGCAAATTTATTTTAACATCTCTAAAATGTGATACATTCCTCGGTAACATTTTTAAAATTATCACAATACTACATTAATTTATTATATTTGAAAACTTAAACCTTCATCGAAAAAAATGAACTTCATTCAAATGATGGCATTGAAATATAAATTGCCTGATTTAAACATCTCTAAAATACGATACAGTCCTCGGTATTATTTTTAAAATTATCATAATACTACAATAATTTATTATATTTAAAAACTTCATCGGAAACAAATGAACTTTATTCAAATGACGTCATAGAAAAAATAACACCCCTGGCTCTCTTTATAAAAGCAGCATTTCATTCATAAACATTTTCCCATTCATTTCATTCATCACAATACTAAAATAATTTATTTTATTTAAAAACTTAAAACCATGGAGCTACAAGTAATTAAACTCTATGCTTAAAATCTCATCGAAAAAAATCATCCTTCTCTCTGTAAAATCAATGAATATTTCATTCATATCACCTATGCAGACTCCATGAGCTAAATTATTTTGCGTTAAAGAAATACAGCAATTCTTATAAAACTTATTCTACATATTTTGCTGTTTGCATTTTACATAAGTGAAAAATGGCTTCGTTGTAGAAATAATCAAATTTGATGATCATTTAAACTCAAATATATTGTAATTGCGTTTTTACAGTATGTAGATGCACAAAATTTAAGCAAAAATAAAGCGGTTTTAGGACGAATACAACACTCAATATGAATTTAAAAAACTTTTAAAATCACGATTTTGAGACAAGATGGATGCCATATTTCATTTTAAAGTGGGTCACGTGATCTCTTCATATAATAAGTCACGTGATCACTTCATATAAGAGGTGTAATTATTATTTTAATTTTTATTTAAAAAACTACTGAATATATTTTGCTGAAATTTTTTTATATATTTTATGGAATAATTTGAATATTACTTAAAATTTTTGAAGCAATTTGTGAATTTTAAATCCGCTTAAAAAATTTTTGAAAAATTAGGTCCCATAGGGTTCAATGTATTTCATTTTTTCAACCCGGGTTCAATCCAAAACTAATTGGGGGATATTCTTCATTTATATTCTCATAAGTCCTACAGACCGTCTGAACAACATACTAAAATTCCATTTTGATAAAGTCATTTTTACGGCAGTTATCGTACTAACGGACAGACAAACAAACAGACAGAATGAATGAATGAACAAAGTCATAAACACTTTTCAACTGTGCTATAAAGTGTTAAAAACCTACTAGATTTATACACATGTGCAAAATCAATATCCATTGGCACCGATTAAAACCAAGTGAAATAAGCAAAATAGGACGAATTAGCATTAAAACACAAAACTGGTGTCTTCCAGTGAATGGAGCGTGATACAACTGCAAAAATTATATTAATGAACTTATTGTACATATGCAGTATAATGGTCCCATATGGTATGCATAATATGCAGAGTTAACATATTTAATAATACTTAATACATCTTTATTTTATGTAACTATTTGATAAATTTGTTTGAAAAACATGTAAAATACCGATGGCAGTACATGTTAGCGTTTTATAATGGATGTTATTCGCTTCCTTGTGATAAATTGCGTATCAAATGATTCTTTATTTAACATGAGTGACTGTTTCGATTTTCCAAGAAAAAAATCATTCGAAATTTTGCTGCTTTCAAATCTTGAACCACGCTTATAATCAATAGGGTTCGAGCAATCGCAGATTGCGATAAACGCGCCACATTACATGCAATACGATGTACATCCACACACTCACATACGTATATTACTTCAAAACGTTCAGTTTGAGTTCAGGTATGTTTAAAACGTGTAAATCCGTAGAAAACTCGAATTCGAATTTTTGACCCATTCACAATATTTTTCATATGCACAACTATCAACTTAAAGGTAAGGAAATCTTGAGCTTAAGGGTAAGGAACTTAAGGGTAAGGTTGAAAACTTAAGGGTAAGGAAAACTTGAGCAGAGTATAAAAGCACAAATAAAACGATAATGCAGCATACAGCTGTTTTGAGGCTACATTACATCCCTTTCGTAAGTGCAAGAGAACTAACAAACCAGAAGTCCAAAAGAGGAATGGGTGCAAAGGAAGATACAAAGGGAATTATATACCCAAGACCTGGATTAAGAGAGAGCCAGTCAGAAAGCAGCATGAAGAACAATTTATCCAATCCAAAACGAGAAACAACACGAAATTGGCGTGCGCCAAGACGCAACAGAAATATACCGACAAGACGAATCAAGTCCGAACAAGAATAAATATTTAATAAAATTTGATTCTTTACACAAGGTATTTCATAATTCACATTGAAGGATTTATTTCGTCGGTAGTGCTCCCAGTTAGAAATGTCATCAGACAGGACAGTAGCATTTCACAGTGGCATTTTGCTGCAAGGAAGTGTTATTAGCAAAAAAAGGAGATTTAAACTTTTCTACGAAATCCCTATCGCGAAAATGGTTCAATTAGAAAAAGTTAATCACCGAACTCATTACTACAATAAAACCGCCTCAACTTCTCCAACTTTAAAACTGTCAGCGATATTAGAATAATAATTTTCGAAAGTTTTAACATTTCAGACTTGGAGAAGGGTCGTTTTTCGCCGATCAGTTTCTATCAGTGAGAGGTCGACCGCAAATTGCAATATTTGCATCGACACATCTTTATTTTCTGTGATTATGAATTCCCCTTGAATGACCGAGATTTATGCACATGGATTAGTTATTATTCAATTTTCCGGTTCACCTACAGTCAGTTCCGTTAACCGGATTCTAAAACTTATATCGGATTAGCCAAAAAAGTATATAATGAGGAATCTTTATTACATTCTTTAATTTTTTCGGTTCTGTGGAATACAACGTTTTCCAAGCTATGTTCTACGGGACACTGGTGTAACCTCAAGATGCGAATGGGTGTTCCTCAATACTGGAATGGGATTTCCTCAAGATGTGGATGGATGTTCCTCAATATATGAATGGATTTTCCTCAAGATGTGAATAGGTGGGTGTTCCTCAAGATGTGAATGGGTGGGTGTTCCTCAAGATGTGAATGGGTGGGTGTTCCTCAAGATGTGAATGGGTGGGTGTTCCTCAAGATGTGAATTTGTGGGTGTTCCTCAAGATGTGAATGGGTGGGTGTTCCTCAAGATGTGAATGGGTGGGTGTTCCTCAAGATGTGAATTTGTGGGTGTTCCTCAAGATGTGAATGGGTGGGTGTTCCTCAAGATGGAATGGGTGGGCGTTCTTCAAGATGTGAATGGGTGGGTGTTCCTCAAGATGTGAATTTGTGGGTATTCCTCAAGATGTAAATGAGTGAGTATTCCTCAAGATGTGAATGGGTTTTCCTCAAGATGTGAATGGGTTTTCCCCAAGATGTGAATGGGTTTTCCTCAAGATGTGAATGGGTTTTCCTCAAAATGTGAATGGGTTTTCCTCAGGATGTGAATGGGTTTTCTCCAAGATGTGAATGGGTTTTCCTCAAGATGTGAATAGTTTTCCTCAAGATGTGAATGGGTTTTCCTCAATATGTGAGTGGGTGTTCCTCCAGATGTGAATGGGTGTTCCTCAAGATGCGAAGGGATTTTTCTCAAGATGTGAATTGGTCCTCCTCAATATGGGAATGGGTGTTCTCAAGATATGATTGGGGGTTCAGCGATTAAATCAAAAGCTAAAATCTAGAATCTTTGGATTTTAAAAGTTTAATATTTCATGCATGAAACATGATCAATAGTTTAATAATACTTCTAGCAAAAAATAAATGAATTATTTTAACTGACTTCTATAGCAGATTTACCTTGCATTGAAATGTGATATTAACTAAAACATCTCAATTTTGCGTCTATTTTTGAAAAATTTTCTTTAAATGATTTTCGCACTCCCATAGAAAACACTGAAATATGAGCCAGCATTCGATTTGAGAATTTTGTCCTTATAATAATACACCTATTTATTTAAGACTAGACTTCTGTAATATGATGCTACGAAGAAACGTTTAGTAATAGGCATGACTTGAAAAAATAAACTTTTCAGAACTATTCTAACATTAAGTAAATTGTGATTCCATAAGTATAAATTCCATTAAAACAAAACTTTTATTTTCTCTTTAAAAATAAATTTCTTTTTAAATATCTAATTCGTGTGATAAGTAAAATGTTTTGTAAATAGACATTTTATCCTTTTAGATGTTCCATGATATTTTTATATTTTTCATAGATTAAATTATTTATTTATTTTTGTAGTTCCATTTTGTAGTTTAATATGAATGAGCTGAAAGTATTCTGAATATCTCCAAATTTATAAAATGTTCTATCACCAAAAAATCTGGAAATCACGGGCTGGTAAACACGAATAAAAAATTATCATTTATATAATTTTGAAAGACCTTTAAACGCAAGTCTCGTATTCTTAAAATACCTTTTAAATAGTATATTATACCCGAAAATATTTTTCTAGAACATACTGACAGCCTATATTGACTCAACTTATATATTGTTTAAATACTGAAAAACCATTTGGGGAAATATTAAGAAGATATTGATAATATCAGACAAATATCGAAATTATTTTTGGCAACAGATATCCACACTCTAATAATGGTGAAATTCTTAATCCTGTACTGTACCATTATTAATACGTTTACCTCTAGAAGAAGAAACCGCATAAACGAAAATATACAGCATAAAAAGAGCCTTAATTATTGTTTTCTAAAATGCCTTTAATTTCGATAATAATGTACTATTTTATTTCTCTTAAGAATGCTAACACTTTATATTAACCTAATAATACTTATACATTGGTTAAATACGAAAAACATTTCTAATGCAATATTAAGACAATATTGACAATGTCAGAACAATATTACCATATTAGGCGAGAATTCAGCACTCTGTTAATGGTATCATACTGGGAAAATTCTTAGTCCATAGTTTTGTATTAACGTTTATTTTCTCGGTTTTTATCTATATTTTGATAGTCACTACAAAGTTATTACTTAATTATTAAAACTACCACACACGAAAATGCTATTAAGAGAAGTATCTGCCTTAAATTCTTTTTCTATGGGCTAATTCAAAGTAAATATATTTATGACATGTCAGATAAGCTAAATACAAGAAAGTTGCTTCAAATTCAAATCCCCTTAAAGTGCAAGTATCTTTGAAACGCAGAAACATTTCCTGAAGCTTATGAGGCATTTGGGAATTATAACTTGAACCTAGGAGCTTTAATTTTCCATTAATACTGTATCTTTTCCATTTAGAGTGTCAACGGACGTGTCTTTTGTTTACTATTATTAAGAGCAAATTTATATTCTATACGTTTCAAAAAGCAAATAAATTGTGAGTAATTATAGACAAAATTAATAAAAGAATACATTTTATTAACATTTAAAAAAATAAATATTGGTAGATATTTGAATAGCATTTTTAATATTGCAATTTGGAAATAGTTTAGAACGACTGAAAGTGGAAATAATGCTAATAAAAAAGAAAGGTAGATGAGTTAATGGTTATTTATAAACAGTAAAGTGCACCTCTAATTAAATGTCTAACATGTAGATCATCAGATCAACAATGCTAAGTTTAAATCCCGTGTTCCCGAGAACCTCCAATATGTGTGGATAGTGACATTAGATCGGAATCCACCTACAACTGTATGTTCTGAAACTTGCAACTTAGAATGTGTTTCACAGAAATAAAAGAACTTCGGAAATGTCCTTTGTGTGGTTCTAAAAATTACTCCACGTCCATTGATTACTACAAAACATTCAGATGAATTAAAACCTCAGTTATCACCTCACCAGCTTCTTTTTCGTGTATGACAATAATCCTTATTGGAAAGTGGTGACGGCTTTGGTTATAATGAATTATAATTGGCTTTTGTGGTATTGCCTACCTATTCTCTAGCATAAATTCTCTTTGTCATATTTTGCATAGAATACCCAATTTATTAATATCTGCTTAAGCAATTGCCTACCGTTAACCTTTTGCATATGGGTGGAACAATGTCAATCCCAAGCGAAGAACCTCCCAAACAGGCAAGTATTTGACATACGCTATCCCCGTCCAAGGACGCCAATGTCTGCAAAGGGGGATCGAACTGTTTGGGATAGGGTATGTCAAATACCTGTCTTTTTGAGAGGTTCTTTGCCTGGGATTGATGCTGTCCCACCCATAAGCAAAAAGTTAAACTAGGGAATAAATATTTTCTTGATATTTACAACGCCCAATTCAGGACATAATGGATCTTTAGCCATGTCGGGCTCTTGGTCAGAATTCATTGCTTCCAAGATAATATTTCTATTAAATTATTTACATTTTAGGACCCCATTTTTACTGAAAAAAAACTAAAATTACCTCATCATCACGATAACTGTCGTAAAAATGACTTAATCAAAATGAAATTTTAGTATGTTGTTCAGACGGTTTGTGGAAGCTATGGGAATATAAATGAATAGTATCACCCAATTAGTTTTGGATTGAACCCGGGTTGAAAAAATGAAATACATTGAGCCCTATGGGACCTAATTTTTCAAACATTTTTTAAGCGGATTTAAAATTCACAAATTGCTTTGAAAATTTTATTTATTATTCAAATTATTCCATAAAATATATAAAAAAAATTTCGGCAAAATATATTCAGTCGTTTTTAAATAAAACTTAAAATAATAATTACACCTCTTATATGAAGAGATCACGTGACCATGATATGAAAAGATCACGTGACCCACTTCAAAATAAAATATGGCATCCATCTTGTCTCAAAATCGTGATTCTTAAAGTTCTTTTCAATTCATGTTGAGTGTTGTATCCGTCCTAAAACCGATTTATTTTTGTTTAAATTCTGTGCATCTACATACTGAAACAACGCAATTACAATATATTTAAGTTTAAATGATCATCCAAATTTGATTATTTCTGCAACGAAGCCTATTTTTCACTTACGTAAAATGTAAACAGCAAAATATGTAGGATGAGTTGTATTAGAATTGCTGTATTTCTTTAACACAAAATTATTTAACTCATAGAGTCTGCATAGTTGATATGAATGAAATATTCATTGATTTTACAGAGAGAAGGACGACTTTTTTCGATGAAGTTTTAAGCACAGAGTTTAATTACTTGTAGCTCCATGGTTTTAAGTTTTTAAATAAAATAAATTATTTTAGTACTGTGATAAATGAAATGAATGGGAAAATGTTATGAATGAAATGCTGCTTTTATAGAGAGCCAAGCGTGTTATTTTTTCTATGACGTTATTTGAATGAATGGCAGTAGTTTTCGATGAAGTTTTCAAAAATAATAAATTTTTGTAGTATTATGATAATTTTAAAAATATTACCGAGGAATGTATCGCATTTTAGAGATGTTTAAACCAGACAATTTATATTTCAATGCCGTCATTTGAATGAAGTTCAATTTTTTCGATGAAGGTTTAAGTTTTCAAACATAATACATTAATGTAGTATTGTGATAAGTTTTAAAATATTACCGAGGAATATATTACCTTTTAGAGATGTTTAAATAAAATTGCATTGAAGTTGGAAAGTGTTTCATAGTCAATGCTTTAAGCATGATTGATCTTTCTTGTTTCTTTTTAAATTGTTGAGGGGTTTTTTTTCTAAATAGACACGAATTCGTACTTAGTAACTATCAATCCGGGCCTGATAAGAATCGAACAGTTTGGTCCCAGAAGATCTTTAGTAAATGACATTGAAAATTTATGCAGTAGAGTTTCATTATCATATAAACATTCAGTGAAATAATTTTTTTAGGAAATCTTTCGTGACAGTCATATATCATCCTTTGCAATATTTGAGAAATCTGGGTCGCACAATTCTCCCAATAATTATCTTTGCCTGGAAAAATGCAGTTCAATTTTCAACATTTTCTTTCCATATTTTCAATGAAAATTCAAAGCAAAAAAAACTCTGCTCACTTTAGCTGTATTCCATTATCGTATACAGTCGTGTGATACTTGAAGTTTTAGAAAATTTACATTGCAAATATTTTGAAAACTTTATACTAGATATTCCTATTACCCAATATATAAAATTGATTTCAGAAAAAAACAGAAATATTATTTTTCCAAAATCAAAATGCAGTTGTGATAAACGTCGATATTTTACAGAAGACAATTTTATTAAACACTAGCAGCATACCCGTTCTTCGTACGGAGTATATAATATAAAGAAATTTAAAATTCGCAATCATGTGCAAATTCTGCTAAAATATTAAATTTATTGCTCGTAAAGAGAAGTTTAAGAATATATGTTCTCACTATGCAAAATTATCTTCACGGGCAAATCTGAAGAATAAAACATCCTGGCCCCTTTTGTTAGCAAATTTACAAAAAAAAAAGGAATTGAATCAATATATGCAACCCCGTACTACTTATATTGTCTCAGATTAGAAAATATGCCAGTGTGTTAGTAGAAGCTTACCCGTATTGCAATATGTGTCTCAAAAATATTTGCCAAAATAAAAGAGATGACATAAAAAATTGAAAGTATCAAAAATCCCCGTAATCTTAATACCAAAAGGTCGTAATTGATTCGAATATATGCCAATCTATATCAAAATATATGCCAATATACCTGTACTACTTATATTCTCGTAGATTAGAAGATATACCCATGCATTTGTAGAAGATTACTCGTACAGAGTACTATATATGAGTTTCAACAATTTTCGTCATAATAAAACAATTCCATAATAATTTGAAAATATCTGTAATCCCTGAATCAACAGTCCCCGAAAATGTCAATAATAATGATGTTTAAACCTGAAGACCGTAATTGATATTATCCAGTCAAAAATTCAATGTCAATGAAATTAATTTTATATACATATTTTTACTATTCAAATCGGAAAAGATTTAATAAAAATCATAAGCCGCATAACATATTGGATCCGTTGCTAAGCGATATGATATCAATTGCTTTAAATAAATTGATGGAAATCATATCATCTGAATAATGCAATCTCCATGGAAGGTTTGGCGACATTTTCGTCAACTTAGCTATAACTTAAAAATCGCCAAATTTATCGTCAAGTGGGACTGTAGAACTGATAATCCCATTATGCGACAAATTGACGAAACATCATCACAATACTATCCCCTAACAAAACACAATTAATTTCATTTATTAAGCGCGATTTTATCAATTTAATGATATTTCTATGGATTTAGAAATATTTTTACCAATTTGGTGATATTAAAAAAATTCCTTAAATGTGTTACTAAGCAGGATGGATGGACTGACCGACAAATGCTACAGAAACATCATTTCAGTACTTTATTCTAAAAAAGCAAATTTAATTTCATTGACTTGGGTCATTTTTATCAATTTGGAGACATTTCCACTAATTTGGTAAAGTTTAAGTAAAGTTACCAAGTTATTTAGAGATATTCCTCTAAATTCGTAGCTCTGAATTTGCAAATCTGAAGAATAAAATATCCTGATCCCGTTTGTATATACTAAATGAAAACAGTAAAATTGTATTAGAAGATACATACACCCGTTCTACTCTTTTTCTGCTTCAACAATCGGCTAAATGAATTTATTGGGTAAACACAATATATGAGTTTATTAGCTAAACACAATACATGAGCTTGAAACCTCTTTGCTAAAATAAATGAAAGTGATGTACGCAGTCCGCAATATATATAATTAAAAGAACAATCAAACCGTTCATTTATAAAATATATTTTTACATCCATTTATTTATTATACAAATAAAAAAATAATAATAGATATTAACAACACATTTAATTTCATTCTGTTGCCGAGCAACATGATATAAGATAGAATCTTCCTCATAAAATGCGAAATTAAATAGCCATTTTGATTTCTTTATACTTTACATCGTTGAGTAAAAGCTTGTGAGAGATGAACCATGGAGGTAGATTTTTCCATTTAAATTCATGTTTCAAACAATTTATGTTTTCCTATAGTGACTAATTAATGCAAAACTCCTGCACCAAATTCGGAAATAAAGTTTTATTTCATTTTGGAGTTTAAAACAAACGATTTTCATCCTTTCCGTTTGGATAAACCACGGAGTTGGAGAGTAGATCTCCTAAGAAAAAGTTCCGTTTTTCATTAATATCTCGACAACCCCTGGTCTTAAAAACTCGAAACTTGAGCAAAATTTATGGGGGGCTATTTCAAGGCTATCCACAGAATTTCATTAAATTCGGTTCAGCCGTTTTCCCGTAATTATGAGACAAACGAAAATTTCGTTTCTTACTAATATCTCGAGAACCACTGGTCGTAGAAACTTAAAACACAGACTAAATTTTAAGTGGGGCTATTTCTAGGCTGCCCACAAAATTTCATCAAATTCGGTTCAGCCGTTCTCCCGTGATGATGGGACAAACAGACAGACAGACAGACAGACAGATTTTCAATTTTATTTATATAGATAAGCAGGTTAGATAAAATCAGTCAGGGGGCACGAGCTGAAGACTATTGCTGTAGATATGTATTATTATACAATTAAATATTACCATTCATTTGACTGTTCGACTTAAGAGGCCTGAATAACGACTGTTGTTTATATTTTATGTTACCAACTTTAGTACGTCTTTGTAAACGTTAAATTTATGACAAGTCAACTGAAAAGAAATTATGGCATGTCAGATGTTACGAAATTTATGGCACTACAGGCGAACAAAAAAGAAATAAGAAATTATTTCATAAGCTCATATCCTATAAAAATGCATATTTAATACGCTCACTCACTTTCATGAGCTTGTAACACAGGAAATATTGGGAGCTTTTATTTTTAACAACTGCCTTGCTTTTGAATTATCCTACCAAGGGACATCTTATGTGCCGCTAATAACGAAAAATTTAAAATCCAGACATTGAAAACTGCAAATATATTCGAAATAAATTATGGAATCTGGAAAAAATGAAACAAAAGTACTCATTAATATAAATTATTTTTAAAAGACATGATAAGTTGATTTTCCCAAATGAGACATTTTACTGTGTAAGCTCATACATTATGAGACAATTATAAAAAATAAGATAAGATTCCTTATTTATTTTTGTGGAGCGGATATGTTTAAAGCAGTCAATTTTGTGGATATTCCAATTTTTGAAAACATTTAATATTTCTAAAATTATTAAACGACATAAACCTGTAAAAAGTGCATCATAAGATGCTTTAAAAATTAACATACTGGACTTAATTTTAGGTCTTACGTTAATAAGTTAATAATGAGGGTTAATAAGTTAATAATGGGGTTAAAGTTAATAATGAGTTCTTCATTTTTAACGCTTAACGTTTCACTCAGTTCTTTCAGACTTTAAGGAAACTTTTGCAAAATTTTCTATAAAAAAGTGAAATTAAATAATAAAAATATATAACATACCACAACAAAAACTATTATTGTCAACAAACAACTATTACCATTTCAATGCAATCGATACATCGGTGGTCGGCACTTACAAGGTTGGTGAGAACGTGTAAACAATTTGGTGGAGCCAGACGGAAATTTACAGGAACCGAATCTCAAAATGTATATGAAAATAGTTAAAAGGTTTACACATTTTATTAAAAAAATAGATGGAAAAAGTGCAAAAAGTAACCTGAATTTTAAAAATTGTGACATAAAGATATGAAAAAAGAGACCTGCATTGGTAAATTATATTTTTAAATGTAGTTTACAAACATGTGCATAACATGAGTATATGGTAATATTTTTTTCTAGCCAACCAAGATTATGTTTGAAATTTATTGGCAAACTACAGGATTACTAAGTACAAGAATTTCATCTGAAACTTTGGGTAATATATATATATATAAATATATATATATATACATATACATATATATATATATATATATATATATATGTATATATATATGTACATACATATGTTACAAATTTATATGATAAAAAAGACTTTTATAATTTTAATATTAATAAAATCTTACCTTTTAATTCCTGTAACTCGATTCAATTGTTTAGAAATATTATACTCAATCAGCTTTTTAGAATTTATAGATTATCTGATAAAAAATTTCATGCTATGCATAATTTATATAAATATCCCACTTATTTAGTAAATAGTATTGTTAAAAAATTTAAAATAGCTGGATTTTTATAATTCTTTCCATAGTATCATATAATTCTATTCATAGTATCTTATATTAGCCAGTCATCTCCATTTTTTTTTTTTTTTTTTTTTTTTTTTTTTTCATTCACTTCCCACTTCAGCATTACCTTTATTTGCCCCTCTTTTTAGTAGCTCTTTTTGTATATTAATACTTTTTCTTTACATTTCGCTT
Organism: Amaurobius ferox; assembly: GCA_951213105.1. NCBI lineage: Eukaryota > Metazoa > Arthropoda > Arachnida > Araneae > Amaurobiidae > Amaurobius > Amaurobius ferox. The sequence goes on from OX578136.1 coordinate 133,217,880, forward strand.
CACAGTTTTTCAATTCTTATGAATGGCAACAGTAAATGGTTTTTTATTTTTTCTTTACGAATGGCAACACTGGTCTCTTCTATCAGTGTTCCCTCGATCCCTGTATTGAATCGACTGTACACACGCTGTGCTTTTTCCAGGTATTCATTTTTTCTTTTTTATTCCATCTTTATGTATGTCGTCCAAGTAGAAATAGTTCATAGATTTAATCTATCTATTTCTTCAGAAACATACATTTTTGAGTTTGCTTCTACAAAAAACTTGGACATGATTAGATTTTTGTAGAGGTTAACAATTCATGATTTAGGCTTAGAGCCTCGTCCACGTGTAAGGCGTTTGTGCTTGATTTCGTTTGTTATACTTATTTCGATTCCATACCTTTGTATTATATTTTTCATTGACTTGTTGATTCGATATTAATTTTTTTATTTTTTCCATATGCTTGAGGATTAATTGATTTTTACATTTGTTTTGTACGCCAGTTAGATAGTTGAATTTAGTTTAAGTTTTTCTTTTTTTGTTTCCATACCTTTTAATTTGGTTGATTTTCTGTAACTTGATAGCTAGTGTTTTGTATTTTTAATCCATTTGATTGATGATTTGCTGTATTATATTTTATTCTGTGGGTGTTTTTAAAAAGTTAGGTTTATCGTGTTACATCTTCTTACTTTTCGTTCATTGGATTTTCAAACTTCTATTATTATATATTATATATATATATATATATATATATATAATAAAAAGTGTATTTTCTATCACCCTATATCCACGTTAAGATCTACCACTCCTTTAAAATACTCCGTTTAGCTAATAACCTTTCAAAACCTATAATCCTATAACCAGGTAATTTCATTTCTTCCTTAAAAGAATTTTAAACAGAAATTATAGATAAAGTGAAAAAAAATCAAAAGAATCAGATACTGCCTCTTATTGGCACATTCAGTATTGAATAGAATGAAGTGCGGAAATGTTCAAAAGAATATAGGGAGAAAGAATTTCCCCTAAAGGTTTATTCCTGTAAAAGAAGATCTGTTTACGAAAGCAAAAGATTAGGTTTCAAAGAATAGCATTGTATTTTCTATTGGAAATCATTTTTATTTTGACAGACTACGAACACAAAAAAAAAACTCATGCCACCGGAAAGATAAGCCTTAAAGCAACAAAGTAAAGACATTAAAAGAAATAAGGACTTACATTAAGAAATCATTTTTCTCAGACTCCAATACTGCAAAAATCTATGAAGAAGTCATCATATGGTGGCAAATTGTGTATACACTTCATTTTTAACAGAATTATTAAACATTTAATATCTCTTTTGCATACACACTTCATATAGTCATACGGATTTTTGGAGTCATGCGAACCAGAACGCTCTAAAACCGGAAATGGGAATCCTTAAGGAATCTACCACCCCTCCAAAATTTAATAGTGTATCTATATCAGTCATCATCTAAGTTATATCCATAACATATACTGAGGATAAACCATTTCAAGGAAATTGTGAATTTTTTAATCGGAAGTGACATTTCCAGTACCGAAATTGAAAATCTTTAGCAAGTTTGCCTCTCCAGATTTCAGTGCTGCATCCATAGTCATTATCTTAGCTCTATCTATAGCCAATCCAGGGATATGGATGTTTTAAAAAAAATGTGAAACTTTTATAAACATTTTAAACCGGAAGGGGAAAAAACGGAAGGGTAAATTCTCAATAAACTATCCTACTTTGTCCAAAATTGATACTGAATACATATCAATTATGATGTAAGTTCAACCTATAGCCAATTTTGAGACATAGACGTTTCAAATAAAATTAAAGTGTTTAAACCGGAAATGGAAAAAGAACCGAAATTCAAAATCTTTAGTGAACCCACTATACCCTCCGGAATTTGATGTTGAATACCAATCAGTCATCAACTGAGCTCTATCTATAGCAGAGATCCTGAAAAATGATGCTTAATGGGGAAAAAATTCCGAAAATCAATAATATGGCGAAATTTTTGCCACCAATAATAAAAGAAATAGTGAGTACTTCTTACCTTATAAGATCATAAAACTCTAATCTGCTGATTTAAAAAAGTAGTATGCTCTGTACAGATCTAAAATGCTTTTAAATTTCTTCATACAGGGTTCCTAGCGTGAGACCAAATAGAAATTTTAAATTCAAGTAATACAAAAATCAAAACAAGCTGAACAAAGAAGTCGGAGGGGAACAAAGAAGTCAGACAAGTCAAAGAAGTCAGAAGTCCAGGGTGAACAGTTTTCGCGGAGAGGTTTACGACCCATAAATTCACGAATTAGCAGTTTAGCAGCATCAGATGTAAAAGTCACGATGGCAACATGGATGTAACCGATGCTCCCAGGCAAGATCCGAACAAGCTCCATCAAAAAGTGGGTAGGGGGGGTCTAATCCGGACCGACCCCAAGCTATCATAAAAAGCAAGGTTGTGGTTCCCTGAAACAAGATAAAACTAAATTAAAAGTACCGAACGAGAGGTTGATGAGCAGTTGGAAAGGTGTCGCGGCACTGCAAAAACCACAAGAGTTGAAAAGAATTCGTCGCACTATAAAGACGACAGCGATTGGAAAATGTTGGTTCAGCTACGAAAATGAATGGCTCCAGAAATGGAGAATAATAAAATATTTACCACTACGACGTTAAACGTGACCCATGTATCAACTTAAGTGCCATACATCCCAAGTCAAACCAGCTATCACTACTGCAGTGTCAATGCATAAGACGGTGCGTACCAACAAAATATATTTACAATTGGGTCGAACTCAGATCCTTTTGATGTTCAGTATAATTTACCAGTATCACACCGCCTCCTGGCTGTATTCTCAAAAGAGATGAAATTGATGTTTTTTTTTTTTACTTCTGTACAAAGTATTAGTTGAAAAAGTATTTTAATAATTGAGTGCAACATAAATAAATATGTAATTTAAAAGATAAATTTTGCTGTTAATGACCACTTTCAGATACGTTAAGTCGATTCACATATTTTAGGTAAATTTGTAGGGTTATTATGAACACATGCAATGTACCTAGTTGCCACTACACACACGAATAAATTATTTAAAATCTTGCAAAATAAATATTATCATTTGAAATCTAAATATTAACATTCAAATTTATTTTACCACATCTGGTGCCTTCTCTTCCTCTTTTATTTCGGCACACCTAGGAAAGTTCTGAAGTACTTAAATTACTTCGGAATAAATGATCCCTAAATGTACACATTGGGCCTATCTATAGAAAAATGACTATGTCCCATCGAATAAAAGTGAATGTAGAGCCCTTAGCGGAGAGCCAAAGAAGCTATATACAGGCACTCGGCGGCAAATTGAGATACAAGAAAAATCTCAAAAGCAAAGTGTCAGTGCATTGTTTAATGATTAGAAATCGTTATTAAGAACGTACGAATACTATATATGGAAAGCAATGAATACCTAGAAAACAATATGTGGTGCGCGAATAAAAAGAATATATGGTTGTATTATATATACTACTGCTAAATTGACATGGTCGTAAATTGCTCATATCCGTGGAATTCATTATTATTGTACATTGCATTGTTTGCTGCTGATAACCCTCCAATTATTTATCTTTCGCGCGAGTTCTGTAAAAGAATATTAATTGATATAATACTAAATTGATTGCACCATGTTAACTTTAACAATAAAACATTTATTAAAAACATAAAATACTTAATTACTCAATTACAACAATTATTCTTCTTATTAAGTATTCCGGCGGAAAGAGACCTTTATTAAAGTGCCTAAAATGTGTTTAGACCTGTAGTTTTTAATGGGCACATACCTTCACTTTCGGCTTTGACCATAGACCACAATTCTTGCATCAGAAAATCGTACTGGCCGTAACTCTGCGTGTTTGGCTCCATCTCGTACTTCTGATTCCACTGCAAATTGATCTAGCCATCGAAGTCGTTCTCTGCATCTCTAGTCACACTCGTAGTCGACACAACTTTATAAGTTTCGTGCTCCTTAATTTCGAGCTGTTAAATCTATTAACTCCGTCGTCGTGCTGCATTAACTAAGTGTCGTCGTTTTTATTATAGGTTATGGCTCTTTTTGCCTCAGGACTGTCAATCCCCCTTTGCTCTCATTTGTGGCATTCAAGGTGATGCTACAAGCACTTTCTACATTGGTCAGCCTTTTATCCAATGTCATTACTTCACATTTTCTCAAAAGTCCTTCGACCTCCTTCTGTCTTGACACCCCTAAATTTATGATTTTGGTTGACCTTTGGGTCAGCACACTGTAAACCTTAGCGTCATTCAGACTGGAGGTATTGTCTGTTGTTTCAGACACAATAAATAATATACATAAAACTGTCTCACTATAACAGTGTGAGATCTATTTCTGGCCTCACACAATAAATATATGAAAAGCAATAAATAGATGCCATACCTCATCGGTTGATAAATGCTATAACACGGTAACGGCAGCAATGCTTGTCAAAGTACACGATAATATTCTTCCTCAAATTCAAATATGTATGGTCGTCAACTAATGGCATTTTAGACAAACTCTGCACTAGATTTCTGTGTCAATGTTGCCAATGTAAATGCCAATGTATGTGCCAATGTAAATGTTGTCTGTGGTATCACTCCTGAATATGACAGAAAATAGCCTATTAACCCTATTGTGTTAAATAAATGTCATCGGTAGCCAATTTAGTGTCGATTCTTGGGAATTCAGACGATAGTCCACAATTTTGTAATTGACATTTTTCTCCTATAGTACTCTATTGCCCAGTTCTGGATTCTATATTGTTTTCAATTATCTGCTAAGAGCGCTGCAATCACTTTTATTCGATGAGGCATATAGTCACTTTACTATAGATAGATCTAACGCGTATACTCGTAGACTTTTCATTCCAAAGTCGTTCGTGTGCTTTTCTATGAACCCTTTGCAATACATAAATGAATGTTATATGATAATCACAATTTTACCAATATAATGGTCTAAAATAACTTCTACTAATAATGGTCTAATCATCTCATACATTATTTATATACAGTAGTATTGCTCTTTGTTATTAAATATATTGAACGTTGAACTTTTCTCGGTGACATTATATGAGTTCATAAGAATTGAATGAACTAATTTACTGCATGTGAAATTTCCAAACAGTTACCTTACACCTTTCTGGTAGGTCGGACGGTCTGGGTTTCATCAACAACTGCATGTGAAATGATGGCATAGACAAAATTAATTGTAGTGGGTTTCAACTCGACTTTCTAATACCAGAATTAATTTTTTAGCAATTTGTTTTTCGAATTTTATAAGAACATTTTTGGGGCTGCGACAACCCAGGTGTTAGCACGCGGGAATTGCACTCGGATGGCCCAGGTTCGATTCCCGCCGCTGCCAAAGCTGCCACCGTGTTCACGCGGAGTGCGATCACGTTAAACATGTGGGTCCGTAAATCCTTCCGAGAGGTTGATGGTAGGGAAAGGAGGGTACGGTCCCTGTGGATGCCTCCCCCACTGGGTTCCGGTCTAAATTGGGTGACCCTTTCCGGCCGTCTAAACAGATACTTTATACCTTTCTGGTAAGTCGGACGGTCTGGGTCGAAGAAGAAGACATTTTTGGAAAAATCGGTATTGTGGGTCCAAATGAGTACAAGTATAGCGTGTTATCCTTCACTTTAAAGGGCTTGATAAAATATTTTGTTTGATACCATACTTGACAATGCACGCCCTGGTGGAGGGGATACTCCCTCCAAAGGGGATAATGACGTCACAAGCAGGAAAAATTTTATCGCAGCTATTTTTCACAACAATGATTCGAACTATTAAGTCTCGTTATCATTGCTCCATAAATAAACCCTTTTATACAGGATTATATCAAATTTTGTCCTATGCTGTCATCTTCAAAAGTATAAAATTTGGAATAAATTTCGAAGTTTTCGCTCGAATTTAAAAACATTCTAATTCTAGATCTTTTAAAAACAAAGTCGAATACGAAGTTTCGCGAAAATCCTTTAATATTTGTGTCCCTTATCATGTACACAAAAAATCGGCCACAGACAAACAGGCAGACAGACGTACGGACATCACTCCAGAAACAATTAAAAAGTATTCAGGAGGTTTTAAAATATATATTGGCATCGAAATCTCGAATTCGAAAATTTTCGTGAAAACAATACATTCTTTATACTATATTGCATAACATGAGAAAGTAGAAATTTTAGGTGTGCAGCGCATGACATTCCCAATATAAATATAAAATGTAACGACTTTTCTTTTCACAGAGAAATAATGGTGTGCAAGATCCACTGCCCAGTGTTTTTGGTAAATTAAAATAGGGCACTCTTGACAACGCATGAATCCAAACAGAATTACTTATTAATACTCACAGGCAAAATCTTCATCTAAATGCAATTGACATTTAATTCATATTGTGTGAAATAAATAAAATTATTGGCGAGTTCTTTGGAAGCGAAAAACGAAGTTCTCTCATGATTGGAATAATTAATCTACAATAATGATGTTAACACATTTGCAACACAATATTGCACATAGAAAGTGAACGCATTGAATGATGCTCACTGCTTTTGTTAATATGGTGCAACTTTTTGAAAAATGCATTTGAAAATCCTGCAATATCTCGAAAACGGTTCATGCTAGCGTTTTAAAGTATATGTTAATCGTTTTCTAAGGAAAAATTACATAAGGAATGTCTATTTGCGTAACTTTATTAAAAGTTTTAATTTTTTGATGATTTTTCCAAAATTTCACTCGGAAATTTAGGGGGGTTCTGAACATTCGATTGCGTTTAAAAACAATAGGCTTCTAGTACTCACGGATTGTAATTTCGTTTGAATCGGTCCATTCGTTCGTCAGTTATTGTCTACGTAAACCCACTGACACACACACACACACACACACATATAGACATCACCTCAAAAACATCTGATTCGTGTTCAGGGATGCTTGAAACGTGCTCTCCCGTCGAAAATTCGAATTCAAACTTTCGACCCCGTCACAATACTTTCCTGATACATTATATGTAGATAAGGAAAGTAATTGCATCAGGAATGATTATTTATCCAATATTATTGAGACCTTGAATTTTTAAATATATTTCAAAAATTCATTCAAAATTCTACCGAACATTCAATTACGTTCAAAATCAATCACTTGGTTCCAGTATTCCCTGATTGTAACAATCGCACCAAATTACGTTTGAACCGCTTTATGTGTTTGTGAGATATGGCGCGCGCACGCACACACACAATCACTTCAAAAAAGTTCGATTCGAGTTCAAGAGTGTTTAAAATGTGATTTTTCGTCGAACAGTCGAATTCAAATTTCCGACCCCTTCACAATACTTTTCCTATATATATTGTACTATGTATGTAAGGTAAGTAACTAATAAACCCAACGCCATTAACAACTTATCAAGTACTTTCCTTTTTTTTCACACAGATACCAGGACACTACGTAATACAACCCGCTCTCAGTCCGATGCTTCCCCCAGCTAACATATTCTATGCAGCTCGTTAGGTTAGCACTTCAGCCAAAATAAATGTTCGCACTGATAAAATATTTCCCCCACGCTCTTCTTAGCAGAGAAAAACCAACTGAGAAATTAATTAAAACGACAACATAATTAAAAATATATTACTCAGAATCCGGCCAAATTTAAAACATTTACTAATGGTAATCAAAAGGCGAAATTTCAAAAAGATAAAGGACAAATTCACAAAAATAGAATGCTAAAAGAAACCTCTTTAATTTATTTAAAAACAGGTATGTCGAAATTACGACAAGAAAATCGTCTGCGAATCGTTCCATTCAAATCGTCCAGACTTCATTTAGCATTCTTACTCAGCGTTAAACAGTTAATGGCGTTCTATGAGATGACAGTTACCTTATTTAAGACCCTTGGCGACTTTTGGGAGTCGTCAGCAAACATTGTTACAATAAAGAACATCACGTGATAGCTTTATCGGAAAATATCGATCACCTAATTTCTAATTTTTGACCTCATCCCATTTTCTTCCATTTCTTTTTGTATGCGTATGTGTGTGAGTGAGTGTAAAGTAAAAAAAACGGGAAATATTTTCCGCGACAAACGCAAATTTGACATTTTTGACAGGGATAATCATTCCAGTCAAACATTGCTATGCATTCAGAAAATGCAATTCCAACTGTCACGGAAGGAGATGCTTCAATGATGAGCAGGTGGGGTTGAGGGGAAAAAAACTTGTTACTCTCAAACTATTGTATAAATTATTGTTTTCACGAAATTTTCCGAATTCGAAATTTTAACGGAAAGGCACGCTTAAATTCTTTTGCTACAATGCTCATAATGAGTGGCAAAGGTTTCAGCAAACTTTGACCCCACTATAATATATTATTGTTAATGTAAATTTTCATTTACATTCACAACCATTATCGACCGACAAATTTAAGTGTTTATAAATGTTTCTACTGACTAAAAACATTATTAGTTACGTCGTCTATTAGTCCTTTGACTGGTGATTGACTCTGCATTACAGGTTCGTGTGAAAATCACTAAAAATTAAACAATAAGTCAAAATTTGAGAACATCCAAACTATCTGCATTTTTCGAAATCAAATAAAATATATTCTTATTTTGAATATACACTTCAAATGTATGCAAGATAATTGTTAGAAATTGTAATTCGTAATGCCTTAAATATATTTTTAAAATATAAAATATCCATGGACATATATATTTACTGAATCAATATTAAAAATACCAAAATTTTACTAAAGCATTTTTTTTTTAGTTTTATTTTATGGTTGATATGGAGTAAATTATAATGATATCATGACTTTTATCTTTCATCAAGGTATCAAATAGTGAAAGTGTTAAGACCTGAACATATTTTAAATACTTTTAAAAAGATATCTAGCATAATGTTAACCAACATTAACATAGTTTTCAGAGAAAAGCAAAATAAATTTTGAATAGGTCTATAAATTAAAGTATTTGTTTCACTCATAAAAGATAGCATTCTTATTCAGTGCAATCTTGCTGAAAATTGCCACTTTTTTGACAATTTTAGAGCCAATGTCGCTAAATTTATCACCAAGGTCAAGCAACCCAGACCTTCCATTAATATCAGTGCTTGTAAAACTGCCAAACTCCACATGGCGGGGTTACACTTAATGCAATGAAAGACATGTCAGATATTCGTAACAGTACTAACGGAAATCAACCTTATGCATCAAAACTATCTTCATCACTACTTTGTAGCCAACTTCACTTCTTAAATTGAGAAAATTTCTAAAATAGCTCCATCCGAGCAAAATCAGATAAAACGAAATTGCTTCACTCTGATGCTGATTGTAATACAAATGGGCGTAAAAGAATGTGGTATACAAGCATATAACGTTTAAAAGATATTCGAACTCCAGATATTGATATATCTAATTAGGCATCTGAAAAAATTATAATAAATTTAAAACAAAGCTCATAGCAGAAAATTTCCATCTCATTCAATAAAATATGTCTATGGTGACTGCATCATATACATAGAATCTCGAAATATGTCTATGATGACTACTGCATCATATTTAAGCATTAATTTTCTGATCTAGTCATTCCTTCTGAATCCTTTGCCATATTTCACTAGTTTCAGCGCTCCTCAGCAAGGTATAGGCGATGAAATATCCAAAATACACGGTACTTCTTAATATTAGCATAATTCTAGAATTTTTCTTATGAAGTATTTACTTCGGTCCAGTGGCAATGCAGAATATTTTTGTCCCCACCAATTGTTCAACTCAAAGAAATTTAAATAGTAAAAAAAACACTTGACGATAAAATGCTGTGGCAATTTTTACAATCAAACGCTCCCCGCCAACGATATCGTACAAAATAAAAGTTCTAAATTTTTAGAAGATTCTGAATTTTGGATGATAACAATATGATTATAGACGATTTGTTATTCTATTCAGAAATGATACAATAAAAGCCCCGACATGCACAGGAATCTGCTGCAAAAACGGTTCAAAAATATTCGATCAGCGACAACACACATTTGAAATTGAGGAAGAATGTTATCATGTACTTTGAGAAGCATTGCTGGTATTACCCTATTACCGCATCTAGCATCCTAAAATAGGCATTTACTGCCTTTCATATACAAGTTTTGTGCGTTTCTGATGCCAATTCCTACTCATTAGACAATACTCTACAACTTTGTAATTCACATTTTCCATCTATCTCACTTTGTAGCCAAGTTCATATTCCTAACTTCTTCAATTCTCCGAATTCTCCGCTGAGGGCGCTTTAATCACATTTATTGGGTGGGGCATAGCCACTTTAATATAAATAGATCTGAATGTGTACACTTCGAGTGTTTTACTCCGAAGTTATTTGGGAGATTGAAAACATTCCTATGAGCCCTGTATATTTGAAATATTCTTGTTAAAATCTTTGAAATATGTATGAAACGATCTTTACTAAAAGAAATTCATCCACCACTTTTTACACCGATATCTGAGTAATAGCACATCACTAGCTTGCTGTAGCACAGCTATAGCATACACTTATCTCAGTGTGGCCAATACGGGGATCCCATTTTGCTACTAGCTTTACTAAATGCTCCAAACTACATCAGCCCAGGGCACGTTTAATGTTTAGAAGGGTGGCACTCGTTTCCTCTTTCCTTTCCATTACACGACTGCGCTAATATCTATAATTTAAATGCTGGCTTTAAAGACATTTTCAATGCTTTTATTTTTTATTTTATTTTTTATACCTTACACCTCATTTAAAAAAAATTTTAATTGATTTTATGTCGATATCTGTTCTTTTCAAATAATGTCATGTTTTCAAATACTGACACATACCTAAGGTTGAAGCTTTTTAGCTAGGTATTTAGCTCAGTCAAACCGCCATCACTGGCGAGCATAGCTAGCGTAACCGGGGGGTGATAAGTCGTGTTTTCTTTATTTATGGCTATAATTTTGGACACCAGCAAACGTGATGAAACAACCTAAATAAGACATAACAGTACAATTATAATCTAAAATAATGTTTACTTACTTAAATACTCCTGGTAGATATCTCTTTACCTTCTCTTCCAAATAATCTGAAAATAAACATGACATGACATTAAGTTCATCATTCTAATTCAATTAAACATTGTAAATATTTGAGTGAAAATAGTCATCCAAAATTATTTATATTTAAATATATTGCTTTAATAGCGGTATGTTTACAATTTCAACTACAATATTTAGCAAAAACTGGTATTTATTTGGCACTAATTCTGGGGAAATGCCATGAAATTTTAAATTGCTTAAAATGTAAAAAGCACAGTCCAGATATTTCAATTTCTGTACTTTAAAAATGTTAGAAAGTTTACAAAATTTCTTATTGGCTGATATGAATTGAGGGTATTTCAAAAAGACTAACCAGGCTTATAATTTTGCATCGTTAGTGCTAGATATAAAATGTCATAAGGTAAAATTGTCCTTATCAAAAATTACCTGTATAGGACTTACCTATGATGCCGCCACTAAGGGTGGAGCATGTAAGCTCCCGGTTCTCAAGCTCGGAATACGAACACACAAAACATAAAGAAATACACATGCTTAATTGCTCAATTTATTTTAATATTTTACTTAATAGATATCTATTGTATCTGGAGTAACTATGCTATAATTAAATCAATTATTAAAAGACACATAATACTGACAATATTACATTAATATATATATATTTACACACATAATAACTTTGACTTAAATTTCTTAAAAACAGTTTCCTTTAAACAATCGATAAAGAATAGTTCTTATAGTTCAATATTTACGAACTCGTTCATATGGTCTACTCATACGAACTGGTAGTCAATTACTTTAATAATCGTTAAAGGTGTGCCTTCCGTGCTAATAGTGACAATTGAAAGTTGGTTACCTTTTCTCTTTGTGTTACGTGCATATTCGTGCTATTTCAATGATGTAGGAAAACCGTTACGCATCCAACTGCACTCGCTACCATTTTATTGCTCACATTCTACAGACACCTTTCACAAAAACCAAGAACATGATGCTGACTCGTTCGAAAGTTTTAAGTCGACTAAAAAAAACTTCAGGTGCGTCTAGGACGCTGTCGAAATTGCATCTCGTGGAAAGTTCTAGAACATTCTCGCAAAGCTTTTTCTTTTCACATTGTAGTGTCGTTGTTGATTCGTTGAAGTGAAGAAGGGGATGCGCTGCTTATTTATGTTTGTATTGCCATTGGCTCCCTCTGCAGCATTTAAATAGCTCATTAGCTAGGTTGGCATCCGCAATTGGAATTGCAAAATGGCTAGGTTGGCATCCGCAATTGGGGTGTAAACATGTAATACAAATATTGTGTTACATGATATCCCCCCTTGCAGAGAGAAAATTTCATCACACGGTAAACATTGCACTGAATACATATGTGTACACATTGCGGCCACTGTGGAAATGTTGCTTTGATCCACTGCACATATATCTGTCACAGAAATGCAGATCACCGCATGTAAGACACACTATATTGTAACATTGACATACATATATCGGTGCATTACACCCGACATGTCACTAAAATGAAGGAACTCACTGTTCGGAAGATACACCATATCGTACTTGGTGACACATACATTGCTGCACATGAAGAAATTAATACTGTTCGGCAGGCACACTATATCGTACTTAGTAACACATATATTGATGTACATGAAGAAATTATCACTGTTCGGAAGGCACACTATATTGTCACATGGAATTATCACGAGCACGGAAGACACCTTATTGTCACATGGAAGGCACACTATTGATCTTATAAGCATATATTTTTTGTATCACGGAAGAATGAGTCACCATCCTGTGACTTAACTTTCAAAGTTCCGGTATTTCAATATTTATATTTTCATTCTGTTGCTTAGTACAGTCTATTGTACACTTCAAATGAAGACTATATCATAATTGTTATTTGCATTTCTATTTATATACAAGTTCACAACATTACATTAAAATATACGCAATTCATTACCTTGATTTCTCATTTTCACAGACGTAAATAATTTTTAGACAATTTTTGAACTGTATATATTTCTTATTTGTTATAATGAATAACATATTATATATTTTTGTGTGTATAAATCATGACTCTTTTGAACACCATATTTATATCATATTACATCTCGGCCTTTAAAATATCAAATATATCTACTCATTTCGCTACTCCAAACTACTGTGCATCTCATAATACGCACTTTAAATTTCCTCTTCGACTGCCCTTTCGTGTGACACAACTGCGCGGGAGGAAGGGGAGAAAAGAAAAAAAGAAAAAAAAATTCGCTTGACCCGTAGCTTTCCTCTGTTCCCCTCAACGCGTTTCTATGACAACTGCGAATCTGTTGACCCCGACGGCGACCCTGAATGAGTGTCTTCATTGTTTGCAGAGCGCAAACTTACGTAAAAGGGATTTTAACTGCCTTTTGCATGTATCGCTAAAGATTTAACCGTTATCGTGCATCTTTGGCGATATCCTCTTCTCAAGCGCGGGCTTTTAGACTGTTCGGTGGTGAATGTACGAGCTAACATTGACGTGGGATTTTCTGGCTGTATCTTTTAAGGAATTTATTTACACTTTTTCTTTCAAGTTCTTTTTTTGTATTCTTACTTATATTTATTCTACTTATCTTGTTAATAATTCTATTTAATTTGATATATATATCTATATATATTCTTTATCTTATGACCTTAACACAGATCTGAATGATGACTAATTATGATTTTTCTTTCATGTACTCTTAATTCATTGGATTTATTTATCCCTTGTTGCAACAACGCGTGATATATTATTTTATGTGTAGTATTATGAATATACCATGCTTTTGTTATGTTACTGATATAACTGACTTTATGTTCCCATTTCAGCATAAATTTACATATTTATTTATTTCAATATAATTATTTTATATTTAATTTTATCTGTTATTTCTTTTTATTTCCAGTGATGCTTAATTAATGCATTAATTTCTTACTAATACTCAATCATTTATCATTTACATACAATTTCTGCATTTTCCTAAATGTATTTTATTTTTATATACCGGCCGATATTTTTACATAACTATAATTGCCTGCAATTATAATTTTAAATTTTGATACATTGATTGTATGCTTACAATAGAAATTTTTCGTATTATTATCGTACTATGCAGGGGAGATTTTCTCCTGAAGTTTATTTTTAGCCTGGATAATTTTGAAGGTGACTACCATGGCCATATATGGAGCTGTTACGCTGGCTGTGAAGGATGGGAAACTAATCCTACTTATTCATGTTTTATTAATCCATATATGTAATTAACTTTTATTTTGTTTTTCAGATTACGTGTTTTTGTAAAAGGTCTGTATACACTATTTATGCAATATATATCTATTAATTTACTAATTATTATTTATATCAGCTGTGACTGTTATTTTTGACTTATAATTTTATTTATTTATTTATTTATGATTTTGCTTTTATTCTGTCAGGTTTTTATGAGGTATTTGATTAATACTTTTATGATTTTGAATATTATATACTTGCATTTACCATGTTCCATGACTTTATTTTGAATTTTATTAACACTTTACAACAAAGTTGAAAAGTGTTTATGACTTTGTTCATTCTGTCTGTCTGTCTGTCTGTCTGTCTGTCTGTCTGTCTGTCTGTCTGTCTGTCTGTCTGTCTGTCTGTCTGTCTGTCTGTCTGTCTGTCTGTCCGTTAGCACGATAACTACCGTAAAAATGAGTTTATCAAAATGAAATTTTAGTATGTTGTTCAGACGGTCTGTAGGACCTATGGGAATATAAATAAATAATATCACCCAATTAGTTTTTTATTGAACCCGGGTTGAAAAAATGAAATACATTGAACCCTATGGGACCTAATTTTTCAAACATTTTTTAAGTAAATTTAAAATTCACGAATTGCTTCGAAATTTTTAGGAAATATTCACATTATCCCATAGAATATATAAAAAAAAATTCAGTAAAATATGTTAAGTAGTTTTTTAATTAAAAAAATTATTTAATATAGGGAAAAAAACAAATTCAATTAAATTCTGACTTTGGGATATCTTCCAGAAAGAAAAGAGAGAGATATTATATAATAAATATCTCTCCATTTGTTTAAACGTTTTGCATATGGGAGTGGCTTCATATTTTAAAATAAATTTGGTAGATAACAATTTTTCATTTTTTTTAAATTTTATATAACTCTTCTTGATAAATTTAATTGATGGCATTTTAAATGCACTTTCCTACGTCCTAGAGAGTTAAAATTTGGTACACAGCTTAAATTTGTTGAACATTTTATTCGACAAAAATTTGATGGATCTTTAAATATAGATCATACATTTTTTTCGAAATGGCCTGAAAATAATCCCCGTTCACGAAAATAATCCCCGTTCACTTCTATAAATCATTGGTGTAATATTGTTAAAAATTCTGATGTGGACAGCACATGTCTTTCTCTGCAGACTCATATTCGTTCTCTTTATTTATTCAATGATAATTTGAGTTTATCTGCACAACATAAGTATTTTAAATGACATTGAATTTACACGTTAAACTTAAATTTGGTTCTCATTTGATAGCTGGACTTATTGTCAAAGGTGGCGTAGCAAAAACGCGAAAAACTAGAATATCTCAAGAACGGCTAGTCCTAGAGTAATGGGGTTAGTCTTATTCTTTTTGTTGTCAGAAATCACATATAAAATAGGAATTTAATTGATATAATTGAGCACACGTAGTCTTTTATTTTTATATATAACGATTTTTGCTGGCCATTTCGCAAAAATAGCCCGTTCCTTTTTCCCGAATCGTAGTAGAATAACCTACAAATGACTTATATACAAAATTTTGTTAAATTTGGTATATAAATCACTTGTAGGTTATTGAAATATTATACTCCAAATTTTGTTAAATTTGGTTCATTAGTTTTTGCTAGAGTGGATAAAGGCAATTTCTGCGGCCATTTCGCAAAGAAGGCAGATTCTTTTATTACGAATCGTACTATAATCTAATGAACATCAGGATTTCCCACAAAAAACATACCTACCAAATTGTATGAAATTCGGTCCATTAGTTTTTCAATTAGAGTGGATGTAATATCCACACAGACACACAGAAACATACACAGATACACCCTTACACACACAGACGTCTTCCTAAAAGTAGTTTTTTCGTGTTCTAGAAGTCCCAAAACGTGTAGATCCTTTGAAAATTCGAGTTCCGATCTTCGGCACGATTCCAATACTTTGAGTACATACACATACACATATATATTATCTGTGTATTATCTGTGTATCTAAATTCCGTGCCTATGCAATTACAATAGTTGTGATTTTAAATGATCCCTAAACTTTTATTATTTCTTCAAGGAAGCCTAATTTTAACATATGCAGAATGCAAATATCTCAAGCGATTGTAAGATGAATTACATAAGAATTGCTGAATTTTTTTCACACAAAATTATTTAGCTCTGGAGTCTGGAATACAAGTTATATGAATGAAATATTCATTGATTTTGCATAAAGAATAAGACGATTTATATTGCGATACAGTTTTAAATATTTAAGTATAATAAATTACTGTAGTACTGTGATAATGTAAAAGATATTACCACTGAATGAATCACATTTTAGAAATTTTTAAATGAAATTACATTTCAGTTGGAAAGTGTTTCATAATCAATGCTTATGCATGATTGATCTTTCTTGTTAATTATGTTATACTATTTTTTCAAGACCCGTACAAGAAAAGGAAACAAAAAAAGAAAAGATATCGTGAGGAATTCCATTCCATGCCTGCCATTATAGAAAGACTTGATAAAATTTTGATGTCCATTACTGACTGTTACCACCTTTCGTTTTCAAGCAAGACCAATTGCAAGTAAGTGAAATTTAATTATCTCTCTCCTTCTTTCTTCTAACACCTTAGTTTATTATTTTTTTAGAACATTGAGGGGTATTGTATGTATTATTTATCACTTCTACATATTTTTTCTGATATTTATTGCTCTATTCATCCGTTATGTATCCATACATAAATGTTTATTTATTACCTATATTTTTATTTTATCCTCATATTTACAAAATCCTCATATTTACAAAAAATATTATCCTCATATTAATTTTACAAATATGTTATCCTCATATTTATTTTACAAAATATATTATCCTCATATTTGTTTTACAAAAAATATTATCCTCATATTTATTTTACAAAACTACCTTTATTTAATTATTAATTTTTTAAAATTATACATTTAATGCCTTCATTACCGTTACACTAATATAACATATTTTGCGTTTTCGCACATAAAATTTTCATATTACATTTTTATAATTATATATTATTTTGCTTTCGAATACTATTTTTTGCGTGTCCTCAGATTATAACGTCTCGGACTCTGATAATTATGATTATTGGCGTTATATTCTTTGTTTACATGCGATTGACTTCTGTCAACAGTTCGCCGTGTTTGTTTATTTTGTAAATACTTTTTACGCGGTTCTGCTTTATATAATTTATTCGCGTGAACAACTATCCATTTTTTATTTGGATCGTACATAGGTGTGATAGCGTAATTATTGTTACGGATCACCTTTACGATGCGAAATGGTCCTTGAAATTTTTTTTGTAATGCTGTGGTGGGTCTGAGGTTTTTTAAGTAAACAATTTGCCCTCTTAATAATTTTTTCTCTCTCACTCTTTTGCAAATCCTCTCCTGTTTAATTTAAGCTTGAATTTGTTTCTGTTTAGTAAATTTATTGATATTTTCCGCTAATGTAAGTGCTTCACTGACGTCATTATCATATTCAGTTTTAGTTAAATTCGGACTGTCATCAGGGTCCGCTATTTCCAGATTATTTTCTCCGGGTAATTTCAAATCTCTGGTAAGAAACAAAATAGCGGGACTGTGGTCTATATTTGCGCTGGGTGTAGCATTATGGAATAATTTTACATATGGCAAAACCTTATGCCAATTAAATGTTTGGTCAGCCATTGCTGCCAAAGAATTTTTTATTCCTAAGTGGCTTCTTTCTAAAATTGCATTTGAGCTAGGTTTGTAAATAGACGTATATTTTATTTTTATACCATGTTGCTCTGCGAATTTTTTAAATTCTTCGCTTTTTAGTTGTCTCGCATTATCACATAAAATCCAATTTGGTACTCCGTTTGAAGCTATCCAATTTGTTACTACCTGTAATACACTCGCAGTTGTAATATTTCTCACGGGTACTGCCTCCAAGAATCTCGAGTAATGGTCTATCATCGTTATGATGTATTCATGTTGTCCGTTACTTCTCGGTAGCTTCCCTACAATGTCTAATGCCACTGTGTGATTTTGTTTACATGGACGAGGGACACGTTGTAATGCCATAGGTCTTATAGCCTTATTCTTGTAACATAAGCATGCATCACATGATGCGCAAAAATTTTTTACATCACTGTATGCCCCTTTCCAGTAATACTTTCTATTCAGAATTTGATATGTTTTTTCTACTCCAAAATGCGGTGTATGAGCTAACTCAATAACTGCGAATTTTAGACTGTGAGGTATTAGAATTCTGTCCTTTTGCATAGGATTTCTGATATTTCTAGCAGTCTTTATCATAATTAATCCTGTATTTACATCTCTATAGTATTTATTTACATATATTGGCTGCTTAGATTTTGCATTCAGTCCGTTAATAATTTTCTTTATCTCTCTATCTTTTGCTTGCTCTTCTAAAATTTTGGCTATCGTTATCGCGCTGTCATTAGCAATAATGTTATTTATTAATTTAGTCTTATTTTGTTCAGAAAAAATTTGGCGTGACATAAAATCACTGGGATTATCTTGTCCTTTAATGTATTTTATGTCAAAAGAATATTGTTGTAAATTTAATAACCATCTTGCGATTAAATCAGAATTTTGATTTTCCAAATTAATAAAATGCGTTAATGCTTTAGAATCAGTAAATACCGTAAAATGCGTACCATATAAAAAATCTTTGAAATGTATTATAGCGTCGTGAATTGCTAACAATTCTAGCTTCATGCTCGGATATTTCTTTTCACTGTCTGAAAGTTTCCTGCTATAATACTCGATAGGATGAAAATTTCCATTCACTGATTGAAGTAAAATTCCTGACGCGGCTACTTTTGAACAGTCAGTCGACAAAACGAACGGCTTTGACATATCCGCTGCCCTAACTACCGGTTTCGATAAAATTGCGTTTTGCAATGTTACAAACGCTTCTTCGCATTTCTCCGTCCATATAAATTTCTTATCTTTCTTTGTTAACTCAATTAATGGATTGCATAGTTCAGAAAAATTTGGTATGATCTGCCTAAAATAATTACATAAACCTAAAAATGATTTTACTTTTTTTACTGTCGTTGGCACAGGGAAATTCGTTATTTTTTGTACATTATCATCTGAAGGTGTTATGCCTTCCTTACTTATCTTAAATCCTAGAAATTTAATATTCTCTTTACACATTTGTAATTTTGAAGGGTCAATGGTTAAACCAAATTTACCTAATCTCGAAAATACCGTTTTTAATTTCTCCAACATTTTCTCGAATGAATTTGCGGCAATTACAATATCATCTAAATAAAATTCAATTTTCTGATCTTTTAAGTCTCCTAAGCATTTCATCATTAATAAAGAAAAATATGCTGATGAGTTTTTTGCGCCAAAAGGCATTCTATTAGGTCTATAGGCAGCGTCCTTCGTTACGAATGTGAGTATCGACCCATGTTCAGGTTTGATTTTTATTTGAAAAAACGCGGCTTTTAAATCAATTACAATATATAATTTGTGGCCTGCGATGTTGTGCAGAATGTCGCTAATTTTACCAATATTTACGGGCAGTAATTCAGTAATTTGATTTAACAATCTATAATCTACGGCTAAACGATACTTTTGTACTTTATCTGTATGACTATTGTTCAAATTGCTTTTTTTCTTAATTAATAGGCATGGGAAGGCGTAGTTACTGGTAGACTTTTCAATTATTCCTGCTTCACACAATTGTTTTATCTCACTTTCGAGTACAGGTTTTAACATTTTTGGCAAGGGATAAGGTTTACACTGTATTGGGTACTGGTGTAGTAAATTAAATTCCGGTACTATTTCTTCCGTCATTCCCAGCGTTTTGTATGATTTCGAAAATACATCATAATTTTGTAACAGTAATTTTAGCAATATATGTTTTTCATTTTCTTGTAAGTGATCTAGTTTAAAATCTTGCGGTGTTAACTCCGCTTTTCGTAACGCTGAAATATCAATTTTTTGTGGGTTATTTAAGCTTTCTATGTTGTTAATTTGTAAAATTTTATCATTATTATGTTTTTGTTCTATAATTTCAAATTGCGGTGTTACAGTACCTACTATCATATTTTTATTAAGTTGAATTTCTTCTTCTGTTTTGTTTGTTAATAGAGTAGAAATAAATTTTCTATTATTTACATAATGTAAAGAATGCTCAGCGTGTAAATCTTTTAATGAATTTGTAATATTTAACAATACCTCCTCATCCTCAAAATAGTTTTCATTTAATTTTAATTTTATTGATTTTGTTTCTTGAGGGAGTAATTTAATTTTATGCGCTAAGCTTGCATTTAAGCATTGAATATGTTCAACTCTTGTATTATTATTTTCTGGTTGCTGTGCTTTCTTCTGATTTTTGTTTTTAAATGGGATAGATATGGATTCTTTGACAAACTTTAATATTAATTTATTTATGTCAATTATGGCATGATGATTTTTGAGAAAGTCAAATCCTAAAATTATTTCATAGGGGGTGTTGTTTAATTGTTTAGTTATAAAAAATGAATTTTTGCATCTTTTGTTTTCAATTTTAAAGCTGAAGCTTATGCATTTTGAAAATTGAATGTTTTCTTTGGTCATAGTCTGTATTTTAACTTGTCTAGATAAATAGTTAATTTTAATTTTATTTTTGATTTTTTGAAAAATTCTATCTGATAATAAACTGACACTTGCGCCACTATCTATGAGAGCCACTGTTTTTATGTTCTCTAAATTTACGTTGATCATTGGCAGTGCGTCACTCTGTCCATACGTTGAATTCAGTAAATGTTCATTTAAATTTTGTGCATCCTTATTAATTTTGCTTGCAATTTTATGGGATCTCGAATCCTTATTTGATGCCATATAACTTCCTATTTGTCTTTTATTTCGAGGTCCCTTTCTTAGTTTAAATATTCATTATTTTGATATTGCCTCTGATTGCTTTCATAATGTGGTCCATTATTCTGATATGATCTTCTGTTATTACTCTGAAATTGTCTGTTGTTATTTCCTGCACGACGCCGTATACCCCGGTTATTTATGAAATTGCCTCTTCTGAAATTCGCCCTACTATAGTGTGCATAATTATTTTGATTAGTGGGTCTTTGTTGATAATTGGTGGTTTCTTGACTGCTGTTTTCATTTGTGAATGCCCTTTTTAAATTATTTTGTACTTTTTACAGCGTAAAACATTCTGACATCCAGTGATTGTTGCGACTGCACGCTATACAGAATTTCTGTGGCGGCTTTTCTGCATTATTTTCAGTTTTTACATGATTTATTTCTACATTCTCAATTATTTTATTTTCTACTTCAATATTATTTATACAATCACTATCTTCCTCCAATGCGGATTCTATTACCTCAGCTATTTTCACTGCTTCGTCAAAGGTTTTCGGGTCATTTTTTTTTATTTCTGTTCTTAAATCTTCTCTGACTATCTGTAAAAATTTGGTGAGTTTAATTTTTTCTATAATTTTTTGTACATTTGCATCAATTGTTCCGTCTATCTCTAAAAATATTATCGCCTGGTTTTCGATTTCTTGTGCAAGCTCCTTAATTGTCATATTTGGTAAATGTTTCAGATTGTTAAAATTGTTGTGTTTTTGCACTAATGTTTGTTTCCTTTCAAATTTGTTTTTTAATAACTCCATGAATTTTTCATATGATTTTTCCTTTTGCAGAGCAATATTTTCTGCTAGAAATTGTTGAGCCTTTCCCTTTAATCTTGATTTGACAATTATAATTTTCTCTTGTTCGGACCATGATGTTAAATCCGCTATTTCCTTAAATTGTATAATAAAAAAATTGACATTATTTTCCTTTTGCCCATCAAATGATGGCAACATCTGCATAATTGGCAACGATGTATTTTGCTGCGCTTGATTTGCGGGCATCTGTATCTGAATCGCGTTATTTGCTACAGCCGAATTATCTGTTATACTGCTATTTACATTAATCGGCGGATCTTGCCTCGCTCTTTTATTTGTTTGCCTAGTTTTATTCGGCGCCATGATTTAATACACTGTTATACACTTCTGACTATATACTAAATATCTACACTAATACACACATATATACACAATAATATAATACATATTAAAATTATCATTTTCATGCATATTCCTATCATGATACTGAGTCATATCTCATTATTAAATTCATTATTAAATTCACTATTATATTCAAACTCATTATTAAATTTAAATTTGTCTTTTATTTATTTTTACTTTCTCTTATTAAAATTCTAATTCTCTCCGAGCTTGACCACATACGGCACCAATTCGCGCGGCGTCATCATGTCATAAGGTAAAATTGTCCTTATCAAAAATTACCTGTATAGGACTTACCTATGATGCCGCCACGAAGGGTGGAGCATGTAAGCTCCCGGTTCTCAAGCTCGGAATACGAACACACAAAACATAAAGAAATACACATGCTTAATTGCTCAATTTATTTTAATATTTTACTTAATAGATATCTATTGTATCTGGAGTAACTATGCTATAATTAAATCAATTATTAAAAGACACATAATACTGACAATATTACATTAATATATATATATTTACACACATAATAACTTTGACTTAAATTTCTTAAAAACAGTTTCCTTTAAACAATCGATAAAGAATAGTTCTTATAGTTCAATATTTACGAACTCGTTCATATGGTCTACTCATACGAACTGGTAGTCAATTACTTTAATAATCGTTAAAGGTGTGCCTTCCGTGCTAATAGTGACAATTGAAAGTTGGTTACCTTTTCTCTTTGTGTTACGTGCATATTCGTGCTATTTCAATGATGTAGGAAAACCGTTACGCATCCAACTGCACTCGCTACCATTTTATTGCTCACATTCTACAGACACCTTTCACAAAAACCAAGAACATGATGCTGACTCGTTCGAAAGTTTTAAGTCGACTAAAAAAAACTTCAGGTGCGTCTAGGACGCTGTCGAAATTGCATCTCGTGGAAAGTTCTAGAACATTCTCGCAAAGCTTTTTCTTTTCACATTGTAGTGTCGTTGTTGATTCGTTGAAGTGAAGAAGGGGATGCGCTGCTTATTTATGTTTGTATTGCCATTGGCTCCCTCTGCAGCATTTAAATAGCTCATTAGCTAGGTTGGCATCCGCAATTGGAATTGCAAAATGGCTAGGTTGGCATCCGTAATTGGGGTGTAAACATGTAATACAAATATTGTGTTACATAAAACTTACTATTTTAAACAATTTTTCAATTGAAAGAAGAATTATATATAAACACACTTTGATAAAAAAAAAACTATAGGACGTATAAGCATAAAAATATAGAAAACAACTTTTTATACTGACCACATGGAGAGCTAAGAAAATTCAATTTCCCTACAAAAAAATTGAATAGAATCTAGAATCTATTAAGCGAACTGACAGTTTGAAGGGAAAAACACGTGATGATATTCATAAGACAAATTTTTTGGGTTCGTATGTCCATTGAATAGTGGTTTACAGCAAAAACAAGTACATAAACTGCACAAAAGCTTTATTGTGAGGAGGGTCCCTAAATTCTTTTAAATATTGCTTGGTATAAAGCAAGTTGTTTTGTTGTCTTCTTCCCACCCTTTGATTTTGTAAATACGGATGCCAAACTATCTAAAGTTTACAATGCTAAAGTTGGATGCTCAAGTTTACAAACATATTTAAGGTGATCCGACATTTTGCTCTAAAAGGTCCGTATAAAAAGTTAGATTTCGTATTTTTATGGAAATACCTTTCCCCAGTTTTAAAAATATTTAGAGCACGTTTTCTTACGATTTAAATAGTTCTCCAATTGGAAGTTATGTGTCTAGCACTAATGGTTCAAAAGTTATGATCCTAGACAGTGTTTTGAAGCACCCTATATAATCACAATACAAACATTTTATAATTATGGCGATCAAAGTTAAACTGCACCAAGCAATGATGAAAAACCCATCTTCAAATTTTATGTATTCATATAAAATTGGACTTTTCAATAAACATTCCAGTGGGGTTCACTATTTATGTCAATAGAAAAATATTCTTTAAATAGTAAACATTGAGGTGCATCAAATTCCTTGATTCACTTTATAGCTAAGCTAGATGAAATGATAAAATAAACCACTTTACTTGGCCGTTTTATTCATAAGGTTAAAATGAAAAATAGTCTGTTATGAAATAACTAAATCATACGTAATGTGCAAATAAAATATAGAAGGAAGTGGGTCGTTTCTGTAAAGCATAGATATAATTCTTCTACGGGAAGAAGCAAGACTAAAGTAAAACGTCAAGAGAGAAAATAACCACGCCGTAAATAAGTGGAAAGACTAAAATACAGACCCTAGTGTGGCGACGCTACCTAGTGAGACAAAAGAGAAGCAAAACGAGAAAAAACACAAAAAATATAAAAGCGAAGTGTGGCGCAGGAAAATAATGAGACAAAGTATATTTAATTGTTCACCCTTACATTACTTATCCTATTGTACTATGTTTTATTAGTAAAGTAAACATTTGATAGGAGCAGCACTACTTTCTCTACACTCGAATTTATTTTTTCTCTATACAATGAGTTTTATAGCGCAAAATAACACTATGAAGGGGATACTTAAGTGAGATACATTGCATTTACTCGTAGTTCAACACGTTTTTTCTTTCATTTGGCGACGTGGCATAATTGAAAATGGTGATAAGCCTCCAAAACTATGTATTACTTTAAAAATAAAGACAACCAAAACATTGGCCATAATTAAAAATCTTAAAAAAATCTCTTTCTACGACGTACTAAAATTACACAGCCATAGTGCTTTCGGGCATTACTATGCAATTCATCGGTGACGAAGTGAAAAGAAGTATAATAAGTGGCGAACATGTGCTTAAATACATGCCATAACCGCCAGATAAAATTTACATATTAATAATTTTACATTTTTAAATACGAGGTATTTAAATATAATTTAGTTATCAAATATAAAAAATACAATAAAAGGAGAAAGGTTCATATTTTAAATGGTAACCAATAGAAATGTCGTCAAAAGCAAAATAAAACGTCTACTAAATATTGAGAAAATCATATAAAGGTTTAACACGTAGTGAGTTGAGAACAAGACGCCAAGCATAATTAAGGGTCTGAACGGGATCAAAATTGCAAATAGAATCACGGTAAAGATAAATGAAAAGGGATTCATAAAGTAAAATATTACGGGGCAGCTAATTAAAAGAAAAGTCTTATCAAGAGCCGTGGACAGTTTACCATTTTTAACATAGCGAGCATATTCAGCTAAACGAATACCGACAGTACGTTTAGTACTGCCATTATAGAAAATAGGGAGTTAACTATATTCGGAGATAACTATATTCTATATTTTCAACATAGAATATAGTTATTTTCTGCCAATATAGTTATTTTCGGGAGATAAAAGGGGGACAACGTACACCTCAGCCAATAACACAAAGTTATTTTTATCCTTAAATTTGTCTGAACGAATACGATTAAATAATGTAGTAACGGTAGAATGGGCGGGCTTAAATTCATGGCAAAAATGAATAAAAGGACGAAAAATGGCCAGGTGAAAAGAAAAACTAGATTTATACGGCATAAGATTAGAAAAAGGAACAAGGTTAGTATTAGGATAAATAAAATTATAACGAATAGGAGAAAATATTTATAAATAAACTCGAAAGTGTAAGCGGCCTCATGACCAAGGTTAAATATAAAGTCAATTTCAGTAACTAAAGCCGAAATAGATGAACAAACATTAAAAGCACGATTAAAATAAGCAATAAAAGAGATCTTTCAGAAGAAATTGGGTGAGAGGAATTAGACAAGAATTAGATAATGTAGGTTTACGAAAAACAGTAATATGAAAACACAGAGAGTTAAGGTAAAGAAAAATTAGACTCATGTTCAACGGTAAAATTAATAGAGGGGTGAAAATTATTGACATTATCGAAAAGATTAAGAGGAGGTCGCTCAAGCTATGGTCCCAAATAATAAACACATCATCCACGTAACGGCACCAAAGAATAGACCCACCTACGTATTATTAGGAAAGTAAAAATGCATACTTCCGAGAATGTTCAAAACTCCTTAATTCGTCGCAAATGATTTCGAATTTTTAATTTTATCCCAAATTAACTTTTCCTTTACACAGCCTATCATGTATTGCAGACGGGAAACTAAAACACAGTAAAGATATCACCCACACAATAACCCAGTAAGTGTTCGAAATTTGTGCCCGATCGACGACAGCATCTTTTCCTCATTTTATAGGCGGGGAGAATAAGAAAATAAAACTCCGTAACTGGAACCACTTTTAAGTTTTACGACGCATTTTACGGTGTAATAAACCTCCGCAAACGGCCGCCAAACCAGTGAAGTACGAGGTTGGGAGGGAGGAGACAGCCTGAATTTAACTAATGCAAACTTTTCCGGTGTTCTTACCATACGATCTATGTTACAATTTCAGGACGACTGACGTATGGTCATCAATGTTCAATAATAATATCGTTATACAATGTTCAACGCACGTTCATGTATGAGATAAAATAATGAACATTTAAATTTGTAAGAATAAAATAAAAATACCCTTAATGCGTATCTCTTCTCAACGTTATGATACATTTTTACTTTCTCATAAGTAAATTGAGAAAGTATCGAATTCACGAAAGTATTATTTCACAAAAGTTTTCAATTTCTAGATTTTGATGCCAATATATGGTTGAAGACCTCCTGAATATGTTTTAACTTTTTTGGAGGAATGTTCATCTATCTGTCTGTCTGTCTTTCGATTTCTTTGCTTACACGATAGCGGTCACAAATATTAATGAATTTTCACGAAACTTTATATCTGGCTTTATTATCAAAAAATCTAGAACAAGAAGGATTTTTTTTTTTAAATTCGAGAAAAAACTTCGAAATTTATTTAAAATTTTGTATTTTTTTTTACATAGCAGCGTAGTACAAAATGTGGCGTAATCATGTCATGTATAAAAGGGGTTATCTATGGCTCAATGATAACGAGACATTAGTTTCAATCATTGTTGTGAAAAATAGCTGAGGTACAATTTTTGTTTGTGACGTCATTAACCCCCTCGGAGGGAAAGTCCCCCCCCCGGGGGTGCACATTGTCAAGTATGGTATCAATTAGAAAAATAATTTTTTTAAGCCCTTTAAAGTGAAGGGTAACACGCTATAATTGTAATCATTTAGACTCATGATACCGATTTTTTAAAATTTTTCTTGTAAAATTTGAAAAAAAGAGTATTAATAATGGATTTTGGTATGAGAAAGCCGAGTTGAGCCACACTCCAACTAATTATTACACATATGCCTTCGGTCCAGTTGTGTATAATAAGTAACTGAATGGAGAAAATATGTATATTTTTATGAGCTTTCGTTTACAGGTTATTCATTTAAAATATGTCTTTACATTTTTCATATTTCTTTTGACCTGAATAACATCTATAGTCTGGGCATCCGGCTGTAAACGGAGCATTACGAAACATGTAACCACCTTGGACGAGTATATCTCCAAATCTAATAGATAAAATTCAAAAAATGTTATACAAAAACTTATTTTGTCGGAATTTAATATTTTGTACTATTATTTTCGAAAAAATAAAAAGTTTCTGACCAAGCGAGTTTTCGCTTCACTTTGCTTATTTTCACTCGAAATATCTTCTAAACTATAAAAAGTAGATCTAAACAGTAAAAGATATAAAAATATTTAGTCGAAAATCCAATTTCTAAATCAATAATTTGTATTTGAAAAGCTCTTATAGTTTTGAACCTATCGTCTTTTCAAGTCGAAGAAGAAATTTTTTTCAGTTTTTAAAGTTTGTACTGCTTATATTTCGAAAATTAAAAGTGCTAGATATAAACAATAAACAAATAATTTTCAGCCCTTTAAAAGCCCTAAAAGGATATATAATTGAATTTTAGATCGCATTAGTAGCCATTGAAATAAAATGATTATATT
This sequence comes from Amaurobius ferox, assembly GCA_951213105.1. Classification (NCBI taxonomy): domain Eukaryota; kingdom Metazoa; phylum Arthropoda; class Arachnida; order Araneae; family Amaurobiidae; genus Amaurobius; species Amaurobius ferox. Next base: position 133,246,192 of record OX578136.1, read on the forward strand.
TTTTATATTTTAATATTTTGAACTATTTTGAAAAAGTTGTTCTTATTTCGATATTTTATCTGAGTAATTTATAGCCCTTTGAAAGCCCTACAAGAATATGTAAATCAAAGTCATTCAAAACCATTTCGACTTCATTTTAAATTACTTGAAAAAATATTTCGATTGGTACCAAATTTTTGCAATACACCCCCCTCGGGAGAAGGTAACTTGCCCCCCAAGAAGGCTAATTATATCACAAACACAAAATTTGCATCATGACTATATTTCATTGCAATGATTGAAACTACTAAGTTTTGCAATCATTGAGCCGTAAATAACCCCTTTTATGCAGAATTGCGTCAAATTTTGTCCCATACTGCCATGTTAAAAAAATATATAATTTCAAATACATTTCGAAATTTTAGCTCGAATTTTGAAAAATTCTATCTAGAATTTTCGTTAATAAAGCCAGATATAAAATTTTGTGAAAATCCATGTATATTTGCGGTAGCTTTTGTATACACAAGAAACCGACCACAGACAGACAGACGTCCTTCTAAAAATAAGTCCTAAAACATATTGGCATCGAAACCTCGGAATCGAAAATTTTCATGAAAACAATACTTCTGCTATACTATATTCTATAGTATAAGAATGTAAAATTAGGAGCGTGTAAACATACGAGAAAATATAGGCATTTTTTTTTTTTTGTTTAAATCCATCAAATACTAGATTTTTCAGGAATTAAAAATGAGAATAATTTCGATTTAATGTAGGAAAGCGAAAACGGATCGTTCAATGCAGACTGTGACGCATATACTATTGCAAGGAAATTCCCGAGCAAATTATTTAGCTTTTACAAGATCAACAGCTCCATTTCAAAAGCGTAAAAAATAAGAAAATAAATAGAGCCAAAAAGACATTATAAAAAAATTGTGACTTTGTTATTCTAATTGATGTAACAGCCTACCTTTGTATCAAATTCGGTTTTACCGGTTGGGTAATTTTGGATAAAAACCGGTTACATAAATTCGTTCGAAGCAAGCTTAAATACTTATGTGCACGGTAAGAACAAAATTAATAAAAGTCGCTCGTTGATTTTTGCATTTCTTGGTTATAGATGTTTCTATGATCAATATATGGAGTTCAAATCTTGAATTATAATACCTTATGATAGAGAAACAAGATTTTCAATATCCTCTTTAACAGTGTCGGAAAGAAAAGTAGAAAATACATTTTATCGTACACTAAATTAAACAAAATTGAAGGTATTGCGGCAGATTCAATTCAAAGAAACAATCTATAAATCTTATCCAAAATTGATATTATGCAAAATTGCCGAAACTATTTCATCTGTTGCCCCCCTTATTCCCCTTCGACAATTTTCGGCGAGATTTTCGTTAATTTGGCAACATTTAAAAAAGTCGTCAAGTTGGCGACATTCCTCCAAACTCGGCACCAAAATATCACCAAGCGTTATGGACGGAGGAATAAGTTATTCTTATAGCAGATTGCTGTTCAAATACAAAAGTATTACTCAAACTAAAGTATTACTAAATTACTCGAAATATCTTTTCCCCTGAATGGAACGAGCTAGATCCACGAGAATGTTGTCCCCAAATTTATAGCATAATATTGCATATAAAAGTTGAACATGTTTCTCAACAGTTAATATATTTTTTTTAATTCATGGGATTTTTTGATACGTTTATTTGAAAAATGTGCAATATCTCGAGAACGGTTCATGCTAGCGTTCTAAAGTTTGTCAATTGTTTCCTAAGGAAAAATTGCATAAAAAATATCTATTTGAGTAAATTTATTAAAGGTTTTGATTTTTTGATGATTTTTTCAAAATTTCACTCGAAAATTTAGGAGGGTTCTGAACATTCTATAGTGTTTAAAAACAATAAGCTCCAGTATTCACGGATTATGATTTTTGTACCAAATTTCATTCGAATCGCTCCATTTGTTCGTGAGATATCGTCTCCACAGACTCACTGACACGCACACATACTTTCACACGCACACACACACATATATGCGCACACACACACAGACATCACCTCAAAAATGTTCGATTCGTGATCAAGGAAGCTTGAAACGTGCTCTCCCGTCGAAAACTCTAATTCGAATTTTCGACCCCGTTACAAATACTTTCCTTATGCATTATACTATGTATATAACATTAAGGTGACCTATCATTGTACACAATTTTTTATCATGTGACACCTTCCAGTGAAAAGGTAAGAATTGTAATTTTTCATACGGGCCCGTAGAAATATATTTTCAATTATAAAAATATTTTACATTGCCAAATTAATCGAATAAAGTTCAATTGTCATACGATCAAAATATCATCCATTAAAGATGTAGACAGATAATTGGGAACTACGTACAAAACTTTCTCTACAAATAGGAACTCATGTAAATTTTCGGATGTAAATTGTATCTAACGAAATAACAAAATTTGTACTGTTCTACTAAAGCGTGCCACGTGAACTAGACTGCCGTAGTCTGAAAGTCTTTAAACACTTCTTAAATTGCAACCATAAGTCAACGACCCGTCATTCAAGAGATATTTAGATGGGCAATATTTTTAAAACACCCCTATTTATCTATATTTTGCTGTTTTATAAAGGGCAATTTTGGTCACATCCGAATATCAATCGAATACTGAAAGCCTTAAATCCAAATGTCGCGAATTTCATCCAAGTGATAACATGGCACATTATACCTTAAAGTATTCACGAAAGAATCTGCCATTGAAGTATTTGTCAGCCAGGCGCAATCGCAGGCTCTTTTTCATCTATAGGATCTTGAACAGAGGTAAGTTTAAAGTGAAATTTGTATGTGTATCTTTGAGGCTATAAAAAGAATTCGGTTGAATATTTTAAGCTCTGTTAAGTTTATAAAATTGAAATAGGTTCCGGTTTTTGCTTTTTTTCTTTTCTTATATTTATATGTTGTGAAATAATCTTTCACTTTCACTATACGCATAATATAAAACATTGAAAAGTATTGTGCGACAGGGTCAAAAAATTCGAATTCGACCTGGGGACAGATTGACATCATATGAACGTCCGCGAATTCGAATTAAACGTTTATAATTTGATGTGTGTCGACATTATTTCAACAGGAAAGATCAATCATGCATAAAGCATTGATTATGAAACACTTTCCAACTTCAATGCAATTTTATACAAACATCTCTGAAATGCGATACATTTCTCGGTAATATTTTTAAAATTATCACAATACTACATTAATTCAATCGAAGAAAATGAACTTCATTCAAATGACGTCATTGAAATATAAATTGCCTGGTTTAAACAACTCTAAAATGCGATACATTCCTCGGTAATATTTTTGAAATTATCATAACACTACAATAATTTATTATATTTGAAACCTTCATCGAAAACAAATGAACTTTATTCCAATGACGTCATTGAAATATAAATCGCCTCTATATAAAAGCAGCATTTTATTCACAAACATCTTTCCAATCGTTTCATTCATCACAATACTATAATAATTTATTTTATTTAAAAATTTATTATCTACCATATTTATTTTATTTTAAAATGTGAAACCTTTCTCATATATAAAATAATTAAACTCTTGGAAAGATATTTATTATATAATATATCTCTTTTTTCTTTCTGGAGGATATAACGAGTGTCAGAATTTAATTGAATTTGTGAATTGAATTTCTCCCCATATTAAATAATTTTTATTTAAAAAACTACCCAACATATTTTACTGAAATTTTTTTATATGTTTTATGGGATAATTTGAATATGTCCTAAAATTTTCGAAGCAATTTGTGAATTTTAAATTCGCTTAGAAAATGTTTGAAACATTAGGTCCCATGGGGTTCAATGCATTTCAGTTTTTCAACCCGGGTTCAATAAAAAACTAATTGGGTTATTTTATTCATTTATATTCCCATAGGTCCCACAGCACGTCTGAAAAACATACTAACATTTCATTTTGATAAAGTCATTTTTACAGCAGTTATCGTGCTAACGGACAAACAGACAGACAGAATGAGCAATGTCATAAACACTTTCAACTATGTTGTAAAGTGTTAAAAACCAATTCAATTATTTGGACGGAATTTTCCCCGATTAAAAATTGATTAATTTTATTAAATTTAAACAAAATCAAATATTCGAAAATCTTTAAATATTCAAAGCTTTACGTTTCTTTTTAAAAACAAATCTGGAACATGCGACTCCACTCGACTTTCTCATACATCCAAATTCGAGATTGTCTAACTTCTATCATAATCAGTTTCGAAATACAAAACTATTGTACCTTTTTATAAGCTGTCGTTTGCAAGTAATTCACGTCAAAGTTTCCTTAAAAAATTTAAATTTGTTAAATTTGGCAACAGGTTTACCATACAGATCACTAATTTGCATTCGGCTTATTTGAGCTAATATGAACAACTCCGATTATATCCATAGTGTAAATAAACATTTAATTTTCCGATATATAACATACTACTACCATTTTTCCAGTAATTAGTGTGGTTTCCTGTACAAAATAATGCTATAGAAATCTTAAATTAAAAAGAAAATCATGTTCTAATCAAAAATTTCGAAAAAATCTACTTAAATCAAGTGTTTGGTTTTTACATAATATATCCAAACATTACAATTTAAAGTACATAAATTCCTCCTTTAATTATCTGTATCCATACCTCACACATATATACTTACTTATAAAGGAAGGCTTTTTACTTTCCCTGCAATACATGGTAATGTATAGGGAAAGTATTGGAATCATGCCGAAAATCACAACTCGAGTTTTCAACGGATCTACACGTTTCGAAACCTCTAGAATACGAAAAAACTATTTTTAGCGTGACGTCTGTGTGTGTGTCTGTGTGTCTGTCTGTCTGTGCGTCTGTCTGTGCAGATTTTGTATCTACTCTAACTAAAAAACTAATTGACCGATTAACATAAAATTTGGTAGGTAAGTCACTTGTGGGCGAATCTGGTGCTGATTAGTTTTGGGAACAATTGGGGATAAAAGAACCCGCCTTTTTTTGCGAAATGGCCCGCAAAAGCTTGTATCCATTCTAGCTAAAAATCTAATGGACCGAATTTCACAAAATTTGGTAGATAAGTCGCTTGTGGGTCACTCTGGTGCTGATTAGATTTTGGTACGATTAGGAAAAAAATAACCTGCCTTTTTTTGCAAAAATCTTCAAAATTTAAAATAAGAAACTACGTACGCTCAAATATATCCATTAAAGGCTTGTTTTATACGTAATTTTTAACGAAGAAAAGAATAAGACCAACCTCATTACACTAGGACTAGCCGTTCTCGAGATATTTTAGTTTTTTCGTGTTTCTCTACGCCGCCAAGAAAATAAGTGCAGTTACCAAATGAGAACGAAAATTGAATTAAAAGTGAATTAAATGTAATTAAAATAAAGACAATGTGAATATAAGTGTGCTAACACTTCATTAGTGTGTTAAAAAATTTCTGTTGACTTTAAATAGGAACTGGCTTATACAATATCTATTCTCTCAGTATTTATTAAAAATTTTCAATTACTGAGCATTTGCAATTACTGACAATTATAGTACATTACTCAACGGGCTGTCAGAGGAATTAAGAACCTTCCCTTGGTCCAATCTCTTGAAAAAGCCGTTTATGTTTTCCCTATTCAAATAATCATACCAAATTGCTTCCGAGATGCTTTATTCACTCGATATATCATTCCCACAGACAGGCATTGTAAAACAGTCGATTCATGCTCAGTCTTACCCAAAATATCTAAATCTATAAATACTTTGCTTCAAAATTGACAAAACTCAAAATATGTAACTTTTGATAGATTCCTATTGTTAAAGAGGGTAATAATTAGCCCATCGACCAGCAACTGTATTGATTTAGCTTTAAAATTAGTCTAGGGAAAAAAATCTGATGTGGGCAGCACACGACTTTCCCTGCAGACTTTTATATACACATTCTCTTTATTTTAATTAAATTTAATTCAATATTAATTCAATTTTCGTTCTCATTTGGTAACTGGACCCATTTTCAAAAGTGGCGTAGAGAAAAAACGAAAACACAAAAATATCTCGAGAACGGATAGTCCTAGTGTAATGGGGTTGGCCTTATTCTTTTCTTCGTTAAAAACTACGTATTAAACGAGCATTTAATTGATATATTTGAGCATACGTAGTTCTTTATTTTAAATTTTGGCGATTTTTGCGGGCCATTTTGCAAAAAAAGGCAGGTTATTTTTTTTCGAAGCGTACAAAAATCTAATCAGCACCAGAGTGATCCACAAGCGACTTATCTACCAAATTTTGTAAAATTCAGTCCATTAGATTTTTAGCTAGAGTGGATACAAGCCTTTGCGGGCTTTATCCCGACTCGTACCCAAAACTAATCAGCACCAGATTCGCCCACAAGTGACATACCTACTAAATTTTATGAAATTCGGTCAATTAGTTTTTTAGTTAGAGTGAATACAAAATCTGCACAGACAGACACACAGGCACACAGACACACACACAGACAGATTCACAGACAGACATACATACAGGCACACAGACACACACATAGACACACAGATAAACACACAGACAGACAGACACACTGACACACACACAGACGTCACGCTAAAAATAGTTTTTTCGTATTTTCTAGAGGTTTCGAAACGTGTAGAACCGTCGAAAACCGGAGTTGCGATTTTCGACATGATTCCAATACTTTCCCTATACATTACCATGTATTGCATGGAAAGTAAAAATATGATGTGGGCAACACATGACTTTCCCTGCAGACTTATATTCACGTTCTATTTATTTAAATTAAATTTAATTAATTTTTAATTCAATTTTCGTTCTCATTTGAAAACTGGACTTATTTTCAAAAATGGTGTAGGAAAAATACGAAAAACTAAAATATCTCGAGAAGGGCTAGTCCTAGTGTAATGGGGTTGGTCTTACTCTTTTCTTCGCTAAAAATTACGTATTAAACAAGCATTTAATGGCTATATTTGAGCATACGTAGTTCTTAAGTTTAGATTTTGATGATTTTTGCGGGCCATTTTGCAAAAAAAGGCAGGTTATTTTTTTTCGAATTACACCAAAATCTAATCAGCACCAGGGTGGCCTACAAGGGACTTATCTACCAAATTTTGTGAAATTCGGTTCATTAGTTTTTCAGTTAGAGTGGATACAAGCTTTTGCGTGCCATTTCGCAAAAAAAGGCGGGTTCTTTTAACCCGAGTCATACCCAAAACTAATCAGCACCAGATTCGTGCACATGTGACTTACCTACCAAATTTTATGAAATTCAGTCAATTAGTTTTTTAGTTAGAGTGGATACAAAATCTGCACAGACAGACAGACACACAGACAGACACATAGACACACAGACAGACAGACACACAGACACACAGACACACACACAGACGTCACGCTAAAAATAGTTTTTTCGTATTCTAGAGGTCTCGAAACGTGTAGATCCGTCGAAAACTCGAGTTGCAATTTTCGACATGATTCCAATACTTTCCCTATACATTACCATGTATTGCAGGGAAAGTAATAAAAAAGAGGTGATCAAAATAAATAACCGCTGGTATTAGCTGTAGAAAAAAAATCAAAATTATAATTGATACAAAACTGAAAGTTGTATATTTTTACTCTCTCATATTATGTAATAGAGAATAGAGAAAAGATTGATTTCACGAAAATTTTAGAATTCGAGATTTTAGTTCCAATATATGTTTTAAGACCTCCTGAATACGTTCGACTATTATGTCCGCCTGTCGGGCTGTATTGGATTTTCACGAAACTTTATATCCAACTTTGTTATAAAAAATTCTATAATTTTTTTACAATTCGAACGAAAACTTCGAAATTTATTAGAAATTTTATATTTTTTTTAACATGGCAGCATTGGACAAAATTTGATATAATCATACATAAATGGCTTTATTTATGGCTCAATGATCACAAGACTTGATAGTTTCAATCATTGTTGTAAAATATAGCGGCGAAACAATTTTTTTGTTCGTGGCGTCATTAGCTACCCTTCGGGGGGAAGTTACCTCCCGGTGGGGTAACTTGTTAAGTATGATATTTAGGGAAAAAATGTTTCAAACCTTTTGAAGTGATGGGTAACGCGCTATAATCGTAATCATATAGACCGATACCGATTTTTCAAAATTTTTCTTGTAAAATTTTGAAAAACACGTAGATGAGAAAGTTGATTTGATCCACACAGTTAATACCTACTTTCGTTAGAGAAGTAGAATGGAAATAGTCCGAGTGTCACTGTACAGCACCTTTAATCTTCAGTATCATTTTCTGATATTATCATTATTCTTTGGCATTATTTTAATGACCACTATGGAAATTTATAAAATTTTGTTTTACAAGTTTATTTAGCCTAAATCTCCTAATGCGGTGGCATTTTGATATACATTTGGGTTTGGGCAGTTTAGGGGGTTTGCACAAATCTGAATTAATTTTGGCAATTTAGCAGTTTAGAGAGTTGTTTCAGGATATTAACTTATTCCGGTTCTTGATTTTAGTTTAGTTTTAAAATTATAGAAAGGGGGGGATCTACCAGTTTTCGGTCAATCTAGGTTTAGAACTGCGCTGGGTCTCTTGCGAGATTTAGCCTTTCGATGATCATATTCATGTAAGTTGAAAATCAGTTCATTGGGAACAGTTGGAAGATTGCCAAAAAAGTTTAGAGCGTGTTTCTTAATTTGAGCTTTTATGATTTTAATTTTATAATCTTTCCTAATTACCAAGTTCCTTAAGTATCTAGGGGCTTTTCTAAGCGTCCTAAGAATAATATTTTGCTTTGTTTCTAGAGAGCATAGGCGCCCTAAACCTTAATATGCGCCGACTTGAAACATTATTGGTAGTTCCGAAATATTTAAATCAAATGACGTGCATTTTTCAAACGATTTAAGTATAATTTAAATTTCATTAAGTCGGATTGGCTGGCATAATAAGACGTCTGAAATGTTAAAATGGAGCAAATTATAGCTAAGTACAGAAAAAAAAATTTCCCTAGAGATTTACTTATTTTATTTTGCATTTGTGGATGCAACATTCTTATATGTAATATACAGATATTGCGCGAATTTCCCTCTCAATTACCTTTATAAAAAAAAAAATCTGATGTGGGCAGCACATGACTTTCCCTGCAGACTTATATTAACGTTCTCTTTATTTTAATTAATTTTATTTCACTTTTAATTCAATTTTCGTTCTCATTCGGTAACCGGGCTTATTTTCAAAGGTGGCGTAGGAAAAGTACGAAAAACTAAAATATCTCGAGAACGGCTGGTCCTAATGTAATGGGGTTGGTCTTATTCTTTTCGTCGTTAAAAATTACGTATTAAACAAGCATTTAATGGATATATTTGAGCATACGTAGCTTTTTAGTTTAGATTTTGGCAATTTTTGCGGGCCATTCTACAAAAAAAGGCAGGTTATTTTTTTCCGAATCGTACCAAAATCTAATCAGCACCAGGGTGACCTATACGTGACTCATCTACCGAATTTTGTGAAATTCGGTCCATTAGTTTTTCAGCTAGAGTGGATACAAACTTTTGCGGGCCATTTCGTAAAAAAGGCGGGTTCTTTTATTCCGAATCGTACCCAAAACTAATCAGCACCAGCCCCGCCCACAAGTGACTTACCTACAAAATTTTGTGAAATTCGGTCCATTAGTTTTTTAGTTAGAGTGGATACAAAATCTGCACAGACAGACAGACAGACAGACACACAGACACACAGACAGACAGACACACAGACAGACAGACTGACAGACACACAGACACACACACAGACGTCACGCTAAAAATGGTTTTTTCGTATTCAAGAGGTCTCGAAACGTGTAGATCCGTCGACAACTCGAGTTGTGATTTTCGGCATGATTCCAATACTTTCCCTATACATTACCATGTATTGCAGGGAAAGTAAAAATCTGATGTGGACAGCACATGACTTTCCCTGCAGACTTATATCCACGTTCTCTTTATTTTAATTAAATTTATTTCACTTTTATTCAATTTTCGTTCTCATTCGGTAACCGGGCTTATTTTGAAAGGTGGCGTAGGGAAAGTACGAAAAACTAAAATATCTCGAGAACGGCTAGTCCTAGTGTAATGGGGTTGGTCTTATTCTTTTCGTCGTTAAACATTACGTATTAAACGGGCATTTAATGGATATATCTTAGTATACCTAGTTCTTTAGTTTAGATTTTGAAGATTTTTGCGGGCCGTTTTGCAAAAAAAGGCAGGTTATTTTTTTCCGAATCGTACCAATATCTAATCAGCACCAGAGTGACCTATACGTGACTCATCTACCGAATTTTGTGAAATTCGGTCCATTAGTTTTTCAGCTAGAGTGGATACAAGCTTTTGCGGGCCATTTCGCAAAAAAAGGCGGGTTCTTTTATTCCGAATTGTATCCAAAACTAATCAGCACTAGCCCCGCCCACAAGTGACTTACCTACCAAATTTTGTGAAATTCGGTCCATTAGTTTTTTAGTTACAGTGGATACAAAATCTGCACAGACAGACAGACACACAGACAGACACACAGACAGACAGACAGACACACAGACAGACAGACAGACAGACACACGCACAGACGTCACGCTAAAAATGGTTTTTTCGTATTCTAGAGGTCTCGAAACGTGTAGATCCGTCGAAAACTCGAGTTGTGATTTTCGGTATGATTCCAATACTTTCCCTATACATTACCATGTATTGCAGGGAAAGTAAAAATCTGATGTGGGCAGCACATGACTTTCCCTGCAAACTTATATCCACGTTCTATTTATTTCAATTAAATGTAATTAACTTTTAATTGAAATTACGTTCTCATTCGGTAACCGGGCTTATTTTCAAAGGTGGCGTAGGGAAAGTACGAAAAACTAAAATATCTCGAGAACGGCTAGTCCTAGTGTAATGGGGTTGGTCTTATTCTTTTCGTCGTTAAACATTACATATTAAACGGGCATTTAATGGATATATCTGAGAATACCTAGTTCTTTAGTTTAGATTTTGAAGATTTTTGCGGGCCGTTTTGCAAAAAAAGGCAGGTTATTTTTTTCCGAATCGTACCAAAATCTAATCAGCACCAGGGTGACCTATACGTGACTCATCTACCGAGTTTTGTGAAATTCGGTCCATTAGTTTTTCAGCTAGAGTGGATACAAGCTTTTGCGGGCCATTTCGCAAAAAAAGGCGGGTTCTTTTATTCCGAATCGTACCCAAAACTAATCAGCACTAGCCCCGCCCACAAGTGACTTACCTACCAAATTTTGTGAAATTCGGTCGATTAGTTTTTTAGTTACAGTGGATACAAAATCTGCACAGACAGACAGACAGACAGACACACAGACAGACACACAGACAGACAGACAGACAGACAGACAGACAGACACACAGACACACGCACAGACGTCACGCTAAAAATGGTTTTTTCGTATTCTAGCGGTCTCGAAACGTGTAGATCCGTCGAAAACTCGAGTTGTGATTTTCGGCATGATTCCAATACTTTCCCTATACATTACCATGTATTGCAGGGAAAGTAAAAATGCAACATTTTTTTTTCAGGTATATTTAGCAATATTAAAAATGTCAAAAAAATTTCTTTAAATAATTTCTGAGTTAAAATAGTGTATTCAGAATATAATAAACAGTCTGAGGGGTAAACTTCTCTACACACGACTTTATGGATGCTTTATAGATATATATTTATTATATAGATGCTCATGTCCTTGTTGACGAGTCGGACGGTCTTGGTCTTCAACACACGACTTTATATATAGTAAACAGGCAATGAATAATGAAAAACTTGAAGAATTACTAACACAAACAAAATTTGTGCACATATGCGTACATTTTCTCCACCCAATACGCACAAAAATATTAGGGATTCGAGAAACCCACAGCAGAATTATTAGGGGTTTTGAGCCCACGAAGTCGGCGCGGCTGCTAGACAGGGGTTTGGGCTTTACACGCGTATATATCCCCATACCGACAATGCATTACTGAGTGGATGGCCAATTTATATGCATTTAATAGACCGATTCCTCAGTCTCTTTTATTCTGGCGAAAAAGGCTCATTTTCCCCCCAAAACCAATTACCTTTGTTTATTTAATTTATATTGGTTAACTAGCCAATTGTTCTATGTACAGTTGATTTCCAGAAGTTTCGATTTTACGGCTCAACCCTATTCTACAATTATCCCGACAACAAATTCTCACACCGACAAACAGACATTTAACAGACAGACAGGCAAACAAACTATTCATTTATTTACGTTAGTAGCTCAAGAAGTTAATTAGCGTTCCGAAGCATTCACGCAAATATTTCCACCATCAATACCGTTGTGTCATTCTACGCTTATCTCTGATTAACTTAAGTGTGTCATTTTAACTTAATTTTACATTGGAAGGCTTTCGTTTACAATTCAACTTTTAGATTTATAATACAATGTGCATTATCTCAATTTCAATTACCAATTTATATGAACTGACAGAATTTTTCCACACTGTATAGTTGCCTGGCCACTCAAACTGCTGCTGTAAACCCCTGGGTCAGCTGAGTGGTCTGGGATTTCAACACTGTATAGTTGCGATTATTAAATTAACATCTGAATAGTATTTAATTTACTGAAAGACGTTAAAGTCAAACGTTATGAATCTCGTTTCGAAATTGGGAAGCTCCACTCGACTTTCTCATGCATTCATATTTCATATATTGTTTAAATCTACTTTTATTATATTCAGTATTAGAATAAAAATAATCTGATGTGGGCAGCACATGAGTTTCCTTATACAATGCAATGAATTTACTACTTTTACAGTAAAAAAATTGGTTATTCTTCTGATAGATATTTATATATTTCCAAGATATTGAATTTTCGTCAATTAGTCGTCATTTTCATTGATTTAGCGTCATTTTTATCCATTTGGCGAGATTTCCGTTATTTTGGCAACATTTAAAAGTCGCCAAGTTGGCGATATTCCGCCAAATTCGTCGCCAAAATCTCGCCAAGCGTTATGGATGGAGAAATAAGTTATTCTTAGATAAATGACTATTGGCGTTCAAATACAAAAGTATTACTCAAAGTATCTTTTCTCATGAATAGAACGAGCTAGATCCATGACAATGATGTCACCCAATTTATCGCATGATATTACATATGAAAAGTGAACATGTTTCTCAACAGTTAATATATTTTTTTTAATTTATGGGATTTTTTGATAAATTTATTTGAAAAATGCTCAATATTTCGAGAACGGTTTATGCTAGCGTTCTAAAATTTATGTCAATCGTTTTCTAAGGGAAAATTACATACGAAATGTCTATTTGCGTAACTTTATTAACGGTTTTGATTTTTTGATGATGTTTTCAAAATTTCACTCGAAAATTTAGGGAAGTTCTGAACATTCGATTACGTTTAAAAACAATAGGCTTCCAGTATTCAAGGATTGTAATTTTTGTACCAAATTTCATTCAAATCGCTCCATTCGTTAGTGAGATATCGTCTCCACAGACTCACTGACACACAACACACACACACACACATACACATACTTTCATAAACACACACACACACACATACACATGCTTTCATACACACACACACACACAGGCATCACCTCAAAAATGTTTGATTTGTGATCAGGGATGCTTGAAACGTGCTATCCCGTCGAAAATTCGAATTTTTGACCCCATCACAATACTTTCCTTATACAAGATGTATATAAGGAAAGTAAAAATCTGATATGGGCAGCACATGACTTTCTTTACACAAACCAAAGATTTTATTTATTTCATGGCGAAAAAATAGAGGAAAAAAGGCACTGCATGATGCTTATGGCATTGAATTAACACCACGCAAATTGAAATTGGGCGCTTTTGAGAACTTATGAACCCAAACAGAATGACTTATTGAAACTGACGAGAAAGGTCCTCACCAAAATGCAATTTTTGCTTAATTATTAACCCGTGAAATAAATAACTGAGGGAAAATTCTTTGGAATTGAAACATAGAACAATTACAAAAGTATTTTCTATCGTGAATGGGACAACAAGACCCAAGAGTGTGATGTGAGCAGATTTGTTGCATAATATTGTCTATGGAAAGTTAACATTTGTACTATACTTACTACTTAAAAACGTCCAAAATCCCAAGAAAGGTTTATACTAACATTCTAAAGTTTATATCATTCATATTCTATTGAGAAATTACTTATGAAGTGATTTATTTATCCTTATTGGAGGTTTGGATTTTAAAATGATTTTTTTTTCAAAAATCCATTCATAAATGGTGCGATACTTCAAGAACGGCTCATGCTAGCATTCTTAATATTATGTATGAAATAATTATTTATTTATTGCTATTTATTTATTGTCCTGCTTTTTTTAAAGACATTTCAAAAATTCATTCGAAAATTAGAAATGCCTTCTTACCATTTGACTGTGTTTAAAATCGGTAGGATTCTAGTATGTACTGATTGTAATAGTCCTACTAGATTATTTTTTAAACACTGCAGTCGTTCGTGAGATATCACATCCACAGACTCACGGGCACGCGCGCACAGTCACACACACACACACACACACACCACCTCAACAACGTTCGATTCATATTCAATAATACTTACAACATACTCTTCCGTCGAAATTCCACTATCCGACCCAGTCACAATACTGTAAAAAAAGAAAAAACACGTCTTTTTCAACACGTATAGTCAAAATTTTATATTTTAAAAAAAATCCTTGAAATTTTTTTTAAATATTCTTTACATGTTTCTTTTTACTTTCCTTATATACATAATGTATAAGGAAAGTATTGTGACGGGGTCGAAAATTCGAATTCGAGTTTTCGACGGGAGAGCACGTTTCAAGCATCCCTGATCACGAATCAAACATTTTTGAAGTGATGTCTGTGTGTCTGTGTGTGTGTGTGTGTGTGTGTGTGTGTGTGTGTGTGTGTGTGAAAGTATGTGTGTATGTGTGTGTGTGTGTCAGTGAGTCTGTGGAGACGATAACTGACGAACGAATGAACCAATTCGAATCAAATTTGGTACAAAAATCACAATCCGTAAACACTGGAAGCCTATTGTTTTTATACGCAATCGAATGTTCAGAATCCCCCTAAATTTTCGAATGAAATTTTGAAAAAATCGTCAAAAAATTAAAACCACTAATAAAGTTACGCAAATAGACATTATTTCTTATGTAATTTTTCATTAGAAAACGATTGACATGAATTTTAGAACGCTAACGTGAACCGTTCTCGAGATATTGTACATTTTTTAAAAAAATTATCAAAAAGTCATATAAAATAAAAAGAAAAATATTTCCTATTGAGAAACATGTTTACTTTTCATATGTAATACCATGCGATAAATTGAGTGACATCCTTCTCGTGGATCTAGCTCGTTCCATTCTTGAAAAAAGATACTTTAAATAATACTTTTGTATTTGAACACCAATAGTCATTTATCTGCTTTAAGAAAAACTTATTTCTTAGTGCATAACGCTTGGCGAGATTTTGGCGACGAATTTGGCGGAATGTCGCCAACTTGGCGAATTTTTTGAAATGTTGCCAAATTAACGAAAATCTCGCCAAATGGATAAAAATGACGCTAAATCAATGAAAATGACGACTAATTGTCGAAAATTCAATATCTTGGAAGGAATATTAGTATCTACTACAAGAAAATCCTATTTTTTTACTGTAAAAGTAGTAAATTCATTACATTATATAAGGAAAGTCATGTGTTGCCCACATCAGATTTTTACTTTCCTTATATACATAATGTATAAGGAAAGTATTGTGACGGGGTCGAAAATTCGAATTCGAGTTTTCGACGGGAGAGCGCGTTTCAAGCATCCCTGATCACGAATCAAACATTTTTGAAGTGATGTCTGTGTGTGTGTGTGTGTGTGTGTGAAAGTATGTGTGTATGTGTGTGTGTGTGTCAGTGAGTCTGTGGAGACGATAACTGACGAACGAATGGACCGATTCGAACCAAATTTGGTACAAAAATCACAATCCGTAAACACTGGTTGTAAACATTGTTTTTATACGCAATCGAATGTTCAGAACACCCCTAAATTTTCGAATGAAATTTTGAAAAAATCGTCAAAAATTTAAAACCACTAATAAAGTTACGCAAATAGACATTTCTTATGTAATTTTTCATTAGAAAACGATTGACATAAATTTTAGAACGCTAACGTGAACCGTTCTCGAGATATTGTACATTTTTTAAAGAAATTATCAAAAAGTCATATAAAATAACAAGAAAAATATTTCCTATTGAGAAACATGTTTACTTTTCATATGTAATACCATGCGATAAATTGAGTGTAATCCTTCTCGTGGATCTAGCTCGTTCCATTCTTGAAAAAAGATACTTTGAATAATACTTTTGTATTTGAACGCCAATAGTCATTTATCTGCTTTAAGAAAAACTTATTTCTTAGTGCATAACGCTTGGCGAGATTTTGGCGACGAATTTGGCGGAATGTCGCCAACTTGGCGACTTTTTTGAAATGTTGCCAAATTAACGAAAATCTCGCCGAATGGATAAAAATGACGCTAAATCAATGAAAATGACGACTAATTGTCGAAAATTCAATATCTTGGAAAGAATATTAGTATCTACTACAAGAAAATCCTATTTTTTACTGTAAAAGTAGTAAATTCATTACATTATATAAGGAAAGTCATGTGTTGCCAACATCAGATTTTTTAGTTTGTGCAGTCAAACCTACTTGAAACGAAATCTGCAGGAAACGGAATACTGTTATAACCGGAACATATTTTTAGCTCCATCCAAGAAAATGGGAAATATATGGTATTTTCCCCTGTGTCAAACGAAACCTGTACAACGCGGAAACCGACGGCCAATTTCATAATTTGTTAATAAATCGCCTGTTGTATAACGAATAAAAAAACGGGAAAAATCCTCTAATTATTTCAGCAATTTACTTCCAAGAGAACCATTTTTCACGGCATTTTCTATGAAATCACACGACAATTTTCCGAAAGCTGTTTCAGAACTTCACGAATTTGCAGTTAATCAGGGAGATTCTGAAATGCTAAAAATATTAATTAATCAATGCACGATTTTTACCTGAAAGCCGCATCATTAGTGAGACATAAGTCCTAGAAACCATGTTAGATTATTTTAAAAGTTCATCTCATTAAAAAGTACAGTGGGTTTTTTGTTGCATGGCATATTTTGCCGGTAAGTCAATTCATCTATAGGTTTTAAGGTATGGTAATAAGGTGACAGTCAAGAACATAGGAAACACTATTTTTTTTATTTCCATATATTCCTGTGATCGCAGTGTGCAAAAATGTACGTACATACATATTTAAAATAATTACATTAGCTATTATAGTACGTATAATATACGTAGTATTAATCAGGTGCATCTAAATACACTTTTCAGAATTTTTAAAGTCTGATGTATAGGTAAGCAATTATATATGAACCATCTGTATTTCCAGCTATACCTTAAACTTCGCTTTTTCTGAAATAACCTTCATGAAACGGAAACCCTGAAGTTCCATTTAAGGTAGGTTTAGCTGTAATAACTTTGTTGGGTTGATAAGTTAGATCATGTGTGTCAATAAATACTCTCTTAATGCTTTTTATAATCCCCCAGCTTGGACTATACTACCGGGAATTATCATATTTATACCTAGTAAAAGCTGGTATGAAAATTGAAATTGTTGAATATTTAGAGTTTTGATCTTTAGAACTGCAATTATTTCTGTCTAGTTACATACTATATCTACATAGAAAATGTCATTGCCATACATAATTCATTCTTGCCTTAAAATTATCGCATAGAAATTGATCTTTTTCTTCCTTTTCTTCGAAATGTGCAAAGAAAATTCAAAAAATGTGCGCCTTTTAAAGTAATTTTTTACTAACCAATGAATAATTGAAAATCATGTAGGCCTACAAAATACGAAAAATAGTTCTATGAAAAGAATCAAATGGAGACTCACCATATATTTTTATGCCGTACTACCAGACGCAATAGCTTAAAAAAAAATTATACTTTATCAATAATACTAAATTATCCAATGCTATGTATGGTTATATATCTATGTCATTTGGCGACACTGCCGACAATTTTGGCGAAATATAGACAAATTGGAGACTTTTAGAAAATGTCGGTAATGGACAAGGACTCAAGAAATTAAATTTAATATTTTGGTAATCCCTGTCGCTTTGTGGGAGTTATTAATTGGTTATTCTTGAATCAAACAGTAAATTTCCCTATTTAGGAAATAGATACTTTTTTAGGGGTCTTGGATGTCATAAATTAAGTGAGTCTCATTAAAGAGTGGCAGAGTAATTATGTTTCGTAAAGGAATCGTACGGTAATTATATTGATCAGAGTGGTAAGAATATAGTGTATCTGGGGATATTATGATTACACTACAGGCGGGCAGATAATAGAGAACATTTATAGAACTTATACACCTCATCTTCCTCATACACCTCATCTTCCTCATACACCGCATCTTCCTCATGCACCTCATCTTCCTCATACACCTCATCTTCCTCATACACCGCATCTTCCTCATGCACCTCATCTTCCTCATACACCTCATCTTTCTCATACACCGCATCTTCCTCATGCACCTCATCTTCCTCATACACCTCATCTTCCACATACACCTCATCTTCCTCGTACATCTTATTATCTTTGTGCACCTCATTCCCTTCATGCACCTTATTTCCTTCATGCACCTCATCCTCCACATGCACCTCATCCTCCACATGCACCTCATCGTCCACATGCACCTCATCCTCCACATGCACCTCATCCTATGACGGGATTAACATATAGTCAATTATATTAACATGTAGTCACCAAATAACATTTAATCCTCAATTATTTTTAATTTACTTAAATTTTAATTTATTTATCAACAAAAACAAATATAAATTTCATATTCCCTTTAAATACTTTAAGGGAAAATAAAAAATTATAGTTTCCTTTATTTGTATTTCTGAAATATGTTTAATTTTTCTTTTAAAGTTTTTGAAAAGTAAAACAAATGATTTGAACTTGTTTGAAGATTAAAGATATAATAATGTTAATGCTAAATGAAGTTAACCAAAAATGGCAGTTTTATTTGTATTGATATCGAAAGTACGTATGCTATTTCAAAAATTCTATAAATACTTAAAAGAGATATGTATGTACTTTGGAAGACCTTCAAAAATTCGCAGGGGAATAAAGAGTTAAAGAAAATTTTATAATTCGAAAACATAAAATATTAAAATTCGCTACTTTATAAGTATACTGATACAAAATGTCATCATAAGAGGATTAAAGTTTTATTTTTAATATCAGAACTTAAACTGATACATTAATATACTGTGAGTTTCTACTTTTTTTTTAAATGACAACTAAAAATACTTTGTTTTCAAACTTCGGCGAGATTTGTGAAATCGAAAGGAAAAGTAATTTATTATATAAACACATTGATTTATCTGTCTGTTTATCTATCTATCTCTGGGTAACGCTTGGAGAAAATTTTGGCGAGACATCACCAACTTGACAACTTTTTTAATGTTGCGAAATTGACGAAAATGTCGCCAAATCGGTAAAAATGACTCCAAATTGACAAATATGACGGCAAATCAATGAAATGAATTGCTTTTTGAAATGGAATAGTGTGGTAATGATATTTCGATAGCGTTTGTCTGTTAAGTCCAACCACATCACTTGGTAATAAATTTGGAGACCTTTTAAAATGATGCCAAATTTATCAAATGTCGGCAAATTGATAAAAATGTCACCAAATTGGTAAAAATGTCGCCACATTGATAAATATGACGACTAATCAATGAAATTAATTCTGTTTCGGAAGGGATAGTATTGTAATAATATTTCGGAAGCATTTATCTGTCAGTCCACCCATTCCACTTGGCGACATATTTGGCGAGTTTTTAAATATCGCCAAATTTATCAAAATTTCACTAAATTGACGTAAATGTCGCCGAATTGAAAAATATGGCGCAAAATTAATTACATCAATTGTATTTTGAAAGGGGATAGTATTGTAATGATGTTTCAGTAGCGTTTGCCTATCAGTCCAGCCGTCCCACTTGACGATAAATTTGGCGAAATTTTAAAATGTCACCAAATTGATTGATATTATTCGCAAATCGATGAAAATGTCACCAAATCGATAAAAATGACACCAAATTGATAAAAATAACGCCAAATCATTAAATTGGATTTTTAAAAAAGATAGTATCGTAATGTTTTGGTAGCGTTTGTCTGTCAGTCCAAATGTGCCACTGGTGACAATTTTGGCGAGTTTTTTAAAATGTCTCAAAATTGAACAAAATATCACAAAAGCTAACGAAAATGTCACCAAATCGATAAAAATTCAATATCTTGGAAAGAATATAAGAAAAAGCCATTTTTCTGTTCGTGCGTCCGTGACGTTTGGCAAAAAATTTGGTAAAGAATTTGGCGGTAAGTCGCAAAAGTCGCCGAATTAATAAAAATGACGCCAAATATTTTGTAAATTTTGTAAATTCTGCAGGTACCATTTTGTAAATTTTGAATTCCGTCATATGACGAGCATAAGTGTAAAAAATATAGCATTTATTCTGAAATTAAAATAATGTTCATCTTCCGTATTTCAGCCGTTTGACTTACTTTCTTTTTTTTAACTTTTGACTCTAAGGATGAGTCAAAAGGATGACAGGATGACAGTTTATACACATGATAAACATCATTACGAAAAATTCTGATGTGGACAGCACATGACTTTACCTACCGACTCAAATTTATTTTCTCTTTCGCAATCCATTAAATTTGGAGTTTTAATTGCACAAAATAAGGTGGATAATTATTCGAAATAAAACTGCGAATCCGGTGTCATTTCAATTAATTTTCCATGTTATTTTGTGCAATTAAAACTCAATGGATTAGGAAACAGAAAATAAAAATGAGTCTGTAGGTAAAGTCGTGTGTTGTCCAGGTCAGATTTTTTAAATGGTATTTAACATGTATTTAAAGTATCGTACCGTAGATTATTTTGACTCATTTTTAGAGTCAAATACGAAAGATGAGCCTTAAATAATGATCAGATTGGGAAAGATGTTCCGAGAATGCCTCATTCTAATCCGGAGCTTGGATCGAATTAGAATGAGTTTTGGAATATACAAACCCAACTTAATTTGATCCATCAAAATATCCAAATGGTTTCCACACTCCAGAACATTAATAATTTTATATGTAAACACATTAATTTTATAAAAACTTTAAAACAAAAATAGAATAAAGACAACCAAATTTCGTAAATGAAAATGTCTGTAATAAAAATACCATTTATGACGTATTTCAAATTACCTGCGGTAAATATTTCTTTGATATTTCTTTACCGACAAGGAATAAGGAAACTAAAATTTCCTTGCTAGGAAAACCTCTCAAGATTTCCTAGCGTTGCTAATACAGACTTTCTACATGTAGGACTTTTCATAATGTACAAGACTCGCTTTTGACTGAGCGGTTCAAACTTTGGCCTACAGATCCTTTCGATTCAATTCGAATTCCGTAATTTGATACTAGATTTTTAATCCTAGATTCTTTATCAAACAAAACTTTTTGCTTCCCATAGGGCAGCTGAAATTCTTCATAGTATAGGGATTCATATTTTCAATGAGCGGAAATTGATGATACATATATACTGTAAATATCCAAATATCAAAATGACTAAAATTATATGCATATCCTCTTTCGTCCACAAGAAATTCATTTTTAAATCCCATTTAAAACTTTACATTTCTTATGTGGCAGAGGAGGCCCAAAATGGTGAATTATGTGCATAGATAAATAATAAAAAATGTATGTTCGTTTGCTTGTCTGTCCGTTGAGTAACGGAAAATTTAAGTTACCCAAGACTAAGAAATTCGGTGAAATGATAATTTACATCAGGTTCCGAGATACCTCATAGCGATATTTTTAAAATTGTTATTAATTTTTGCAAAAATCAAAAAGGCCCTTTCGAGCGAGCTTTGAACCAAATTCAAAGAAAAATGTCTCATGTTTAACTTTTTTAAACATCTGAATATGCATATTTGGAGCTATTTCTTTTTACTTTGCATCGGAGAATTGAAGAGTTATAAGATTATAATTTTGGCATGAATATGAAGTGATATATTTTCATACTAATAATAAGAAAAGAAAATCTTAGTTATTTTCTGATTATTTTAAGAATTTATAAGTGGATCTATAAAATTTGGCATTCTCAATTGCAACAAAAACTAGCGGTCCGTTGGCACTTTTTTTGCCCCGCAAAACAGCGCATGCTTAGCCATAACTACATCAACAGGGTGAAATTTTCTTAACGTCATAAAACTCTCTGTTCTAAACTGGAGCGTTTTGGAAACTAAGTTGTTTTACTTGTATTATTTACATAGCGGGCGCTTATTTAGGACTCGGGAAAAGCCATATAATTCATTCTAATATATAATAAATCCTATTTCAATCCTATTTCAATTCCATTTTTATGCATAAGATAAAAAATATCATTTACCGTATCAGCTGCTTATCGAATTACATTGACAGGGATGTAGCTACACTGGTCGGCAGTGGTCGGCCCCGACCACCACTCACGATTGCCGACCAGTACTCCCTTCCCTTTTTTTTAACACTAGATAAAAGCAAGATCCCCCCTCCCCCCCCCCTTTTTTACATTAATCACTGCTCTCTTCATACTTTCTGCGTATAAGCGTCACCTCCGAAAGCAGAGGCCGGAGCACTAATTTTTGACGTCTTGGCTTGTAGGCCCACTGCGAGTAGGTCTTCCAGATCGCGATCGAAGCTTTTGCTATTTGTTTCCCTTTTAATTCTCTGTTCGATGTAAAGGAATCATAATTTATCAGTAAATCAAATAATATTCATGAAATTTGGAAGTATGTTCGATAATGTTCATTAAAATGGGTGATTTAAAATATTAATATTGCTGTACATTTCCTTAAAATAAAATATTTATAATGACTCATTCACTGTAGGAGCAAAGATGAAAGGATTCCATTCAGTTAGTGTTTTAATAAAAGTTTGAAAAAGAACCCTGTATATTAATTGCTTAATCAGGCATTTTATTTGAATAATTCTTCAGTACATTCAGCTAAAGTATGCGTGCTTACAGATAAAGTATGCAGAAACTAAAATGATTACTGAATACTATATCTTTAAATATCATAAGATAATCATTAAAAAGAAACTCAGAATTTAACTTTTAATATGCTTACGTGTTTATTTATTTTTATTTCATTTTATTTTATTCATTTTTTGTTGTTATAAATTGTAAAATGATTTAGAATTAAGATAAAATACTAGTTGAATGTCATTCATTAACCTATGCACTATAAATTGTAGAAGTTCAGGTTTTCTAATATAGCACATCTTATATTCCCTTTTTTACTACTAGACATTAACAAATTGTAAACAATTTTGCTTAATTATAGAGTTTGAAATACCTCAGGGGCTTTGAAAATTTAATAAAGCTGTATAATAAAACTTTTTGGTATTAATATTTCATTTACAATTCCATTGAAGTGAAAATGTAAGAAAGATTAAATTAGCTTTGTATTATTAAAATAACATTAACTATAATATAATGAAATATACAATGGTAACTTGAAATTGTAAGTTAGTTACTTTGCTTTTTTCCAAGTTATTTTAACAATTTTCAATAACATAATAACTCGCTACATAAAAAATAAAATGTGCCCAACCTAAACACAAATGACTTCCTAACCTATTCTTCTAAAATTTCAGCATGCCATAACAAATAATAAAAAATATACGTGCAATATATTAAGATACTATATCTTTTATATGCAATTACTTACTTATCAAACAGTTAAAATATGTTATTTGATGTGTGAAATATTCCTTTTTACATTATTTTACTTTCATAACTTTAGTGTAGCATTTTTATTGCTACGATTTCTTACTATTGACAATATCTTAAAAAGAGAATGACATTTTTTTATCTATATAAATAAAATTGAAAATACATGTATCTGTCTGTGTGTTTATCTATCTCATCATCACGGTAGAACTGCTGCATCGAATTTCATGAACATTCTGTGGGTAGCTTTGAAATAGCCCTACTTAAAATTTAGTCCATGTTTCGAGTTTCTAGGACCAGGGATTGTCGAGATATGAATAAAAATCCCACAATTAAACCTTCCATAAAAATAGAATTATGCAGATGATATATTTTCCACAAATTTATTAAGAAAATTATATCATGATGCTTAGCAACGCAATTAAATCAAATGTGTTTATTAGGCAGACGATTATTAAATTTTTTAAGATTTAAATAATAAAGAAATCAATATAAAACAAAATTTTATAACCATTTTTATACAATTTTAGCGCTTTTATTTTAGTTTATATTGATCCAATTTCATATATATTTTATAATTTGTTTTCAAACGAGAATGTTTTATTCAGATCTGCTTGAAGATAATTTTGTATAGAAAACACAGAAAGGAGAATTAAATGAAATATTTTAATAGAATGTTTTGAGTAAGAATGTCATTTAGAATACTGCAGGAATTTGCACATATATTAAATCATGGGCAATGTCGGGTATATCTGCTATTAACAGTATACATAAAATTGTATGTTGTACATCTATCTGTCTGTTTATTATCTCAGCACGGTAGAGATCACCTATTTTCATTTCATTAGAATTATTATAAAATTTCAAAAATTGAGACTTTAAATATTATAACTTCACATCAAATTCTGAATTTTAGGTTTCTTGTATTATATGGTCAGTATGAAGAACGGACATGCTGCTAGTCTATTATAAAATATTACACAACTAACAACATTATTAAAGTAATTTTAAAATATTTGCAGGAGACTGTATAATTTATGTATAATGACACATGTATAATAGCTGTATAATGACACAAGCTAACTTGATAAAATATACATTTTAAACATTGAATGATTTTAAATACTTTACAATTACTTAGCAAAGCTTAATTTTACAAGTACCTGGGCAGTTCTTAATTAATATGACAACAATAAAATTTTAAAACAAACTAAGAAAACTCTAAAAGGTTTGTTGACGTTATAATTAGCAACAAAACAATTTAGAATCCAGTTAGCGTTAATTGAATAGCAATAATTTGATTGCCATATATTTAAAATTCTATATAATTTTAAATGACATGATAATAAGCAAAAAATGGTAAGCACTTACTTCTAAATAGCATTTTTCGTTTTTCCCATTACGGTAATAAGGTAATTAGTAATCCAATGTTATAAGGTATGTAGTCGAAGGTATGCTGGTCAAAATGTTTATTAAATGATGAACTAACATATAAGACATTCAAAAATACGATAAAAAGACCGTTATGCATCCACACGCGCGAGCCCACGTACTGCACTGCACATACGATACTTCTTTGTGTGGGCTACTCTACTAGGGGAGAACTTTCCAGAAAAGTTGAGACGGAGGAATTCGAATTCGAAGGCCAGAATTGGGCCTACAGCTAATACGTCACGAGGTACAGGGGGGGAAAGTAGTTCGGCCTTTTCTACCGGGGGTGACGGTATAAGCCGCGCGTAGTCGGTTCCGCCGTCAGCAACTTTTCGAATCTCAACCAGAACGATCGCATAGCACTACGAATAAAGGAGATCGTGAAGTATTATGCGTGTCAGCTCTCCGGATTTTTCATCACTTTTCCAGCCTCCGGATTATTAACGAAATTCTCCGGCTTTTTTTGTTTGAAATTTATCAATTAACCACACATGGTATAATTCCGCGGAAAGACAGATTTTTCGTTTTTTTAGCACTGATTTCTACCATTCCCGGGATCGTAGCAAATCCATAATAAAATGCAAGGTAATGCCAATCAAATTAACGGAGATTTACGGCCGAGAGTAATGTAAATTAAGATCTCGATCGCGTATTTTATGAAAGTAATAATTATACTTCTTCAAAGGTTGTCTAATTCAGCATAAATAGCTAAAATGTTATTTTGTTCATTAATTTCGCATAAACACTGCGATTGCGCAATTCAGTTTGTTCTCATGAATTGCCGAGAGTAGAATAGTATCTTTATCCATCCATCTCAATTTTCTAAATATTGCATTTTTGATTGACTAAACCAGCGTATTTTCATATTCTGATTAATTATTATGGTTAATTTCTTAATTATTTTCGCATAAACAGTGCGATTGCGCAATTCAGTTACTTTGCGTGAATTGCCTAGAGTACATTAGTATCTTTTTCCATCCATCTCCATCATTTAAATGTTGCATATTTCATAGACTAAACTAGCTTATTATCATATTATGGCTAATTATTAAGGTTAATTTTTTAATTATATTTGCATAATACAAATTTTTCTATTTTAAAAAATGGGTATGAACTCTGTGAAGGGATATTTTCCAAAAAGTGGTATTAAAGCAATGATTTAGGCAAATAAAAAGGAAACCATTTTGGCAGCAATATAATTCAAAATAGCCTCCTACTTTTTCTGTTTGGAAAGTTGGCACGTCTGCAGCGATCTGCATGTCCACGAACGGACTCTCGGCGGAACCGGATAAATATAACGTGCTACGTGTTTTTTTTTTGTTTTTTTTTAAATACGATAAAACAATTATTTACGTGATTTTTTTAGACAGCAAACCATAGTTTTAATTTACGTTTAAATGGCAATTACAAACCTAATAATTCTGAGTGTCGTTTTTTAAAAAAAAAAAACCACCACTCCAAATTTTCTAGCTACATCCCTGATTGAATTGCCTTTTCCGTAGAGAATGTTATAAAATCTTAATATCCCAATAACATTCATTCTAGTCAAGTGAATTACATATAATTTTATCCACTGAGTTTGTATTATCTATTTATATAGTTATAAAAAAATAATATAATGTTCATTCTTGATGTATAGTGGCTACATAAACTCCCTACGGACCACAACACAAAAACAATTTGAAATATTTGCATAAGTTTTTAGGTCGTATATTGTATCTACATCTTGAATTAGACAAGGAATGTTTGAAATGTATGAATGTATGTAATAAAAAAATGTATTCATTTTACGTTTATTTTCATATTAAAAAAGGAGAGAATGAAATATTTTCCAAGATGCAGGAAAGGGCACATTTCCTAACACATTTCATGTTTTGTATAAGTCGTAAATTCAAAAAAGTAAAATGCTAAGTATCATTAAATAAAACAAACGACTTCAATCTATTTAAGAATTTAATTGCGAGTACCACTTATAACTAACTTGTTACAAGAATTTCTAAAGGTATATTTGCATTTTACTTCTTTCGCGAAAAGAAACCTCATGCCTTACCACTCTTATTTTTGTGTCTAAAACGCTTTCCTGGCAATCTAGTTTTAAGAGCTTATGATTATCCAACAATATTTTTCATTATTTTGTGTTGTGTGTATAAGCGAATTCAAGTAACTAGTTTCCTCTAAAAGTACCCCATAGATTGAAATTAGATTGGTACAAAGCTACTCTGTTATGTGAATTTGGAAACAAAGTCGCAATTTCTTTTTTTAATTTTACCCGTGTCGTACGCAGTACGCGCATGTGCATTGGCACTGTATTGCAGTACATCTAAATATTCTCAAACGAATAAAACCAGGTTTAGTTCGGTGATAGATTATGTATACGAAAATAACGTGTATAAAAATGTATATGGAATGTATATAAAAAGTATGTTAATGTATATGAAATGCAGTATATAAAATTAATTTGATAAAAATAAAATTTATAAAAAGTGCATATATAGTGCATAAAGACCAAAATAATATCTGTAAATACAACATCAAATCGGGAGTCGTATAATAACGCGCATTGAAACCACCTTAGTTAATGGATGATGATATGCAAAATGTAACGAGAGAGGACAGGAGAAGTAGATCATTGGAGAATTTGAAAACAGAAAATGAATCTGTGAGACCAGAAACAGTTCTCACATTTGATGAGACACTTTTATTCAGAAATTTATGGTGGCCAGAACGGCAGACAAACCTTGTAGTCTGGCTGGCACCACAGTTTATTACGACGTGAACCTAAAGGTCAGAAGACTATAAATTTAGGGGTGCCATACCAGAGGGGCTGAGCTGGGCCGTACTAAATATGCAATGGTGCCATTGGGTAAAGGGGTAACCAATAAGCGCCAAAAAGAAGTAAAGGCGGAGTTATCCCCCCTACCGAGGGAACCACAACCTGTGACCGGAGAACGAGAGCAGACCAGAAGAGACGATGGTTGAATTTTGACTTAGAAGCATGCCAGCAGAAACTATCACGATTTTGACTTAAGAGCACGACTAGAAACGAAACAGATGTCGACTTAAGAGCATACCACGAGAGATCGAAATGGAATTTTGACTTAGAAGCATGCCAGCAGGAATAATCACGATTTTGACTTAAGAGCACGACCAGAGAAGAATGAAAAACCCAACAGATTTGTAGAGTGTCCCGTAGAGGTTTCAAATTAATGGAGATAGATCAATGTGCGAGTGCATTCAGAGTACGAGGAGGAGCTACACACCAAAGAGTTATGGCAGTACTAAGACTGATGCAAGCCTTTGAGATATGATAAAGCCCAAGACTAATTGGAAGGTATGTGCTCAACAGTTATCACAGGTCCTAGACACGATAGTAATTTTAATAATTCTGGTCACATATGTCCCCTCCGCTGCAATAAGTAATGAAAATAAATGTTGTTAATAAATGTTCTATTGTTTGAGTTTAAATGGTGTGATCAATTTAGCATTTTATTAATTAATTATTCCTTTACAGGACTCGCACGAAAGGTAAAATAATTGGAGGGTTTATAGCGGCACAACAAGCAATGCACGATTCAAATATTAATTCCACTATATGAGAAATAACGGCCATGCCAACTTAATGAATTTAATATTAAAATAATACTTACTAAATGAATTTAATATTTAAAACTAAAACTTTAAGTAACTAATATTATTTCGTGTCCCACAGAATCAACGAATAGTATATCTGCCAGAAACATCTTCAGGGCCACATTTTAGACAGATATACTAAAATCCATTGTTTCTATGCTTGCGTATAACACGTGGCTGAAAATTTAGGCTATCTGACTAACAACGGAAGAAACCAGATCCTTAGAGAAGCAACGCAAGGAGACAATTTATAAAGTTATACTACAAAATAACCATAAAATAACACATAATTATTAAAAATATAATCCACAAATAAACAAATTGCTTTAATATGCAAACATATAACTCAAGTCCTGTGAATCAGTCACCTGGTATCCGTACCAGGTGAAAATCGAAAATGTGATGGAATTGCCCGGAAAAAAAATATATATATATATAAACTAACCTTTTAAAAATAATCAAAGATTTTAAATTACATTTCTCTTTATGATTGACAGCATCGTCTTAACACTTCATGTGAAGTTGGCCTCTGAGAACTCATTCCGATACATGGAAAAGTGGTTTAAGTCAGCATTTTTGTCTTTTCTTACCTCTGGAACTTTTTATGATAAAATGCTGAAATTTTGTACATCACCTTATTGGTGTATGGGGCACATTTTACTCATTGGACATGTTTTTGCAAGGGCGCCGTATAAAAATTTAAATTTTGCATTTCTTAAAATTTAATTCCCTTGAAAATTTTAAACGATTTCATAAAATTCTGTATCCTTTTTAACGCAACGTTGTAATTTATTATATATGTCTAAGATCAATATTTAAGGAATAGAAGCCGAGTTCAATGTTTTTGGAACACCCTGTATATATATAGTTGAAGATATGTTACTAAAACCGTCGTTATATTTCTCTTTGAACATATTTCTGCTTTTTGCTGTTTTAAGCTCCCATCATGACAAAGATTCTTATTATCATTGTTTTGCTCCTGGCACTGTTCGTAAATTCTTTTTTGTGAATGTAAGCAGCAGGAAATTGCAAATCGCTTCAGACAAAAGTAAATGTAAGTGAAACTTTTATATTGATATTACTACGTCCCACGTTTGCAAATAGCAATTAGTTTAGAAGTATACTTGCAACGATAAATATTTTCCCTATAACGAACTTTAGTAATGACGAATGTTTTACGTGGGCCTTAAAAGTTTCTTTATAACCAGTGTCCACTAAACTTCATTTTTAAGAACTCAAATTACAAAATTGCAGCTTTCAGACAATAGGGAACCTCGTGTGTTGGCGATATTGGTAAACCAGTAGTTTGTTAAAAGATTTTATTTCATCAAATTCCTGAAAATCTTATCCTAAAATTAACAAAAATAATTCTTGTGGAAAAATTAAATCTATTTCCAAAGATTTTAATAACATTTTATCCACATATATTTTTGAAAAATTCTTGCCGTAGTGCAAAATTATGATCCTAATTAGCACGTCGAAACGACGTTAATATCGACAGAATGAATTTCAGGGACGCTCATGTATTATCTTCATTTTTTATTGTTGCCATTCTGAAATACATAATATTCTATATTCAAGAGCCATCCAGCTCTAACTGGCTTGCATTGTCCTCGCATAATTGGTACTGTTTCTGTAAATAGCGTCAAAAAGGCAATATCGACATCCTCATTACATTGAGAGAGAGACAGGAACTTATATTCAATTGTTCATAGTCTAATTATGCATTTTTCTTCTATTTCAGTCAGAAAATTTTTCAAAGTTATTTATAAACTAAGCTTTTCATGCCGTAGTTTAAATGACATTTCGACAGATTTTCATTGAAGTAAAAGAACATCGTTATTTTATGTTCAGTACATCGGAGTCGAATATTCGATCTCGAGTTTTCGACTTACATATACACATTTTGTGCATTCCTTAACTGGAACAGAATACTTAAAGAGATGTCTGTGAGTATGTGTGCGTCCGTGAGTTTGTAGATAAGATATCTTATGAAATAAGGCATTTCGAACCTATTGACACGAAAGTAGAAGTCTTGCATGGCCTTTCGATATATCAATACCTCCCATTTCTGCACTTATATGTCGATACCTATTGTGTATTGATGCCTTCGCAAACATATCACACAAACAATTGTCCTCAATTTTTTTTTATCCTAGTTTTAGTTTCTCATACATAATGTTAAGAAAATATTGTTTTCACGAAAATTTTCGATTTCGAGATTTTTATGCCAATATTTGATTTAGGACCTCCTGAACACGTTTGATTTTTTTAGTAATATTCGCCTGTCTGTCTTTCTGTGTGTGTGTGTGTGGTCAATTTTTTATATACGATAGTTGCTACAAATATTAATGGATTTTCACGAAACTTTAGATCTGACTTTGCTAGAGAAAAATCTAGAACTAGATATTATTTTGGGAATTCGGTCAAAAACTTCGAATAAATTGATTTTGACCCCTGAAGTACGGGATAACTCAGTGGTTAAAGCACGAGAATTGCACTCGGAAGACCCTAATTCCATTCCAGGAGCTACCCAAACTATTCCTGTGTCTAAGAGAACATACACATTAAATCTATGAAACCGAAAGTTCTTTCGAGAGGTTAGCGCAAAAGAAGGATGGCACGGTCCCGTAGATGTCATTCCTTATGGATCCCTGTCAAAACTGGATATCTAAAGGAGCAATGTCATCCGCTGTAAATCCGACAATTGTTCGCAATGCCGTCAAGTAAGTCTCAACGCCATCTCCATACATAACTTGCAATATGAAAGCAAAGAATCCAGTTCTAACTGCCCGTGAGTGAAAATACCGATGGTTTAAATTGCTGTACAATGCGTCGTTATATGAGTCCTATAGCATCATTGGCGCTGACAGTTTCATCATTTGCGTAACTCTTAAAACGACATTCGCATACCAAGTTTCGTGGCTTTAGCTCAATTTTGTATGGGTGCATATATTTTTGCAACAGTGTGTATATCATTGAGGGCGTGTAGGAAAGTGTAATGTCAGGAGTAAAAAAGAATGTATCACTGTTATCTTTCACAATAATAAAAACTATTAAGTCTTGTGATCATTGAGCCATAAATAAAGCCTTTCATGAATAATTAGAATGGATACACGTCAATTTTAATAAACTATTAAATTAAAGACAACCAATCATAGGTTTAAAAAGTCATTTAATAAAACCACCTTTCTTGACGTACCTAAGTTTACAAAGCCAAAGCGTTTTCGGGCATTATCATGCCCTTCATCAGTGGCTCGCCACTGATGAAGGGTATGATGATGCACGAAAGCGCTTTGCCTTTGTAAACTTACGTACGTCAAGAAAGGTGGTTTTATTAAATGACTTTTTAAACCTATGATTGGTTGTCTTTAATTTAATACCTCTTATGAATGATTATGCTGCCATGTTAAAAATTTTAAACATTTCGGAATTTTTGCGCGAATTTAAAAAATTCTATCTAGTTCTAGATTTTTTTGATAAAGCCGTATTAGATTTCTAATAAAGCCATATATAAAGTTTCATAACATTCCATTAATATTTGTAGCCGCTATCATGTACATAACAAATCGACCATAGAAGGGCATCACTCCAAAAGTAGTCAAAACGTGTTTTAAAACATATATTAGCATCAAAATTTCGAATTTGAAAATTTTCGCAAAAACAATACTTTCTCTATACTGTACATGGTATGAAAAAGTAAAAAGGTTCATGAATATATACGTCATCTCCATCTGTAGTAAAAAGGCCATACCTGATCGAATAAATGTGATTGCAACGCCTCTAGCGGATAACTTAAAAAGTTGGATAATGAACTCGACAGCAAAGCGATATAGACGAGAAAAGCTAATTGCAAAGTTGTAGAGTATTGTTGAATAAATACATTTGACAAAGGAATTGAAAGAAAAACTGTTATAAAAGACATTTCTTTCACATAATAGAGTTATTGCTGTTTTATTCATGCTACTGTGGTGCACATTTAAAAGTTATATGCAAAGCATATATTAAATTGAACTCTTAAACATGGCCGTTGATCCTAAGTCTTGAGACATTGCATTGTGCAGCTTTAAAACCCACCATATTTATCTTTAGTACGAATTCCTGGAATAGAATATATTAACATAATACTACTCACAATTAACTGCACCCATTTTAACTTTAAAATAATATTATTTATTAAGAACATTCTATTCGTTACTAAATTGGTTACAACAATTACAACATATAATTAAGGAGGAGATTAGACATGTGAGACCAGGTAAGTTATTATTATCAAAATGGTTATGCCCTTCTATAAGCTGACTTGCACATACCTTCTGGTTGCCTTTAAACTTTTGGCCTGCATTCGATTGATAATCGAAGCTTGTTTGTTTCACCATCTCTGTGACGACGGCCTCTTATTGATGCATATCCGCATCTTGCCTGTCGCTCGTCTCTGTAGAACTTTTTGCATGTCTACTATCGAATCTGGTTGCTATTTCCAACTGCACCTTACATCACTGAATATTACTCTCTAGATTACTGTACTGTTCTAGTACTCTATATTACACTTAATACAGCTGAATCTGATCTCTTACTTTTACATATCTGAATCTGAAGAACCTTCTCTAGGTTGCCACCTCTTTTTACCTGAGGTCTGATACGTCTCGTCGGCTACCATTGGTTGATCTCAGGGCAACGTGGTAACACTTACTCCATATTGGTTTAACTTTGAACCAATCTCATGGTTTTTCCTATAGCCTCCGGTAACTACTCTGGATCAACCCAACCTGTACTTGAAGCCCTCTTATTTATGAGACTTGCTGACCTTCCGGTCAGGGCTGCAATACATTGGCGTCCTGCAGTCTGATGCCATTGTTTGACCTGCTAGATATCATAAATCCACATATAAAACTGTCTACGTGATTCCTGGTCTTACAAAAATTAATTTTCTTACGTTTTTCTTTAACTATTAAGTTTTATTAATTCTGATAATACAACTTTAATACCAGTATCTGAAAAAATTCTGTAGCGTCGGAAAAGCTTGGAAACTTTTTCTCTTTATTAATGCAGTTTCTCCATTTTCAACGTAAATCATGTCGAGAAATATTTTAAATTAACTGCACTTCTTCCACTGCAATAAGAGTCTTTCAATTCCAAGACAGTTTCATAAAAATCTTACAAAACATTTGCGAAATTCTAAGAATTTCAAAATGGCACTGTTGCTTAATTATTTATAACGAGAGAATAAGATCCGGATGATAAAATTGCTGAAGTTGGGAGATTTGGTTCAGCTGTTTAAAACTTTACACTTTTAACACATAAATCTGACAGTTAAATTCTACGAAGAGACAGCTGAGAGTGAATACGACTACTTACTGAGCTATTTCATTTTAAATTTCAAGCATAGCTTTGAAAGAATTCCTTGTACAACTCAATTACTTATAAAATGCAAAAGTATATTGAAGACCCTACTCAGAGTTCTGAAATGGTATTTTGGTATATTTCAGTAAATTTCGGTATGTTTCTAGCCTAATATTTTAATAAATTTTAGGTTAATGCCATTTTGTTAAATTTATGTTCGATGTGTCATGAGTGATAACATTGACTAAAATATTCACTGGAGTGTGGCGCAACTCGACATTCTCATACCAAAATTCATTTTTTTTTTCAAATTTTACAAGAAAAATTTTGAAAAATCGGTATCGTAGGTTCAAATGATTGCAAATATAGCGTGTTACCCTTCACTCTAAAGGGCTTAAAAATTTATGGATTTATACCTGTGGGAAACGTTTTAAAGCAATAGTAGAATACTACTGCTAAATTGACATGGTCGTAAAATCGTACATAGTGGACTTATTATTGTAGTACATTGGGTTTTGTGTGTCCGCCAATAATCCTCCAATTATTATCTTTCGCACAAGTTCTGTAAAAGAATAATTAATTATTATAATACTAAATGGATCACACCATTTTAACTTTAACAACAAAACATTTATTAACAACATAAAATACTTAATTATTTAATTACAACAATTATTCTTCTCATTAATTATTTCGGCGTAGGGACCATGTGAGACCAATATGAAAATGCCTGAAATGTGGTTAGGACCAGATATCATATTTGAGGAACACATACCTTCAAGTCTATCTTGGACTTTGTTAGCAGCACGTACTTGATGTCGTCCTTATTACTAGCATTAACTCGTGGTGTAATGCATCGACACGTAAATTCGTCGATCATATTGTACTGCTGACTCAAACACTCGCACTTATGTCATTTTCGTAGTCATATCTGGATTCGCCAAGTCATACGTATATATCTTTAACTGAGTATCATCATCGTTATATCATCATGTTGCACGAGT
The DNA here is from genome assembly GCA_951213105.1 of Amaurobius ferox. Taxonomy (NCBI): domain Eukaryota; kingdom Metazoa; phylum Arthropoda; class Arachnida; order Araneae; family Amaurobiidae; genus Amaurobius; species Amaurobius ferox. The sequence continues at coordinate 133,281,519 of OX578136.1, forward strand.
ATTGCCGTTCCTATTAACCAAATCATCGTGCTTCTATATCGCCGTCGAACTGTTATTCCACAAGTGTTATCAAGTCACAGGTTGTGTCTCTTTTGCCTCCGGACTGTGACTCCCCCTTTTCTTTGATTTGCAGCATTCAGGGTGACGCAACGGACACTTTCTCCATTGGCTTGCCTTTCCATCCAATGTCGTTAATTCACATTTTCATAAGAGTTCGCTCGGCTCCCTCTGTTTTGACGCCCCTAAATTTATGGTTTTCTGACCTCTGGGTTCACGTATCGTAAACCTTGGCGTCATTCAGACTGGAGGTAAACTGAAGTTTCAGATCAATATATAATTGGCATAAAACTGTCTCACTAAAACATGTGTGAGATCTATTTCTGGTCTCACAATACCATACTTGACAATGCACCATCTAGGGGATAACTTGCCCCCAAAGAGGGCTAATGACGTCATGAACAAAAAATTGTATCGCTGTTATTTTCCACAACAATGATTGAAACTATTAAGTCTCGTGCCCACTAAGCCACAAATAAACACTTTTATGCATGATTATGTCAAATTTTGTCATATGCTGCCATGTTAAAAAAAGTATAAAATTTAGAATGACATTTAAAGTTTTCACTCAAATTCAAAAAAATTATATCTAGTTCTTTGATTTTTTGATAACAAAGTCGAATATAAAGTTCCGTAAAAATCCATTAATATTTGTGGCTGCTATTGTGCACACAAGAAATTGACCACAGCTATCAGACAGACAGACTGTTTGACAGACATCCTTCCAAATATACTCAAAACGTATTCAGAAGATCTTAAAACATATATTAACATCGAAATCTCGAAATCGAAAATTTTGAGGGAAACAATACTTTCTCAATACTATATATGAGGAAGTAAAAATATAGTTCAAATTTTCGTCACCAGATATTAATTTTTCGTACTGCACACATTGGCGCAATTCTGACGAGGGACTCACAAGAGTTTCATCTGAGATATAGCAAAAAAGTTAATAACGATATAGAAACACTCTGTGCAAAGAAAACTAGACTTAATCGATTTCTATGACAAGTTATGTACAACCATCTAAATTTCCTAAAAAAAATGTTTATCTAAACTTAGTGATCACTATAGAGTCCAATTTTACACCATACATTTAAGAATCCCTACGTAATTGGAATAAATCTCTTCACATTAAAACTACTCCAGGGCTAAGCAATGTACACAATTATAGGAGTTATGTGATAAGTATAGAATTTCACCAAAAAGGGACTTTATTGGGATTGCTCATACCATCTGAGATCATTTATCAGAAGGAATAGTCAGCAAATTGCAATGTTTATTTTGAAGCAAACGTCATGACCTGGCGTCGGAGGATCATGGCCATATTAGATATTTTCTAAAAAAATTAGGCTGTTAAAAACCCCTTCATTCTGATACATCAACTAACTTTTATTATAAGCATCATCAAATTGCTAATTATGTTCACTGTGTGTTGGTTAGACTGTACTTTATAACACTTTTTTATGCAAATAATAACTACGGTTACGATACAGTGCCTAGAAGACACTTCTAAGCACTGTAGTAACGGTATCTCTGGCTGGAGCGTTACGAAAAATGTAAACGCATTGATCGCTTATATCTCCGGAACTAACGGATTAAAATGCAAACAATATTTACTTGTTTTGTCGTAAACATGGTACTGTTTATGAATATGCAGAAATTTCAGTATTTTAAACTTTATTTTTCAGTTTCTTACGCTTTGAAAGATAACAAGTTTTTACTCTAAATATCAATAATTTTCAAACTGAAGGAATCGCGTGATTGAGCTGAAACTTACAGCAACTGCAGATTAGGGTGTGCTATGCAAAAGATTAGAATTTTTCGGAGACATCGCGTATGCATGAACTGGGCAGTACCCTCTGAACTACTGTTTTAGCCTTATAAATAGAGAGCTTTAGCTGGACGTTAAAAATAGTCTATTGTCTGCCAGCAGTAAACGTTTCAGAAGAACTATACCTCTGAAGAAGATACCTGAGATACCTCTGATACCTGAGAAGTCACTATACCTCTACGACGACAGAGGGCGCCATATGAGCGAATTACGGAGTTTAAACGGGGACGAATAATCGTCCTTCGTGAAGGGGGGTTGCTTCTCGTGCAATAGCAGCTCGTATGGAGCGAAATGCCACAACAGTGATGGGAATGGGGAATCAGCGGACTGCAGAGAACAGAATGAGTCGCAAATCCAGCAGTGGACGACGAAATGTTACTTCAGCACTTGAGGATAGGCACCTCATCTGCATGGCAGTGATGGACCGTACAGCTTCATCTCGACAGTTTGCAGAACGGTGGAGAACTGTTACAAGTGTGTCGTTGTGTGCTCCAACAATTAATCGGCGTCTGCTGTACCTTGGACTGTATGCAAGAATTCCTTTGTACAGGATTCTCCCGACGCAAAACCATCGACACCTGTGGCTACAATGGGTTTATCAACATAGACACTAGCGTGCTGATTGGCAACAAGTCGTCTTTTCCGATGAATCCCACTTTAATTTGGGGTATAGTGATGACCGCATCCACGTTAGACGCTATAGTAGTGAATGCCACTTTCCGGAGTGCGTTATCCAACGTCATACTAGACGAACGCCAAGCTTGAGGGTCTAGGGCGCTATTGGGTATGTTGGACTGTCTTAGCTGCTAAGAATTGTGGGTAATCTCAACAGCAACCGGTACATCTAAGAAGTTCTAGAGTCTGAAGTAGTACCCTTCTTCCAACGCTTTTCTGGCGCTGTATTTCAACAGGATACTACCCGCCCACATATTGCTAGAAATGTTCAAGACTTATTTTCAGCACAGAAGATACAACTTCTTTCTTGGCCTGCCTATTCATCTGATACGTCGACTATTGAACGTGTCTGGTATTTCTTTGGTCGGCATCTCGCTCGTGAAGCTCGTCCCATAGCTAATACAGCTGAACCGTATCTAATCCCTAATACAGCTGATTCGACACCACGTTGTCCAGAAGCAGTTATTGCAGCGCGTGGTGTCTTCATCAAATACTGATTTTCGACATGTAGTATTGTTTTTTTGCTTTGTAAATTTAATCGTTTATATGTATTAATACAGATCATTTGTGAAATGAATTTTATTCAATTCCGATGATTACTTCATGGTGTTGAAATTTTTACAAACAGGAGTTTACTTTCCTTTCAGCCGGCGGAGAGCACTCAGTGGATGTTTGACCGTACAGAGTATAGACAGAAGATAACGCGCTCAACGTAGTAGAGATTATATTTCATTTTATGTTTAAAATGCTTCAAAAATATGAAGACGTGTAAGTGTATTTTTTATGTTATACAAATTACAATTTTGTAAGTGTATTTTTAATGTTATATAAATTAAATTTTGTAAAAATACTTTTTATGTTTTATAAATTGAGTTTATTTATCAGATTCGATACAGTCGGTTCACAGAATCTGACGCCCGCTAAACTGAAAATTCAGTGTCAGTCCTCAGAGGCCGAACGGTAAGTTCGGTGTCGAACTCCAAAAACCGACACCGTCTCGAACGTGTTAACCTTCAACTTCGTGTCTTTAAAAAACATGCTTTTATAATGATTACTTGCTTAACATTAAATCCATCAGATAAACTGCATTTACTAAGTTAATTTATAGTATTTCCAAGCAAAGTAATCAATGCAATTCCTATCCTTCAAGATTTATTTCATAATGTATAAACACTCAACTCACTAGTTTTCTATAATATAAAAACTTTGTAAATACCATAACACAAATATATACTGGACAATTGGTTTCGAAAGATCAAAACAACATTCTTATTCAAAACCAAAAAGAATAGTAATCTCACTTATTCAAGTAATTTCGGCAGCTGAGGTAGAATAATGTACGTAGGTGAAGGGGCAGAAATAAATTTGGTGCAGTTGGATGTTGTCTCAACATTGACAAATGTAGTGTTATATCCTTTACTCGTCGGCAGGTTCCCATTTTATTCTCTTATTGTATTGGCTATTCCATTTTGCCCAGAAGGTTTTCTGTTGCTGATCTGGGAGTTATGTTTACCTACCTCTTATTATTCTTTTTCTGCTCACATCTCGGGTGTTTGTACCAGAGCTTACAGGAAACTGGATTATATCAAGAGGATTCTTCGGTATTTTACTAATATCGAAACTATCATAATTCTTTTTAATGCCTTGGTCATGTCTGGCCTTGGTCATGTCTGGGCTTGAGCGTGCGTCGGTGGTTTGGATGCCTTTTCAGACTGTGTATGCTAACAAAATTAAAATTTTACAAAATAAATTTTTAAGATATCTCTATTACAAGAAATCTGGTGTGTTCAGCTACTCCCTTTCTGCTGCTTTGCTTCGTGAGATGTTTGTTGTGAACAGCTTACTTGTTAGAAGGAATTTTATTTTGTTTTCTTTTTGTTATTGGTCTCCTCGGTGGTGGGATTGATTGTTCTCTTCTCGGTGGGATTGGTTTTCGTGTTCCCAGTTTTAATTCAAGGGATAGAAGTTTGCTTGCCAAGAGTATTTTTAGAACTGGTGTTGGAAATCAATGTGCTGTGAACAATTTCTCTAGGCTCTACAATAACTTGCCTGATAACTTAGATGATTTTATTTCTTCTTTAATTATTTTTAAAAATCATTCATTGTAATTTTTTGTGTCTTTATGTATTTATATTTTTGTTAGTTTTTTTTTTCAATCTGTATGGTTAGGATTTTTACTCTGCTGAAGACCCAGACCCGTCCGACTCGTCCGAAGACTTGAGCAGCTGTTATGGACGGCCGAGGGATTTTACTCTGTATTATTTTGCCGGCTGTCACTGGGATTCTTCCTGTGGCATGCTCTTTTATAAATAAAAAATAAATAAAAGTTGTTGTCATCGCTGCGGAGAAAAATAATAGAAAAACCAATGAGGCAGGAAACCGAAAGGCAGATTACTGCGCATGAACGGTAGAAACCAACTGAGGAAAGAAATAATTGCAGAAAATAAAGTATGACCCAAAAGAAAATGAGGTGATAAAAGGATAGATAGCACAGAGGATAGACACAACTTCAGTTTCATCAATGTTTTTTCCTCCTTCATTTCTCCTCGTGGCACTAACAACTCTTCTCCCACCTTTAGCCCCAGATGCCTACCTTAGTTGCCAAAGTTACTTTTAGTTGCCGAACCTGGTTTAGTTTCGAAACCGGTTGGCAAATATATATTTGTGTTTATGCTGTAATTACAAAATTTTTATATTTAGTTATTACTTCAGCACTTTTTAAGAGTTTTTAGAGCAATTTTTGACCATTACTCCTATCATTAAAACAATACATTCAATAAACAGGATTAAACATGAATATGACACTTTCAAACCTGAATTTCTAAAACAGTAAAGTTTAAATCGGTATCAAAATACAGCATATGAATAATAATAAAGAATATAAGCTGGCTGGGGAATAAAAGTAGTTCAACTCATCCTCCTCCCCCTATTCCCAGGCCTGAAAAGGGTTTTTTAATCAAACATCCCAACATCTAATTTAGGTAATCATCTTTACATCAATAAAACTTTGCAAGAACAAAATTTTGCTACTCCCATAAGTCATAATAAAAATTCTCAATACAATTCAAAAGTGCGAAGGAAGAAGATATTCATAACTTTGTCGTCTTCAAAATTCGAAACAAAATCGGAATATGTAAGAATTCACGAACGATGAAAATGTGATTCAGATAAATCATTCCTTTTCCGTAGCTAGAGTTTGAGTTGTAAAACTTTCAGCTTTCCAATCAAAAGGAAGGCATAAGAATTTTGCACTTATAACTTATTTCAGCGTAACTTTAAAAAGAAAACCGTAGAGCAGAAAACTTCTGTCAGTTGGAGAGAATAGGGTTAGCAGAATAATCATTATCGCCTTATCCCTATATTAAGCTTCTGTCTGCCTTCTGAAATTAAAATATGTCTAAACAGTTGAAGTAAAAAATAATCTCATTTTTAGGGATAAAAGAACTACATAGCAAACACATCAGCCAAATATCCGGGTTTAAATACTGGGAATAAAACTGTTTATAAAACTTCCTAGGAATTTTACGAAGGTCACTTTAAACAATATCTCCCAATAAATGTGAATATCGTGTGAATAAAAGTGTAAATGAACATCAAAATTATCCAATCCAGTTCAATCTGAAAACTGGTTGACTCTCTACCGCACAAAATATCGACCGCACAAAATGTTGGCTGCCAGGTGGGGGGAAGGGGGTTATCACTTACTAAAGTGTAATTTTCTTGTTGCCACCATTTCTTTACAAAACTTATTTCACTTCTAAATTCTACGATACATACATGCCAAGTTTCACGGCTGTAGCTCAATTTTTCATTGAAGCATATATATATATATATATATATATATATATATATATATATATACAGGGTGTCCCAAAAAGATTGAAACGCGTTTTACTTCTTTTTTCTTTCTAGTTCTTTACCTGAAGATAAGTAGGCAATGTAGAGCCAATGTAGGCAATGTTTTCTGGAGATAAGTAGGCAATGTAAATTGCAAAAATGTTGAAAGTAAGGTAGGAAATAAGACTACGTTAATGAAAGTCTTCCCATTCATTTTCAAAAAGTTATACTTTTAAAATTTTTATACGATCCTCTTAGACAAATTTGGTCAATCAGAAATTTTTTATTTTTAATGCAACAAGATAATTAAAAAAACCCGCATATCTGTATCTTTAAAATCAACTGAATTATGATAAAAGAAGAAATCTGACTTATGCCAGTTTTCCGTACCATGTGAAAGGCTATTTTATCAGTGAAAATAGGGATCATAAACAAATTGACGATGGAAATGGTTTAGATAAAAAAAAAAGTACTTAATTATTGAAAAAGTACGTAGTTATTGAAAAGTACTTAAGAATCCGTGATTGCATCGTGATCCTACGCGGAATTCGTAAAAATGTCTCCTATGTATTATCATCCAGTTTCATCTTTTTTGTGATATCTCACAAATTTACATTTCTAGTTTGATATATGGTCCCCATTCACAATGTACATATTTTCAATTAAATATAACTCGCTCAATTTTAAAGATACAGATATGCGAGGTTTTTTAAATGATCTTGTTGCATTAAAAATAAAAAATTTCTGATTGACCAAATTTGTCCAAAAGGGTCGAATAAAAATTTAAAAAGTGTAACTTTTTGAAAATTAATGGAATGACTATTTCATTAACGTAGTCTTTTCCTACCTTACTTTCAACATTTTTGCACACTTACAGGGTGTCCCAAAAATGACTGACACATATGAAAAATGCATTAAAAAACAGAAGGCGATAGAAATGTAGCGTTTGCTACATTGTACTTGGGAAACCAGGGAATTTTATTCAACCAATTTTCAAAATTTGTTACAAAGATCACCAACAGATGGCTCTGCTGAATTGGAAAACTAATGAACGGTATGACGATGTTGCAAAAACTACAAAACGATGTTTTCAAAATAACCACCATTTGCAGCAACAGCATGGCGCAGTCTGAGAACAAAATTCGCAGACACCTGTGCAAGCATTTCAGCCGGAATGGTCTCACATGCAGCAGAGATGTATTATTGCATTTCCGCAATCGTTTATGGATTTTCGTGATACACCTGCTCTTTCAGGTACCCACAACAGAAAAAAGTCACATGGCGTCAAATCTGGTGAATAGGGAGACCAATCCATGCCACGTCCTGTATGCCTGGCGTATTCAAGGGCAATCACACGATCATCGAAATGTTCGCTAAGGAAATCGAACACTTCAGGTGTTCGATGTGGCCGAGCACCGTCTTGCATGAAACACGAAGTGTTCCTACCGTCCTCCAAAGCATTTTGAATCGCAACAAATTCATGCAGAATGCCCAGATACCGTACTGCAGTAACCGTTTCGTGATGGAAAAATGGCCAAATTAGTCCTTTGGAAGAAATGGCGGCCCAAACCATGACTTTTGCGGGATGCAGGGATGAAGATACGGCAACATGAGGATTTTCTGTTCCCCGAATGCGCCACTTCTGCTTGTTGACAAAGCAGTCGAGGGAAAAATCTGCCTCGTCGGAGAACCAAATGTTTCCAACATCGATTTCGCCGGCATCCAGCTGCTGCAGCATAGCGTTCGCGAACGTTTCGCGTGCATTCATGGCACCAGCACCCAGGGGGTGGCTAGTCTGGATCTTGTAAGGAAATAAGTGAAGACTGTGGCACAAGATAAGGTGCGTGGATTTTCGTCGTAGTCCAACCTTGGATGCAACATGGCGAATGGAAACCCGGAGCCGTTGTTGGATCACCTGCTGAATCAACTTCAGCATTCGCTTCTGTCATTGACGAACTTGGGCGGCCGACATTTCCAGCACAGTCATCATTGACATTCCCAGTCCGTTCAAATTTTTAGAACAAAACCTTTATTGCATTAATTGACAGTCCTTTTTTGACATTAAATTTCCTTTGGAAACTGCGCCTCGTTTCAACAAAACTGAGGTCCAGGAGGTGAAACTACGAAACAAGAAACATCCGCTGTTCCAACAAATAAACCATTTTCAACGAATAAACCAACAACAACTTGAAATCTTTGAGTAGCACACTCTAGCAGAATATTGAGCAAAGTATAGAATGGCGATCTGACAGTATGTGTTCCCCTGCAGCCCTCACACAACTGCAGCGCCATCTGTTGGTTACCTTTGAAATTTTTCAAAATTTTAGAATTGTTTTCAAGAAAGACTTTAATTTTGCAGCTCATGTATTTCTCATTTGCAGCTCTTTAATTTCGCTCATACAATTGTACAGAGAAAGTATTGTTTTTTTTTTTCTAGACATTTTAAATCTACTTTTCAGGACGTCCAGAACATACTTTGAACAAATTTAAAAATATGCCTGTTTCTTCGTATGTATATGGGGTATAGATTCTATAACCTTTGAACAAATGCACTTACTGCTATAAAGTTTTATTTGTTAGATGCATCATGTAAAAATTAAAACTGCATAGAAATGTCTTCAAGTTTCATCATCGATAAAAAAATATTGCAAATTAAATATTTTCATAGCAAATAATGGTTTTTAAATAGCTTGTATGGACATAAATTAGTTTAAACTACACTAAGGACAAAATATAATATTAAAAATCAAGGTGTAGAAATGTTTTCTATGTGCAAAATGTTTTGTTTGACGACTCTAGAAAATCTTATGAGGGTTTTTTTGGCACGGAAAGTTTTGTTTTCTTTATTTTTAGGAGGGGTGTAGAGAAATTTCGAAAAACTATTTCCAGTAGATATTATTCAAGAGTTTAGAAACCATTTTAATGCTTCAACGAATCAAATTAAATTGGGTTTACATTTTTGACGGTTTAAATTACATTGAGGGTAAATATTCTGACAGATCAAATTAAATTGCGTTTAAATACTTCACATGCCAATCTAATTCGATATAAGCTCCAGACTAGAAAGAAATATGCTTGAAAGTCTTTTCAAACCGACCATTATATTGAATTTTGAAAATCCGCTACATTTTTACACAATTTTCCTTCTAATTTCACAAATCTCTCCGAAAATTAAAAACAAAGTTTTCTTAGTTACCATTAAAAACATAGAATAGTCTTAGTATATTAATGTGTCAGCTCCACTTCTGTTAGAACAAAATAAATGTAAATCGTCATTTGAGGACATTTTGCATTAGTATGCTTTTAATATTTTTTGTTTCCAAAATATAAATTTTGCTTCAACTTTTTATTCCTGTTTGAATTTTTGAAAGTCCAAAGTACTTATCCGTTTTAAGTATTTACAGAATTTTTTTTAACAGGGTACAAAATTTCGAAAGCAATGCAAATAAAATTGCCATTTTCTGGACAATTAACTTCATTGAACATTGAAATTATTCATTACACCCTCTTCAATTTTTAAACGGGTCCTTTGAATGAACTTCATCTTTTATAGATTATTTATTTTTCTTTAAAAGAATTTTTAAAAAATTAAAATATATATACATATAAATTTCAGAAATAAATATAAATTTCATGTTTCTTTTAAAAATTATCAAAGAAATTAAACTTCATTTTCCGAGATATTGAATTATCGTCCTTTTAGTGACATTTTCGCACATAAACTAAATACTGTTTCATAAATCAATATTTTTATTTATAAAATAGGAAAGTATTTGTCCATTCATAAATCAAAAGAGTGAATTATTTTATTTCAATAGGTTTTGTCCCAAATTTTATATTTCAATTCAAACTACAATATTATACATTTTTACTTAATCCCTGAATAACATTAATTGGCAGATTTCTCTTATTAACTGAAAATAAATTGCTTTCTTAATAATAAAAACTTTAAGTGTGCAATAATTAATATAACCTTTCTGTTTTTATTTAATTAATAAATAAAAGCGCTTTTGAGAAAAAAAAGATTTTTTTTTTGTTTTTAACTTGAATCGTACCACTATATTTTTAGAATATAAATACAGTAATTATCTTCAAATTTAAGATTGAGCAGTTTTAAATAATTATATACGTTAGAAGATCATTAGAGCGGCAGAATATCAAATAGAACAGTTAAAAATGAACAAAGAACACGGTTGAAAATCTCAAATTTTTGCCCATCTCGAATTTTATAAAATTGACTCAGTTTACTAAATACAGAATTTTTTATTTTTTTTTAATGTTAAGAAGTCTATCCTTCAAAAACTTAGGCTAATTTCAACAACATTTTATACACTGAGAGAACATGCTGAAAACACCGGTTCTCGTTAGATCACCGAAGTCAAGCAGCATCGGGAGCGGTTAGAACTTGGGTGGATGACCACCTGGGAACACAGCGTGCTGTTGGCACATTTCGGGCGCGGTAGCCCGGTGGTTTGCGCGCTGGATTTGCACGCTGACACAACTGCCGCCGTGTTCATGCGGAGTACGATCACGTTAAACATGTGGGTCCGTAAGTCCTTCCGAGAGGTGGGTGGTAGGGGAAGGAGGGTACGGTCCCTGTGGATGCCTCCCCCACTGGGTTCCGGTCTAAATTGGGTGGCACTTCCCGGCCGTCCAAACGGTTACCTTACACCTTTCTGGTAGGTCGGACGGTCTGGGTCTCAACAACAACAACAACACTGAGAGAACAAAACATTATATACACCTGATTAATAACGTGTTGACCCACCTTTGGTTCTAACTGCAGCAGTAGAAATTTTATCAAATTTCGTAAACAAATTTAATTAAATACTTCGTAAGCATTCTTGTTCTTTCAGCTGGCAACAGTTATCACGACGATGAATAAGATGCATTGGCCTGATCTGTTTTAACATACCTTATTCTTAAAAGCTTTGTATCTATGTATAGTATAGTTCAAGGTATCCGGCTCCTGTTTATGCTTTGATAACACCATTGTTCCTGAAATAATCATTGCTTCTTCATAGGAAATAATGATATGGAAATCTTAAATTTTTAATAATTACTGTTTTAATCATGCAAGTTACTAAACATTCTATTCAGTTAGTTTTTTTCACACGACATATCTACACATAAATGTTCATAATCGTACGAGTTAGCACGTATTTCGTGCGATTATAAACATTTCTTGAGTTACCACATAATTCTTGAGTTACCACGTCCACAAAGTGGTCCACACGGAGCGAGACTTGGCACATGGATATAAACTTGGCTCGCACTATGGGTCGGGTCGCATTGCTATTAGAAGTTTCGGGCCGGGAGAGACTCGAGATGGGTTTAAAAAATGTTTAATTGTGCCGAGTCGGACCAGGCCGGGTAGGGCTACAGATAAATTTGGAAATTTTTGTACCTCACAGAGCCGGACGAGGTCCATCTTTTAACAGGTTGTAAATTAATATAGAAGAACAAAATGACCCATTATTGCTAATTTCAACAATGCAAAATAAAGAAAAACTCTGATGGGGGCAGCACATGACTTTCCCTGCAGACTGAAATTCATTTCTCTTTATTTCTTTAATAATTCATTAAATTGCGTTTAATGGTACAAAATTTCACGCATATTTATTTAAAATGTCGCTGAATTTGTACTTTTAATTCAATTTTCGTTTTCATTTGGTAGCTGAACGTATTTTCAAAGGTGGCGCAGCGAAAAAACTAAAATATTTCAAGAACAGCTAGACCTAGAATAATGGGGTTGGTCTTATTCCTTTCAGCGTTAAAATTGAGTATATGAAACAAGCATTTAATTGATACATTTGAGCATACATAATCTTTAATTTTATATTTTAATGATTTTTGCGGACCATTTTGCAAAAAAAAAAAAAGCAGGTTCTGTTTTCCAGATTCGTACCAAAATCGAATCAGAACCAGCATAACCTACAAGTGACGCATCTACCAAATTTTGTAAAATTTGATTAATTAATTTTTTGCTAGAGTGAATATATGCGTATTTTGAGGGCCATTTCGTAAAACAAAGGCGAGTTCTGTTATCACGAATCGTACCGAAATCTAATCATCACCAGGGTCACCCACAAGTGACTTACGCACCAAATTTTATGAAAGTTGGTCCATTAGCTCTTCAGATACAGTGAATACATAGATTGCACAGACACACACACAGACGTCACGCTAAAAATAGTGTCTTCGTGTTCTAGAGGTCTCAAAACGTGTAGATCCGTTGAAAACTCGAATTGGGATTTTTTGTGCAATTCCAGTACTTTCCCTATACATTACCATGTATTGCAGGGAAAGTAATACATTGTAACATCCTTTTTTGCATAATTCTGAGCACAAAGAGAACTTTTATTTAGGATTTTTGAAGTGTTCAGAATACCTATAATGCCTTCCCGGTATGGTACCTGTTCCCAGAAGAAAAACGATATTTATACAGGCAAACATTGCTATTACTTGAACGTTCAGGTCGCCTGACCTTGACAACAAATTTTGTGGAAGTTTGCGCCCTTGGAAACTTTTGGAAACCTCTCGAATTTCGCAGTTTGGTTAAAAATTTAAAGAGTTGTGTCGATTTTTCGCGATCTTTCCGCAGCGGGTATAAAAGCAGGTTATCGTTCAGTTAGAAGTTATTGACGTGTTATGATAAAGAAGAATTTTGAAATACGTCAGTATTTTGAGAATATAATCGTCTGTTTTGTGAGTTTAGCAATCTATCACTATTTCAGTGAACCTGACAGCTGTTTCGTGATGTTGTAAGATAGCTATAGTATTAATAGATGTTTCGTGATGTTGTAAGATAGCTATAGTATTAATAGATGTTTCGTGATGTTGTAAGATAGCTATAGTATTAATAGATGTTTCGTGATGTTGTAAGATAGCTATAGTATTAATAGATGTTTCGTGATGTTGTAAGATAGCTATAGTATTAATAGATGTTTCGTGATGTTGTAAGATAGCTATAGTATTAATAGATGTTTCGTGATGTTGTAAGATAGCTATAGTATTAATAGATGTTTCGTGATGTTGTAAGATAGCTATAGTATTAATAGATGTTTCGTGATGTTGTAAGATAGCTATAGTATTAATAGATGTTTCGTGATGTTGTAAGATAGCTATAGTATTAATAGATGTTTCGTGATGTTGTAAGATAGCTATAGTATTAATAGATGTTTCGTGATGTTGTAAGATAGCTATAGTATTAATAGATGTTTCGTGATGTTGTAAGATAGCTATAGTATTAATAGATGTTTCGTGATGTTGTAAGATAGCTATAGTATTAATAGACGTTTCGTGATGTTGTAAGATAGCTATAGTATTAATAGATGTTTCGTGATGTTGTAAGATAGCTATAGTATTAATAGATGTTTCGTGATGTTGTAAGATAGCTATAGTATTAATAGATGTTTCGTGATGTTGTAAGATAGCTATAGTATTAATAGATGTTTCGTGATGTTGTAAGATAGCTATAGTATTAATAGATGTTTCGTGATGTTGTAAGATAGCTATAGTATTAATAGATGTTTCGTGATGTTGTAAGATAGCTATAGTATTAATAGATGTTTCGTGATGTTGTAAGATAGCTATAGTATTAATAGATGTTTCGTGATGTTGTAAGATAGCTATAGTATTAATAGATGTTTCGTGATGTTGTAAGATAGCTATAGTATTAATAGATGTTTCGTGATGTTGTAAGATAGCTATAGTATTAATAGATGTTTCGTGATGTTGTAAGATAGCTATAGTATTAATAGATGTTTCGTGATGTTGTAAGATAGCTATAGTATTAATAGATGTTTCGTGATGTTGTAAGATAGCTATAGTATTAATAGATGTTTCGTGATGTTGTAAGATAGCTATAGTATTAATAGATGTTTCGTGATGTTGTAAGATAGCTATAGTATTAATAGATGTTTCGTGATGTTGTAAGATAGCTATAGTATTAATAGATGTTTCGTGATGTTGTAAGATAGCTATAGTATTAATAGATGTTTCGTGATGTAAGATAGCTATAGTATTAATAGATGTTTCGTGATGTTGTAAGATAGCTATAGTATTAATAGATGTTTCGTGATGTTGTAAGATAGCTATAGTATTAATAGATGTTTCGTGATGTTGTAAGATAGCTATAGTATTAATAGATGTTTCGTGATGTTGTAAGATAGCTATAGTATTAATAGATGTTTCGTGATGTTGTAAGATAGCTATAGTATTAATAGATGTTTCGTGATGTTGTAAGATAGCTATAGTATTAATAGATGTTTCGTGATGTTGTAAGATAGCTATAGTATTAATAGATGTTTCGTGATGTTGTAAGATAGCTATAGTATTAATAGATGTTTCGTGATGTTGTAAGATAGCTATAGTATTAATAGATGTAAGTTGTTCCTGTTTACGCTTATTAGGGCTTTGAAATAAAAGTGTGAGTCATCCAGAAATTTGGAATTCTTTTTGTGTCCTGCGAATACACGCACAAATCCAAAGAATACGTCGTAAATCTACAGAAAACAAGAAAGATCAATCACGCATAAAGCATTGATTATGAAACACTTTCAAACTTTAATGCAATTTCATACAAACATCTCTAAAATGCGATACATTCTTCGGTAATATTTTTAAAATTATCACAATACTACATTAATTTATTATATTTGAAAACTTCATCGAAGAAAATGAACTTCATTCAAATGGCAGCGTTAAAATATAAATTGCCTGGTTTAAACATCTCTAAAATGTGATACATTCCACGGTAATATTTTTAAAACTATCATAACAGTACAATAATTTATAATATTTGAAAACTTCATCGAAAACAAATGAACTTTATTCAAAAGACGTCATCGAAATATAAATCGCTTCTATATAAAAGCAGCATTTCATTCGTAAACATTTTTCCAATCGTTTCATTCATCACAATACTATAATAATTTATTTTATTTAAAAATTTGAAAAATTGTTATCTACCATATTTATTTTAAAATGTGAAGCCTTTCTCATATATAAAATAATTGAACTCTTAGAAAGATATTTATTATATAATATATCTCTTTTTTCTTTCTGGAGGATATAACGAGAGTCAGAATTCAATTGAATTTGTTTTTCTCCCTATATTAAATAATTTTTATTTAAAAAACTGCCTAACATATTTTATTGAAATTTTTTATATATTTTATGGGATAATTTGAATATTTCCTAACATTTTCGAAGCAATTTGTGAATATTAAATTCGCTTAAAAAATGTTTGAAACTTTAGGTCCCCTAGGGTTCAATGTATTTCATTTTTTCAACCCGGGTTCAATAAAAAATTAATTGGGTGATATAATTCATTTATATTCCCATAGGTCCCACAGACCGTCTAAAAAACATACTAAAATTTCATTTTGATAAAGCCATTTTTACGGCAGTTATCGTGCTAGCGGACAGACAGACAGACAGAATGAACAAAGTCATAAACACTTTCAACCATGTTGTAAAGTGTTAAGAAAAGACGGGCATCAAAACTCAATGTTTTGGGCCAGATGTTTAGGCAGAGTGTATCGGGTTAGAGCCGAATTTACTCTATTACTGTCAAAAAATCGAAAATGTCAACCTCTGTAGAGGTCTAGTATCCACGTCACATACATAGGTACCTTTCGTAATCCACGTCACATACATAGATACATTTCGTAATCCACGTCACATACATAGGTATATTTCGTAATCCACGTCGCATACATAGGTGCATTTCGTAATCTACGTCACATACATACTAGGTACATTTCGTAATCCACGTCACATGCATAGGCCCATTTCGTAATCCACATCACATACATAGGTCCATTTCGTAATCCACGTCAGATACATAGTTCCATTTCGTAATCCACGTCACATACATAGGTCCATTTCGTAATCCACGTCACATACATAGGTCCATTTCGTAATTCACGTCACATACATAGGTACCTTTCGTAAACTGTTTGTTCTAAAGAGTTGTTAAAATGCAGTTATCTGTTAGAACCTCAAATGTGAAAATTTTGGCGCAAAAAATAATGTATCCATACAATAGTATGATAAAGTAAAAATTCGCTGTTTTAAATGTATGTAGCAGCTTTGTAATATTTAACAAGATCGTTAATGCTCAAATTACGGTATTTAAATATTAACAAGCCCATCCATGTAAAGGGAATATTCAGAATAATTATCTCAAAATGAGAGTTGGGGCACGCCACAATAATGAATCTGCTCATTAATATAAAATATTAACTCCGTTATATTTGGGCTCTCATTAACCAGTATCTTATATGAACGCTAAGTGATAAAAAACATTAAGGGCTTACGAAAGAAATATGCAGTTTGAAAGACAATTATTCTAAAGCTAAAACTCGTGGTAATAGGATAATGAACTTATGAAGTGAGTTCAACGTTTTATTTGTTTCAAATCACCAATCTTTAAATTGTGTTAAAATGTCTAAATCGCTAATCTCTAAATTGTGTTAAAACGTTCAAATCGCCAATCTTTTAATTGTGTTAAAGCGTTAAACTTCTGACGCATCTACAGAAACATTTTAATACACAAGGTTCAGAGAAAAATCCTTAACCATCCCGAATAACTTTGTAAAGAAAGGTCTATAAGTGTACATTTTAGGTCTATCTGTGGTGACCATGCCCGATCGAATAAAATTAATTGCAGCTCCCTCTAGTGGAGATTTTCAAAAGCTAAGATTATAAACGCGTCAACAAAGCGAGAGAAAAGTAATATGCCAATTAGAGTTGCACAGTATTGTCCAATCAGTAAGAAAAGCTGCCACAGACGGAATTTATTTGACACAGTATAGTTATAGGCAAATTGTCATATTCAAAATACAATAAACAACACTTACATGCATGGAGTTAAGTGCAGAGCTTGCTCAAAATGCTCTTCATCAGCGACAATGCACATTTCAATTCGAAAAAAAATATTACACTACAATTACTTATAATTAATGGACTCTCATCTTACAACTGGTACTTTTTGTCTGCCGTATAAACGTTTCTTTCGTTCCTGGTGTCGATTCCAACTAATAAAACAATGCTCTCCATTATATTTGGATTTTTTTTTCGTGCATGTTGCTTTGTTGCAGAGTTCGCTATCCTAACATTTTTATTTCTCCGCTACGAGTGCTACAATCACTTTTATTGGCTCAAGCATGATCCCTTTAATATATATATACCTAACCTGTACACTCATAAACCTTTCGGTAAAAAATTTTTGGGAATGGTTAAGGACTTTCATAGGAACTCTGTAAATGTCCCTTATGCGTAATATTGATCCATGCACAAACATGCACGTTCTATCAAAAAAAGGTGAGATCGTATGTCAAAATATCGAGAACTATATTCACAAATTCTGCTTATAGAGGGCGTTCAGAAATTTAAGACTGCGCTTTAATGGACAAATGCCGAAATTGCAGATAGCAACGTCAATGGACCAGTTTAGCTAATTATACGATCGTCAAAATGGAATAGACGATACCTGCAATAACAGCAAGAAAATTTGCTATGTGCCGCTATTATACGAATGTGTATGGAGTTCCGACAAATTGGTATTCGAGATACTTATACGTCACCAAGGTGACGTATAAGTGTTTTCTTAAATATTATTGCAACTGAGAAATACACAACCGCACTTTTATAAGAAAAAAAAAATAATCCGCAAAAATAACACAAAAGAATAAATATACTTAAATATATTAATTAAATGCTTGTTTAATAACCTATTTTTATGACAAAATAAATAAAACAATTTTCAGTGCTGTTTTTAAATCTGCAATTTTAAAATGCAATTTCACTGATTGCCACATGAAATTCGCAGTTTGGGGATTTTGCGCTATCTTTTATTAGTGATAAATCATTCTGAAATAATGTTTCTATTATATACTTTTTACCTCGCTCTTTGTCTTTTTTTATGTACACACAATAACCTTACGAATTAATATTTTGATTTAATTTTTACATAGTGGAAATATAGTCAATAGTGGAAACAAAATATTAACTTATTCCATAACTATCTCAAATTTTTCAATAAAATTCATTCCTCAATAAGTACAATACACTTTGTGCGAAAGATAAGAAAAACTTGACTAACGTATAAAAGCACAAAATAAAACATAATGCAGCATACAGCTGTTTTGAGGATACGCTGGATCTCCTTTATCAGTGGGAAAAAACAACAAACCCCAAGTTCAAAAGAGTGCTGCTGCTACTGCTTTCTATTTGACTCTCTTAATCCCGTCTAGGGCAGTGGTTGGAAAAACTACTTTATTATTGCAGTGATCTACAACTGCATTATGACAAACGTAGTTAAGTGCAACTAATTTTTTTAAAAAGTAATAACGGCAAACTACTTTTAAAATACAATCACTGCATAACTACTTTTATAAGACGAATTTTGCCACAGATTCAATTTTCACAAAAAGTTGAGGATATGGATATACTGCAGTCATTTAACATACTTATTCTGAATAATTAAAATTTACTGATTCCCAAATTTACTGATCAACTTACCAATCTTTCACTTTTAACCTCTTCTGAAAACACCAGCTGCCTCAATCTTCGGGATTTGGAACGTAACGTCCAACAGGTGTGGACTCGACTGCCTCAGAACAACATTAGGCGTCTGTTCGACACCGTGCCGAACCGTATTGCTGCTTGTATCGCAGTACGAGGCGGTGTGACGCGCTATTGAGGATGATCGGACTGTGTACCGCAACTCCCTCTGTACGTGTTCTGCTGCGCTGTTTTTGTGATCATGTGTATCATTCATCTGCATCCTTCCATCAATCAAATTTCAGGTTCATCCTATGCTTAGTGCGCAACTTTTATTGTCCGTGAGTGTATAAGTTAATTGAGTACATTGAAATAGTTGTACATGTTGTTATCCGGAAAATCAATACAATTCAACGTTAAATACAGTGTGTCATGTATCTTGTACATCCACTTCGACAATAAAAGCTTATAATTTCGTCCCAGTAGCTTCGTAGCGTTCGTTCTCCCCAATGGTAGAGTTTCGCCTGACCAGTTCGTAGATCCAGACTTTGATTCTCGGTTGGAACAAGGTTCTTTACAATCCTATACATCATTTTTCACTGTGAAAGAAGTAAATCCATTGCATTATATAAGAAAAGTCATGTGCTGTCCATATCAGTTATCTGTTTGTCTGTATGTATGTATGTATATATGTATGTGTGTTTGTGTGCGTGTATGTGTGTACATGTATGTGTGTGTGTGCTTGTATGTGTGCATATGTGTGTGAGTGTATGTGTGTGTGTATTCGTGTGCGTATGTGTGTGTATGATCAATTTCTTGTGTACACTGTAGAGGCCACAGATATTAATGGATTTTCACGAAACTTTATATCCGGCTTTGTTATCAAAAAATCTAGAACCAGATAGAATTTTTTTTAAATTCGAATGAAAACTTCGAAATATATTCGAAATTTTATATTTTTTTAACATGGCAACATAGGACAAAATTTAACATAATCACTCATAAAAGGGTTTATTTATATCTCAAAGATCACGAGTCATAATAATTTCAATCACTGTTGTGAAAATTAGCAGCGATACAATACGCTTTGTTCTTGACGTCATGAGCCCCCCCTCAGGCGAAAATCCCCCGCCGGAGTGTTCATGGTCAAGTATGGTATTAATCAAAAGGTTTTATCAATCCCTTTAAAGTGAAGGGAAATGCGATATAATTGTAATCATTTGGAATCACAATACCAATTTTTCAAAAAATTTCTTGTAAAATTTCAAAAACATAGTACTAAAAATGGATTCTGGTATGAAAAAGTTGAGTTGAGCCAAAGTGCAATTAATTACTGTTGCATTTATGTAATTTAGATTTCAAGATAAATGTGCATCATAACAGAGTAAATGAATGAAATTTAGAATTATATTATTTGAATTATACAGAAACCATGTTCGCAGTATTGGAATTATATTATTTGAATTATACTGAGACAATGTTAACAATATCAAAATTAAATTATGTGAATTATACTGAGACAATGTTAGCAATGTTAGAATTATATTATATGAATTATACTGAAATAATATTAGCAGTATTAGAATTCTATTTGAATTATACTGAGACAATGTTCACAGTATTAGAATTCCATTAATTGATTTTCTATTATAAAGAAAATATTAGCAGCATTAGAATTATATTATTTGAATTATACTGAGACCATATTACCAGTATCAGAATTATATTATTTGAATTTTGAATTATACTGAGATAATGTTAACAGTATTAGAATTATATTATTTGAATTATACTAAGACAATGTTAGCAGTATTAGAATTTCTAATATCTAATTTTTAATACAATTTGCATCTAAGATGATATTCTTTCAATTATATTATTAAAACATTAAAGATTTGAAAATACAATACATACAATACAAAATCAGTACGATAAATTTACTTTAATGTTTATTAAAAAAAAACATATTAATGAACAGAATTTAATATCTTAGGAATATTTTATCTGTAAAGCAAAGGCGTATTGAGTACAAAGAAAATGAAGAAGAATGTTTTATGGATCCTAACAAAGGCAGCACCTCGAAAATACGGGAACTTCTGAAATCAAAGCAATCAATTGCTAGGAATGGCTTCATCACGGTGTCAATCTTGCTTCTTTCTTTACTGAAAATATTCCTTCTAAGGATTTGTCGCCGATAATTGAAAACCTTTCATATAGATTATAAACTAAATATCCTGATTCAAGCCTTCAGAAGCTATTGACATCGTTGAGGAAAGAAGAGACATGTTACTTCCTTCCACAGTTCACGACTACGGCTCAGACTTGGTTGTTTGTCTAATAGTCCACTCTCTATAAACCTAATAAATGTTGCCCTCGAACAATTTACAACAATGGATTACTCTGGTGCTGATTAGATTTTTATAATAGAAATGTGAAACTTACGCTTTTATTAAAAAAATATATATGGAATATAAGAATAAAGGAAGTTAAATAAAAGAATACCCTTAACTTTAGGTTCTGTTTTATTTAATTTTGAATGACAAAGCAAGTGAAACCAGTCCCATATGCTAAGATAAGCCTCTCAAGATATCTTAAGAGGCAAGTTATAATTTTATAGCTTGTCTTTATTGAATATTGTGGCAAATCTCGACATAGGAATGAAAATTGTTTCAATCGGAGTAAAATTAATGAAGTTATGATAGTTTTCTTGCTTTCAAAGAGCAAAATATTTAGATCCCTGGATTTACCGAGCATGCAAAAAATAGTGAAGCTGAAGATATTGTAAAAAAATTATGAAAATCAGTATAAAAGAAAAGAAAATCTTGACTTCATGAATGGATGCAGAAGTAGAATGGAGTATATGGGTTGAGGGAAAGAAGTTCGTTCATCATCAAGTAAGAATGCCAGGCATCCTGGACAAATGTCTTCCATCCACTTCTCGGAAAACAAAACACATAAATAATAAGCAGATACAGGAAACAGTTTGTTCTGTCTGACCCTCGAATTGTTTATGGACTTTTAACTTTATTTCTCATTATATAGGTGTTAGTCTTCATAACGAAGTTCTTACGTTTTAACCCAAGGGTTGGTAAACTGACTAGTTGGCCCACTGACCAAATTCGGTCCTTTTCCTTTTCTTGCACATCCCACGAGATAAGATTATATTTTCTTTTTCAGATAATGGATTTTCGTTAATTTCTAACAATGAATTTTCAAGAAGGGATTTTTTTTAGAAGACATTTCCATATTTAGATATTCATTTGACTGTTCAATTGAGAAGCTTCACCTATTCACCTAATCTTCAATTGAAAGTGATTTATCTGCAATGGGATGACATTCTAAAAGGCAAATTTCAATAGAAAAATCTAACAGAATTCTATAAATATCTTCCAAGCGATGAATAGGTCAATTAAGATCAATCAAGCGGTCAATTAAAATCATATGCCCATGGATTTATATTTGGCAACACCTACCTGTGTGAAAGACATTTTCAAAGATAAAATACGTAAAATCTCATTACCAGTATTAACAGATGAGCATTTGCAATCAATTTTGATGATAGGGAGTATTGTCTTTAAACCCCAATTTGGTAAAATGTTATCTCTAAAACAGTAATTCCATTCTTCTCCTTAGCAGAGCTGTTTTTCAAATAATTGTAGTGTACGTATTTTTATTACCGCCCATTTTGTTCAATAAATTTGTAAAGCAATTTTACTTTCCTTATATACATAATGTATAAGGAAAGCATTGTAACGGG
This sequence comes from Amaurobius ferox, assembly GCA_951213105.1. Lineage (NCBI taxonomy): Eukaryota > Metazoa > Arthropoda > Arachnida > Araneae > Amaurobiidae > Amaurobius > Amaurobius ferox. The sequence goes on from OX578136.1 coordinate 133,304,192, forward strand.
GTCGAAAATTCGAATTCCAGTTTTCGACGGGAGAGCACGTTTCAAGCATCCTGATCACGAATCAAACATTTTTGAAGTGATGTCTGTGTGTGTGTGTGTGTGTGTGTGTGAAAGTATGTGTGTGTGTGATAGTATGTGTGTGTGTGTGAATGTATGTGTGTGTGTGTGTGTGTGTCAGTGAATCTGTGGAGACGATAACTGACGAACGAAATAGACCGATTCAAACGAAATTTGGTACAAAAATCATAATCCATAAACACTGGAAGCCTATAGTTTTTATATGCAATCGAATGTTCAAAACCTCCCTTAATTTTTGAGTAAAATTTTGAAAAAATCGTTAAAAAATCAAAACCGCTAATAAAGTTACGCAAATAGACATTTCTTATGTAGTTTTTTATTAGAAAACGATTGACTTAAATTTTAAAACGCTAACATGAACCGTTCTTGAGATATTGCACATTTTTCAAAAAAATTACCAAAAAGTTATATAAAATAAAAAAAATATTTCCTATTGAGAAACATGTTCACTTTTCATATGTAATACCATGCGATAAATTGGATGACATCATTCTCGTGGATCTAGCTCGTTCCATTCATGAAAAGATACTTTGAGTAATACTTTTGTATTTGAACGCCAATAGTCATTTATCTGCTGTAAGAATAACTCATTTCTCCATCCATAACGCTTGGCGAGATTTTGACGACGAATTTGGAGGAGTGTCGCCAACTTGGCGACATTTTTAATTGTTGTCAAATTATCAAAAATCTCGCCAAATTTATGAAAATGACGCTAAATCAGTGAAAATGACGACTAATATTGAAGAAAATTCAATATCTTGGAAAGAATATAAGTATCTACTATAAGAATAACATTTTTTTAACTGTAAAAGTAGTAAATTCATTGCATTATATAAGGAAAGTCATGTGTTGCCCACATCATATTTTTTTCTTGTAATTTAAATAGTCCTACCTGCATATTTAACTCATGGCCCATAGATCCTAAAATACTATTTGCTATTTGGCCTTTTACAAAAAAACATATTTGACGATCCCTGTTTTAACCGATCCAGTAGTAAAAATTAATGACTTGCTATTTTCCATTTCTGAAATCGTGCCAATATCTTATATAGCACTACAGATGAAATCAAAATCAATTGTATATAAAAAACCACCCTTTTCTCTGATAATAAAGCAATTACATTAAAGTCACAAATGGGGGGGGGGGGGATTCCACTTGAAAAATAGAACTCAAAAAGTTTTTGCTCAAATAAGCTTAAAGTATCCCAAATTATCAGTTACGATTACAAAACAATTAGTTTTCACAAACGCCTTGGCAAATATTCATTATTGCTGGAACATTTTTGTGTGTTAATTAAAAAAGCAATTATTATCCGTAATGTGAAACTCTAATTAGAGTCTATAATTCGTAAAGACAATTGCGCCATTTTTGTTAAATAAAGGAAAACTGCTTGATTGAAGAGCGGATGATAAATAATCTTAAAATGGAACATTGTTCTCAACTTCCAAAAAAAATCTGATATGGACAGCACATGAGTTTCCTTATATAATGCTATGAATTTACTACTTTTACAGTAAAAAAAACAGTTATTCTTATAATAGATACTTATATTCTTTCCAAGATACTGAATTTACGTCAATTAGTCGTCATTTTCATTGATTTAGAGCCATTTTTATCCATTTGGCAAGATTTTCGTTAATTTGGCAACAATTAAAAATCTGGTCAAGTTGGCGACATTCCGTTATTAAATTTATCGCCAAAATCTCGCCAAGCGCTATAGATGGAGAAATAAGATATTCTTACAGCAGAAAAATGACTATTGGCGTTCAAATACAAAAATATTACTCAAAGAATCTTTTCTTATGAATGGAACGAATTAGACCCACAAGAATAATATCACCAAATTTATCGCATGATATTACATATGAAAAGTGAACATGTTTCTCAAAAGTTAATATATTTTTTTTATTTATGGGTTTTTTTTGATAAATTTATTTGAAAAATGTGCAATATCTCGAGAACGGTGCATGCTAGCGTTCTAAAGTTTATGTCAATCGTTTTCTAAGGAAAAATTACATAAGAAATGTCTATTTGCGTAACTTTATTAAAGTTTTTGATTTTTTGATGATTTTTTCAAAATTTCACTCAAAAATTTAGGGGGTTCTGAACATTCTATTGCGTTTAAAAGCAATAGGCTTCCAGTATTCATAGATTGTGATTTTTGTACCAAATTTTATTCGAATCGCTCCATTTGTTCGTGAGATATCGTCTCCACACACTCACTGACACACACATACTTTCACACACACACACACACGCACACAAACATACTTTTACACACACACACACAAACATACTTTCACACACACACACAAACTTTCATACACACACACACACACACACATACACAGACATCACCTCAAAAATATTTGATTCGTGATCAGGGATGCTTGAAACGTGCTCTCCCGTCGAAAACTAGAATTCGAACTTTCGATCCCGTCACAATACTTTCCTTATACATTATGTATATAAGGAAAGTAATATGCCAATCTATATATATATATATATATATATATATATATATATATATATATATATATATATATATATATATATATATATATATATATATATATATATATATATATATATATATATACATACATATATATATATATATATACATATATATATATATATATATATATATATATATATGTACATATATATATATATATATATATATATATATATATATGTACATATATATATATATATATATATATATATATATATATATATACATATATATATATATATATATATATATATATATATATATATATATATATATAAATATATAAAGAAGAAAAGTGTGTATGTATATATGTATGATCCAACATCACGGGAGAACGGCTGAACCGAATTTGATGAAATTTGGTGGGTAGTCTTGAAATAACCCCACTTTGAATTTAGTTTATATTTTGAGTTTCTAACACCAGAAGTTGTTGCGAAATTAATGAAAAAAGAAACTTCCGTTTGTCTCATCAGCACGGGAAAACAGCTGCACCGAAATTAATGAAATTTTGTGAGTAGCTTTAAAATAGCCCCCCATAAATTTAATCCATGTTTCGAGTTTCTAAGGCCAGGCGTTTTCGAGAAATTCATGGAAAACGAAACTTTTTCCTATGAGTTCTACTCTATAGCTCCATGATTCCCAACGAAAAAGGTTGGAAATCGTTGGTTTAAAACGTGAAAGTCAATTAAATCTTTGAGTTTTATGAGAGTTTATTGAACGTATTAGTCACTTTTGAAAATCGCAGGTTTGAAATATGAATTTAAATTCTTATCAGCATGGCAATCTGATTTGAAATTCTATCAGCATGGTTTATTTTTCACAGGCTTATTCAACAACGAAAAGTATTAAGAAATCAAAATGGTTATTTAATTATCAGCATTTTATAAGGAAGATTCTTTCTTATATCCTGACAAGTCATTTGACTCTGCAGTGGACACCGATGATGCGGTTCATTTACCCGCTGGAATTTCTGAACTACCTTGAGCTACCTGGAATACTTTCTCATATCTTGAAGTTAAAGAAACGATCACCAATAATGCTTCTGCGGAATCTGGACCCGCCAAAACTATGCAATGGAACACGGCTCAGTGCCATAAATATTTTACCAAGTGTCATCGAAGCCACGGTATTAACGGGAAATGCAAAAGGACAGGACGTATTCATACCTCGCATACCCTCGATACTGAATTCTGTTTACAATCTGGCTTCCTGCCTTCACACTATTTTTACAAATTCATAAAAATGTCACCAAATTTATAAAAGTAGCGCTAAATGGGAGGCATTGCATTGCAAAGTTTTAATTCCGTCATATGTCAGTATTTCATAATACTTATATATCCATATAATAACTTATATATCCAACACATAATTTTTTTTTCTACGAATTGATAATTTCGCAATTGTTTGAAAATAATAATAACAATTAGATATTTCTTGTTACTAAATGTTTCTGAAAATCAATACTTCAATTAATCGCTTGATTATTTTGAGAGATGTCGCTCTTTCTTTGGAAAAATAAAATGTTTTATATCTCGGGAACGGATAGTGATACATACCAACCAATGGCATCCATTCTTTTCAGATTAAAAGTGCTTGCAACGCATTTCCAATATTGCATAATAATAACAACAATATTTTTTCACTTCTTTTTACTTTCCTTATATAGTATAATGTATAAAGAAAGTATTGTGACGAGGTCGACTGTGTGTTTGTGTGTGTGTGTGTGTGCGTATTAGTGAGTCTGTGGAGACAACATCTTATTAACGCATGGAGCAATTGGTACCAAAATTGCAATCCGTAAATGCTTGAAGCCTATCGTTTTCAAACACAATCGAATATTCAGAACCCCTCAAAATTTTGAAATTTTGAAAACCCCTTGAAATTTTGAAAAACATCATCAAAAAATCAAAACCTTTAATAAAGTTGCTCAATTAATCATTCCCTATATAATTTTTTGTTGAAAACAATTAACAAACTTCGCCAGCACGAACCGTTCTCGAGATATTGTAAATTTTCCAAATAAATTTATCAAAAATTCACATAAAATAAAAAAAAATTCTTAACTATTGTGAAATATGTTCACTTTTCATATGTAATATAATGCAATAAATTTGTTGTTTGTTGACGTCATTCTCGTGGATCTAACACGTTTCATTCACGAGAAAAGATACTTCGGGTAATAGTTTTGTATTTGGACGCCAATAGTCATTTATCGACTATAAGAATAACCTATTTCTCCATCCATAACGCTTGGCGATATTTTGGCGACAAATTTTACAGAATGTCGCCTCTTGACGAATTTTTTAAATGTTGCCAAATTAATAAAAATTTCACCAAATTGATAAAATGGAACCTAAATCAATGAAAATGACGACTAATTGATAGAAATTCAATATCTTTAGCGGGATGTCACCAACTTGGCGACTTTTTGAATATGCGAAATTAACAAAAGTATAAAAATATCGCCAAATTGATAAAAATGACGCTAAATGGAAGGTAATGTTTTGCAAATTTTTAATTCCGTCATATGATGGACATACCTTCTAGTATACTCCTATTAGAAAGCCCTTCTCCCCATTTATCTGCAACACTTGGCGATACATTTAGCGAATTTGGTGAATAATCTAATGACATATCACCAACTTATCAATATTTGGCCCCAGATAATTGAACATATCATCAAAATTGTAAAAATGACGCCAAGTTAATGAAAATAACGCCTAATTAGTGAATTTATTATTTACATATTTTAATACATGGACTCTATTGCTTATTAAGGATGAAAAGAATATTGATAATTATTAATTTAGAGTTGCGCGAAATATAAGTTAATTGGTACGAAAAAGTTTTGCATGTTCTGATCCGGAAAAGCCACACATGTACAATTCAACGTTAAATACAATGTGTCATGGATCTTATACATCCATTTCGACAATAAGAGCTTGCAATTTCGTCCCCAGTAGCTCAACGGTAAAGCATCGACTGGCCAGTCCGTAGATCCAGGCTCTATTCCCGGTTGGAGCAAGGCTCTTTACAATCTTATACATCATTTTTTCACTGTGAAAGAAGTAAATGAGTTGAATTATGTAAGAAAAGTCGTATACTGCTCACATCAGATTTTTTAAATAGAAACATATCATATATCTCTAGAACAGATGAACAATTCGTGTTATGAATCTGTAAATTATCAAATTCGCTTGTAATTTTTCTTATTTAAATCAGAAAAATTACATATAACACGACTGTTTTTGCCCCAAATTTTAACATAGTAATATTTCCATGTAGTTTCCGATAAAGAATGTTCCAACCGTTAAAAATGTTTCCCTAGTCCGATTTCCTCAAAAATCGATAGATTTCTGACATACATTTTTAAATGGGAAAGTCGTTATTCCTAATTTTCTCAAATTTTATTCGTATTTATTAATTTGTTCAAGAGATATAACACTCCGCGTAGAAAAAAAATGTTTCGAATATGTTGAGAACGGATCGTGATGGGTGTGTCAAATGTTTGGGTATGTCACCAAACATTGCACCTGCTGCAGCAGGTGCAATGTTTCTGTCGGCGATTTCCATGGACGCCAATGCCTGCAAAGGGGGGTAGAACTGTTTGGGATAGGGTATGTCAAATACCTGTCTTTTTGGGAGGTTCTTCGTTTGGGATGGGCTCTGTCCCACCGGCAAGCAAAAGGTTAAATGCATTTTTTTCGAAATGGATTTTTCAAAGGTTTTACATTTTTAAAATGCTCCATGCGTCTTAATGTTTGTTTGAGATGCATGAAATTTGGCAAGAAGACACCTTTCATGCCTTTCAATAAAACTGGGTATGCATTTTATAATTGGACTTCATTAAGGTAATTAAAAGTGAATAAGAACCTAATTAAATGATGAAAATTAAGTTTCTAAGCAGAAAATTTTTTTTAAAAAATTGACTTTCTAAGAGATTTAAAATTAAATACCCAAATTTGTTCATAATGTGTTTTTGAGTGATCATAATGCAAAAGTAATCAAAAATGTGAACAAATGGCATACAAGGAGCATTTTCAAATTTTTGTAAAAAAAAATTAAATTTAAAAGAAAATACAAAATTATAACAAAATTGAAAAAAATTTAATGGTATTTTATATAGTAATGTTAAGAGGAGTATTTATACAAATTTTAATGTTTCAAAGTCAATAAATACAGAAAAAAAATTTCAACGTCTATCGTCCCCTTAAGTCGCAGGGCTTGTGGTTCTAACGGAAATGCTTCAGATAAGATAGACTTTCAGACTACGACAGTTGGTGACGTGACACAAAAAATCACAAATATTAACTTTTGGTATAAGCCCGTCATGGACCCGCAATGCCAATGTACACGATATAACTCAAAAACTGGAGAAGTTAGAAATCTCAAATTCAGCATATCGTTGCCTTTTGTGATATATATTTTCATTATTAAGAGAATATTGAACCTTACCTGCCTAGGCCGGTAAGGGTTCTGAACCTACCATAGGTACATACAGATTTTAGAGGAATGACTCGAGATCTGAAGCAGCTAAGAAGCTAAAATTTAGCATTTTGTTGCCTTTTGCAGTATATTTCAATTCCTTGGTTTTGAACAATACCGATCTAATCCGTCCTGAGCACACCATAAGAATGTACACGCAGTAAGAAAGCTCAAATTTGCCTTTTCTGGTATATTTTCATTGTTTGGATTTTAAACTACACTAAAAAATAGAAAAAAAGAAAAACAAAGATTTTACGATCCACAACTTCATTTTAAAATACACTAAGATAAACATCCTTCCATTTTCTCACATTTTCAGCTCATGAATAAAATGAAAAGAAAATGAATAAAATTTTATAAAATTAAATTTCGTTATGGTTCAGTGCACTCCATAATATCACCATTAAATGGATGCAATCATTGTTTAAATACATGTAATCACTAGCAGCATACCCGTTCTTCATACGGCATATATAATGCAAAAAATACTTACAATTCACAATTATGTGTAAATTCCTATAGTATTCAAAATGGCATTGTTATTCAAAACATTCTATTAAAGTGTTTAATTTAATTCTCTTATAAAAAAATATAAGAATCTCTGTTCTCGCTATATAAAATTTGAAGAAAAAACATCTTGGTCCGGTTTGTAAACAAATTTACAAAAAATGATGAAATTGGATCAATGTATGACAAAAAGAATGCTCAAAAATTGTATTAGTAGATAAACTCGTACTACTTATATTTTGTTTTAACAATTGGCTAAACAAAATATATGAGTTAATTGGCTGAATGTCATAAGGTAAAATTGTCCTTATCAAAAATTACCATTATAGGACTTACCTATGATGCCGTCGCTAGGGGTGGAGCATGTAGCTCCCGGTTCTCAAGCTCGAGATACGAACACACAAAACATAAAGAAATACACATGCTTAATTGCTCAATTTATTTTAATATTTTACTTAATAGATATCCATTGTTATCTTGAGTAATTATACTATAATTAAATCAATTATTAAAAGATACATAATACTGACAATATTACATTAATATATATATTTACACACATAATAACTTTGACTTAAATTTCTTAAAAACAGTTTCCTTTAAACAATCGATAAAGAATAGTTCTTATAGTTCAATATTTACGAACTCGTTCATATGATCTACTCATACGAACTGGTAGTTAATTATTTTAATAATCGTTAAAGGTGTGCCTTCCGTGCTAATAGTGACAATTGAAAGTTGGTTACCTTTACTCTTTGTGTTACGTGCATATTCGTGCTATTTCAATGATGTAGGAAAACCGTTGCACATCTAACTGCACTCGCTACCATTTTATTGCTCACATTCTATAGACACTTTTCACAAACCCACGCAACATGATGCTGACTCGTTCGAAAGTTTTAAGTCGACTGGAGTTTTTTTTTAATACGGAATTGGGGCGCTTTTTCTTTCCCCCATTTATTCCCTACCACATCTACCATTCGCTGTTGCTGCAGACGGGGATGACCACTGTTTATATATGCATTTGTTGTGATTGGCTCCCTCTGCAGCATTTAGATAGTTCATTATTTAGGTTGGCATTTGTAATTGGGGTGGCAACATGTAATACAAATATTGTGTTACACTGAACACAAAATATAAGAACACAATAGATGAGCGTCTTGCTTGCAATAAATGAGTTTGAAAAATATTTTGCAAAACGAAGCAGATCACTAAGAAATTAAAAATATCAATCATTCCCGAAATCTTTAAACCCCCTAAGGCCGTAATTGATATAATCCAATAAAAATTCAATACCGTTCATTAAAAAAATCTATTTTGATGTGCATTTCTTTATTATTTAAATCTAATAAAAATCGCCTGCCGTATAAACACATTTGGTTTAATTGGATTGCTAAGCAAAATGATATTTTCTCCTAATAAATTTAAAAACGATAATTTTCCAAGTATTGTCCGCATAAATCTATCTATCTCTATGGAAGATTCGTTTCTTATTGATATCTCGAAAACCCCTGTTCCTAGAAATTCGAAATATGAATTAAATGTTAAGTAGGGCTATTTCAAGGTTACCACAAATTTTCATGAATTTCTGTGCAGTCGTTCTCTCGTGATGAGGAGACAGACACTCTCACACACAGACTGATTTTCAATTTTAGTTATATAGATCATCAGCAATGCATGAAATCAGTGATTCCATACAGTCAGTGATGATATCTATATTTATTAAAATATGTGATGATATCTATATTTATTAAATTATATATAAAATTTCTAGCCAACCACTTTTTTGTATGAAATAAGAATGTGAGAAAAATGTTTTTCGTTACATTTTATAATAAAGGTCTACATCTTGAAACTTAACCCTGACGGGACACAATAATTCCTCGCGGAGTTTTGTTAATAACAATAAATATGCTAACAGTTCGATTAGAAAGAAAAAAATACCCTCTTTGCTACCACCTGTTTAAGCATACGATTTACAACCATTGTGCCTCGTGAACGTGAAATGACCCAATCTGATTAGAAACTGAAGAGAATTAGTTCCAATAAACTGTTCTTAAATTATTCTGTGCAGTTTTACCTTTATAGGGAGGCGAAATAAATTTATTTCAAAAGTATGACTTTGGATGCTAAGATTTTACGGATGTAAATTTTTTACTGAAACAAAATATGCAAAAATATCACAGATGCAAATTCGAAATTTTTATGCTCCAATTGGTTCAGGAAATTTTCGCATATCCATTTTGAACTAAGAAACTGTTCACATTCAAGTAGGTCTATAATATATTACGAGTATGATCACTTAACAGCTATTCTGTAAAAAATTTCTTAGCAAAGATCTTGTCAAGTAACAAGATTAGGGGATCACCATGAAGCATTTTAAAATCATCTAAGCTGTATTAACAGGATTTCAAAGCTGTGTGTTTTTCTTTTATTTCATCCGTTAATGTTGTTGATGTTGAGACCCAGACCATCCGACCTACCAGAAAGGTGTAAGGTAACTGTTTGGACGGCCGGGAAGTGCCACCCAATTTAGACTGGAAACTAGTGGGGGAGGCATCCACAGGGACCGTACCCTCCTTCCCCTACCACCAACCTCTCGGAAGGACTTACGGACCCGCATGTTTAACGTGATCGTACTCCGCATGAACACGGCGGCAGTTGTGGCAGCGTGCAAATCCAGCGCTCAAACCACCGGGTTACCGCGCCCGAAAGGTGCCAACAGCACGCGATGTTCCCAGGTGGTCACCCTCCCAAGTACTAACCGCGCCAGATGCTGCTTGTCTTCGTTGATCTAACGAGAACCGGTGTTTTCAGCACGGTAGGGCCGTTGGCCCTCATCCTTTAATGTGAAGGAATTTGATTGAAATGCACATTATTTGCTACTGATTGTTCAGTCACAAAGATAAAGCATTTTTTATACGATTTGATATTGCTGCAAAGAGTGAGTTATATATTTTTACAATGTATCCTCCGGAATCATGGATGTATTTATTCTGAAGTCACAAGAATGAGACCGAATCGAATTTCCAATTAACTCAAACTTTATTTAAAATACCGGTAAGCGTAAATAGAAACAAAATACAGCTAATAACTATCTAGCTTTTCTAACAAGATCATGTACAGCAAAACAGCAATTAAATACTCAACTTATTCGCAAAACAGACGATTATATTATCAAAACACTGAAGTATTCATAAATGATATAAAAACGTCATCACGTCGTATCACACAAACAAGTTCTAACTGAACGATGAACTACTTTATATACCGTCTGAGACAATTAATTTCTAGAAACGCAACCTCTCCAAAAGTTGCCAAATTGGTGATATTTCGCCAAAATTGTTTACCACTATAATGAAATTTGTCACCAAGGTTGAGCGATCTGACTGACCTCCAAATAATAACAATGGTTGCCTGTAAATGTCGTCTTTCCTTGGATAAAGGCAAAAGGCCGTGAAAACATCTGAAGTATTCGTAACAGTATGTTAATTTAATGAAAGAAAAGCATAACTCAACGAATGTTTGCCACAATAGCTCCATTTAGACTTAGTTCAGGGAAAAGACATTTTGCTGGTGTTCATAATGCCATAGTATAAGTGCATTATGAGCATTGAAATTGTTGTGAAACAATAAAATCATAAAAGGCAAAAAGAGCGAATCATTAAAAATGAAATGCACATATAGGATGAATAGAAAAAATGGATTTTTCAACAAAACAACACCATACTTTATATATTAAAAAACATATATATAAAAATTTAACTTGGAACAATGTATTTACTCATCTTTCATATTAAACAAAAAAGAGTTTTGTTTTGTTTCGTTCCTTGAAGTACTGTTTCGGCGATAAGAATATGGAAACATTTGGTAATGACAGAACATTCATCCCGAACTTTTTGAACAAAAGTGACCAATATTTTCTATAAAAATTGCATTCATAACCTCGTAGGAAAATGAAATACTGTTACTTAAAAATAGGTTTCATATAATTGATTGAGTAAAAAATTGCTTCTGAAACATAATTATTTCTGTTAATAATAAAACAAGAAAGATCAATCATGCATAAAGCATTGATTATGAAACACTTTCCAATTTCAATGCAATTTTATTTAAACATCTCTAAAATGCAATACATTTCTCAGTAATATTTTAAAACTTATCACAATACTACATTAATTTATTATATTTGAAAACTTAAACCTTCATCGAAATAAATGAACTTCATTCAAATGACGGCAGTGAAATATAAATTGCCTGGTTTGAACACCTCTAAAATGTGACACATTCCTCGGTAATAATTTTAGAATTATCATAATACTACGATAATTTATTATATTTGAAAACTTCATCGAAAACAACTGATATTCATTCAAATGACGTCATAGAAAAATAGGACCATGGGGCTACAAGTAATTAAACTCTATGCGTAAAACTTCATCGAAAAAAATCGTCCTTCTTTTTGTAAAATCAATGAATATTTCATTCATATCAGCTATGCAGACTCCATGAACTAATTGATTTTGTGTTAAAGAAATACAGCAATTCTAATACAACTCATTCTACATATTTTGCTGTTTACATTTTACATAGGTGAAACATAGGCTTCGTTGTAAAAATAAGCAAATTTGGATGAGCAATATTATAAATATTACATCTATCTCAAGTAAAATAAAACTTGTTTACTACTGCGGTGTACTTGTATTATAATCAATATCAGTATTCTTGAAAAATGTATTTTTTTATTTGTGTCCTTTCACAAGTTCACTAAAGTAGATCGTAAAAATTCATTAAAATATTATTTTCTCAAATTAGAATTAGTTTAGGAATACAGACATATGAGATTAACTTATAGGTATTGACATAACATATTTTGATATAATTGACTTTCTAATCATCTAGCAAAGTCTGTGAACATTCGTTAAGTACAATAAAACAACTGCAATTAAATGTTTAGCGAGTTTACAATGAACATATTCGTGTTCTCAAAATATTGATGCATTCATAATACACAAAACTATCGAACGACTAACTATAAATAAACATGCGGAACTGAACCCAACTGCACGACTGCACTTAAAACATCTTCAATGGAAAATTTAGCAAACGCGTGGAGGACTTCATTTCCGGGTTCAATTCTGGAATTTTACGAAAGTTGCCTACCGTTACAAAGTTGGAGATGCTGCATCCTACTTGTTGCCAAAGTCGTCCAATTTATCGCAAATAGTATGTGCTAATATACATACAGCAAACCTTGACTCGAAGTTTGTTTCAACGTAGTGGCCATTGGTTTAAAACCTGTAGACATCGTGCTTTGTTTAAATAACACTACGATAAGAGAAAGAGATACACTTGATATTTGCAATAAAATGCAAGATATTTTTGTTATGTTCTTCTTTTCGTCTATAAATTAAAGAATTCTTCTTTTGCCGTTTACACACATTTTTGCATCAGGAAACAAAACATTTAAATTATTTCATTTCACGCGCTCAATGTTAGAATTTCTCTAGAAGCCGAATGGAGTAATTAATATGAGTTGGGCGAAAATGAGATGTTTAATGGAGTTACAGCTAAAGAATTTTATGAATTTTGACGACGTTCTAGAAAGAAAAGCGACTTCCGTGTTCAAATTATCTGCATTTTGTTAAACTATTTATTTCGCAAATGTTAGAAGTTAAGGAGCAACTGAAATAGTCAAAACGATATTTTGAATTCCTTGGAACTGAATATGTGGGAAATATTGACTGCTTTAAGTGTTTATTGTTTTTCAGGTTTCTACAAACTTCGGCTAGAGTATTGTACGGTTAAAGAAGTTTATTTTATTCCATGCTGTTTTTTTTTTAAATTTCGTTGAAGTTAGTTTAGTGCATATTTTACAATTTACTTGTACGCTTCAAATAAACACAAATGTTTCGAATATATGTTATATAAACATACAGGGTGATCATATGCTATATCGATATACATGGTAATCAAGGTATACTTATTCAAATCTTTATGCAAATATATAGAGGTTATTAATTTAGAGGTATCTAAATTAGTTTTCATAGTTATGGCTAATGATAGTAGAACCGAAATTACTCTAATTGTTTCTTCGCTTTCGCGACCTGTTACAAAATAAACAAGAAAGATCAATCATGCATAAAGCATTGATTATGAAACACTCTCCAACTTCAATGCAATTTTATTTAAACATCATTAAAATGCGATACATTCCTTGGTAATATTTTTAAAATTATCACAATACTACATTAATTTATTATATTTGAAAACTTAAAACTTTATCGAAAAAAATGAAATTCGTTCAAATGATGGCAATTCATTCAAATGACGGCATTGGAATATAAATTGCCTGGTTTACACATCTCTAAATTGCGATAAATTTCTCGGTAATATTTTTAAAATTATCATAATACTACAATAATTATTATATTTGAAAATTTCATCGAAAACAAATGAAATTTATCCAAATAACGTCATCGAAATATAACACGCCTGGCTCTTTCTATAAAAGCAGCATTTCATTCATAAACTTTTTCCATTCATTTCATTCATCACAATACTACATTAATTTATATTATTTAAAAACTCAAGACCATGGAGGTACAAGTAATTAAACTCTAAGACCTCATCGAAAAAAATCGTTTGCTTCTCTGTGTAAAATCAATAAATATTTCATTCATATCAGCTATATTGCAGACTCCATGAGCTAAATAATTTTGAGTTAAAGAAATACAGCAATTCTTATACAACTTATTCTACATCTTTTGGAGTTTACATTCTCCATAATTGAAAATTTGGCTTCGTTGTAGAAATAATCAAATTTGGATGATCATTTAAACTCAAATTTATTGTAATTGCGTTGTTTCAGTATGTAGATGCACAGAATTTAACCAAAAATAAAATGGTTTTAGGACGGATACAACACTCAATATGAATTAAAAAGAACTTTAAAAATCACGATTTTGAGACAAGATGGATGCCATACATCATTTTGAAGTGGATCACCTTATCTTTTCATATCATTGTCACGTGATCGCTCCATATAAGAGGTGTTATTATTATTTTAATTTTTATTTAAACAACTACTGACTATATTTCGCTGAATTTTTTTTATATATTTTGTGGAACAATTTGAATATTACCTAAAATTTTCGAAGCAATTTGTGAATTTTAAATCCGCTTAAAAAATGTTTGAAAAATTAGGTCCCATAGGGCTCAATGTATTTCATTTTTTCAACCCGGGTTCAATCCAAAACTAATTAGGTGATATTATTCATTTATATTCCCATAGGTCCTACAGACCGTCTGAACAACATACTAAAATTTCATTTTAATTAAGTCATTTTTACGGCAGTTATCGTGCTAACGGACAGACAGACAGACAGACAGAATGAACAAAGTCATAAACACTTTTCGACTTTGTTGTAAAGTGTTAAAAAGAAATTTCTTTATAAGCAATTCAATATACTAATTAAATACTTGTATTCTACGAAATTCCTTACAAAAATGAATTCAGCAGTTACCACTATACTTCCATAAACGATTCTTAAGATGTTGCCGATTTGGGAGATTGTCGAAACATGGTGTAATTTTAAAATACAATTTATAAGAATCACGATTACAGTTTTGCATAAGTATATATGCAGTTTTGCATAAGTATATTTTGTGCAATAAAATGAACATAATATCATTAAAATCAAAATAAATATTAAAATTCCGAATAACAGATTTGAACCTGCAGAAAAAATCATACGTTGCCCATTCATTTGAGTATCACATCGACAAAATTTACTCAATCCCAAATTAAACAAGAAACATCAATCATGCTTAAATCATTGATTATGAAACACTTTCCAACTTCAATGCAATTTTATTTAAGAAAGTCTAAAATGCAATACATTCCTCGGTAATATTTTAAAACTTATCACAATACTACATTAATTTATTATATTTGAAAACTTCATCGAAAACAACTGAAATTAATTCAAATGACGTCATAGAAAAAATAACACGCCTGGATCTCTCTATAAAAACAGCATTTCATTCATAACTTTCTCCCATTCATTTCATTCATCACAATACTATAATAATTTATTTTATTTGAAAATTAAGACCATGGAGCTACAAGTAATTAAACTCTAGGCTTAAAACTTCATCGAAAAAAATCGTACTTCTCTTTATAAAATCAATTAATATTTCATTCATATCAACTGTATTGCAGACTTCATGAGCTAGATAATTTTGCGTTAAAGAAATGCAGCAATTCTTATACAACTCATTCTACATATTTTGCTGTTTACATTTTCCATAAGTGGAAACTAGGCTTCGTTGTAGAAATAATCAAATTTGGATGATCATTTAAACTCAAATATATTGTAATTGCGCTGTTTCATCATGTAGATGCACAGAATTTAAGCAAAAATAAAGCGGTTTAAGGTCGGATACAACACTGAATATGAATTAAAAAGAACTTTAAAAATCACGATTTTGACACAAGATGGATGCCATATTTTATTTTGAAGTGGGTCACGTGATCTCTTCATATAATGGTAACGTGATCGCTTCATATAAAATGTGTAATTATTATTTTAATTTTCATTTAAAACACTACTAAATATATTTTATTGAAATTTTTTGTATATATTTTATGGGATAATTTAAATATTTCCTAAAATTTTCGAAGCAATTTGTGAATTTTAAATCCACTTAAAAATGTTTGAAAAATTAGGCCCCATAGGGTTCAATGTATTTCATTTTTTCAACCCGGGTTCAATCCAAAACTAATTGGGTGATATTATTCATTTATATTCCCATAGGTCCTACAGGCCGTCTGAACAACATACTAAAATTTCATTTTGATTAAGTCATTTTTACGGCAGTTATCGTGCTAACGGACAGACAGACAGACAGACAAAATGAACAAAGTCATAAACACTTTTCAACTTTGTTGTAAAGTGTTAAAAATCTGATGTGGGCAGCACATGACTTTCCTTATATAAAGCAAAGAAATTCATTTCTTTCACATTGAAAAAATGAGTAAATGAGTTAGTCTTATAGTCGATTCTTATGTTCTTTCCAAGATATTGAATTTTCATCAATTACTCGTCACTTTTACCAATTTGGCAGCATTTTCGTCAATTTAGCAACATTTTAAAAAAATCGCCAAGTTGGCGATATTACACCAAATTTATCGTTAAAATATCGCCAAGCGTTTTAGATGAGAAATAGGTTATTCTTATAATAGGTACATGAATATTGGCGTTCAAATAAAAAAACTAGTATCCGAAGTATCTTCTCTCGTGAATGGAACGTGCCAGATCCACGAAAATAATGTTAACAAATTTATCGCTTAATATTATATATGAAAAGTGAACATATTTTACAATAGTTAATTTTTTTTTAATTTTATGAAATATTTTTGATAAATTTATTTGAAAAATATGCAATATCTCGAGAACGATTCATACTAGCGTGCTAATTTTTATTTCAATCGTTTAATAATGAAAAATTATGTAAGAAATTATTATTTACGTTGAAAATTTTAATTTTTGACGATTTTTTCAAAATTTCATTCGAAAATTTAGGGTTGTTCTGAACATTCGATTGCATTTAAAATACTTAAAACACTAAATACACTAAAAATACTTATTACACTAAACTAGAAGCAAGTTGAATTCAAACACACTGGAGAATTACTCAGTTAGTTCATAATATAAAGCGCTACATAAACCCTTTCTTTTCAAACAGAAACAATTTATAAATATTATAATATGTAATATTAACAAAAGATATACAATATAGAAGAATTGGACAAATATCAGGGAAGTTATTTATAAAAGAGTTGGACAATTATTATAGACGAAGTTATATACAGGGTGTCCCAAAAAGATTGAAATACCCTTTAATTCTTTACCTGTTGGAGATAAGTGGGCAATGTAAATGGCAAAACTGTTTAAAGTAAGGTCGGAAATAAGACTACGTTAAAGAAATAGTCCTCTCATTCATTTTCAAAAGTTACACATTTTAAATTTTTATACGACCCCCTTAGGCAAATTGGGTCAATCAGAAAATTTTATTTTAAATGCAACAAGTTTATTAAAAAAAAACGCATATCTCTATCTTTAAAATTGAGCGAGTTATATTTAATTGAAAATTGAACATTGTGAATGGGAACCCTATATCAAATTGGAAGTGTAAATTTGTGACATATCACAAAAAAGATAAAACTTGATGATAATACAAATGGCTTGATGATAATGTAAATGGCAAAACTGTAGGAGACATTTTTGCGAATTCTACGTAGGCTCACGATGCAATCACGGATTCTTAAGTACTTTTCACATTGAGACATGTCATTTTTTATTTGAAACAATTAAAATAAATAAGTAAAGAAATGCAAGTATGTATTTCATTTTAAAATTTAACATAATTTTTGAAAACGAAGAATAGAACTTACAGACTATTCTTGCTTTCCTTTAACTCTAATTTAGCCGTTTCCAATATTTATAGTAAAATAATTTTAAAAAAACTGAAGAATGAAATGCAGACGATTTATTTTTTAATTTACGTATTTATTTCCAGTATAATTTCTATTCAATACAACTAAACTTTTTTTAATATTATACCAAAATAAAGAAGATTAGAAATCATTCAGTGAATCGTCAACATGTTTAGTTCTGAATTGACAAATTAAGAACACGTAACTGGTTGTGCATTATGGTATTTTTAACAAATAACGAGCTTTTCGAATTAACAATCATTTATGCTCTGTGTAATAAAAATACTGCAGAAACTGCTCGGGATTTTGGACGGCGATATCCAAACTTGCCTGAAATTTCGCGTATATTTGTTTAACGGATGATGAGGAGATTAAGAACTACCGATTCATTTCATCGAAGACCTACCTGGTCCTGGAAGAAATCGTTTGTACACGGAGGACCAAGAAACTGACAGCATCGCATATTTTTCTTTCAACCCACGAACAAGCATTCGAAAAGCAAGCGAAACTTTGGAACTACCTAAGATGTCAATTGCTAGAACACTTGGAAAATACTATTGGCATCCATTTTGTATTCATGGACTTCAAGCACTTCATCCTTCCGATTTTGACCGTCGTGTAGCATTCTGCAACTGGTTGTCAATCCAACAAGACATCAATTCGAACTTTGTTAAGAACATTCTGTGGACTGATGAATCTTTGTTTACGGAAGCTGTAGCAATTAATACTTACAACGATCATTATTGGGATAATACGAAACCATTTTTTGTCCGTGAAATGCATCACCAGAGAAAGTTTTCTATGTGTCTGCATGGTGCGAAATTTGGAATGGAAAACTGATCAGTCCTGTGTTCTATGAAGGGACTCTTACAGCTGAAAAATACATGCAACTTATTTCAAACGGTACTGTAGCGGATTTTATGAAAACGACAACATTATCGTTTCTAGAAAACATGTTTTATCAACAATATGGCGCTCTTGCACACCAGGCTATAATTGTGGCAAACTGGCTCAACGAAAACTTTAGTAAACAGTGGATTGGTTTGAAAGGAGCGACAGAATGGCCTCCCAGATCCCTTGATTTAACCCCCTCTCGATTTTTACTTATGGGGTCGTCATTGAACACTAGTTTATAATACTCACCCACCAAACGCAATTGACCTTAAACAAAAGATAATTGATGCTTGCAACAATATTAGTGGTGAAGAACAAAATATTTACAGAAGCATTATTAGAAGGGCTCAGTTATGTATTGGAGTTAAAGGAAAGCGTTTTGAGAATGCTTTGTGAATTGCGTTTTGTGAATTTTATTTCTAGTATTTGTAGCGAAATTTGTCCCTTTATATCAGTGGACTTCTATCAATGTATGCGTATTTTAATTATGTGTCCCAACCACGTACTGAGTACCACTGCTTTATATGATCCCTGTCTGTGTAATTCTTTATTTAGATGCATTTGTGATAAAAAAATTGACACATATTAACGTATTTTTAATCTAAACAATTTCCATCGCCAATTTGTTCATGATCCCTATTTTCACTGATGAAACAGCCTTTCACATGGTACGGAAAAGTGGCACAAGTCAGATTTTTTTCTTTATCACAATTCAGTTGATTTTAAACATACCGATATGCTGTTTTTAATGATCTTGTTGCATTAAAAATAAAAAAATTCTGATTGACTAAATTTATCTAAGGGGGTCGTATAAAAATTTAAAAAGTGTAACTTTTTTAAAATTGATGGGATGACTATTTCATTAACATAGTCTTATTTCCTACCTTACTTTCAACATTTTTGCAATTTACATTGCCCACTTATCTCCAACAGGTAAAGAATTAAAGCGTGCTTCAATCTTTTTGGGACACCCTGTATAGGAAAATTGGACAAATATACCATTTCTTAGAGACTTACATTTATGGTTTTAGTGGTTGTAAAAGTATTTTATAACCATGGCCTATGACATATTTGGGGGCTAGCAATAAGTTGTCTTTAATCTATATAATATTCACTGACTAACTGACTTACGACATGCAGACATCAATATACTACTTCTAAATATCCGGAAACCATCATTGACAGAAGCTACAAGACACAACCAAGGGCAAGGCGACTGAATCCTGTAACACAAGCTTCCATTTCTGCGATTTACGATAGAGATTTTTATGAACAAGTAATTTATTTCGTTCAAGGTAGGGTGCAAAAGTGAAATATAATGGAGACTATGAACTTGTTTTTGAATCAATAATTCATTGTTGAAGGGGAGAACATACACCTGGGGTGTGGGAAAATGTTTTAGGAAATAGATAAACTGTTTTAAACGCTGTTATTTTTAGTCAAAAGTACATACGGTGAAATGCTAATTATAAAATTTGGGTTGAATAAAACATCGAATTCTGCAAATAGCCGTGGAAAATATTTCTTTCGCGATTGGCAGAATATTTTTTTACGGATCTTAACTGGAATAAAAAAGAGCAAAGCAAATTTCAAAATTTAGGATTATATGCAGTTACCATTGTAAGATATTTACTTCCTCATATATATTGAGTATATATGAGGAAGTACTCAATACTATATACCTCATATAGTATTGAGAAAGTATTGTTTACACGAAAATTTTCGAAAATGCCCATATGTTTTCAGACCTCCTCAACACGTTTTGTCTATTTTTGGAGTGATGCCCGTCTGTTTGTATGTCTGAGGCCGATTTCTTGTGTACACAATAGCAGCCACAAATATTAATGGATTTTCAAGAAACTTTATATCCGGCTTTGTTATTAAAAATTATAAAGCTAGGTAGAATTCTTTTAATTCGAGAAAATACATCGAAATTTATTTAAAATTTTATATTTTTTTAAAATGACAGCATTGGACAAAATTTGGCATAATCATGCATAAAGGGTTTATTTTTGTCTCAATGATCACGAGACTTAATAGTTTCAATCATTTCTGCGAAAAATAGCCGCGATACAATTTTTTTGTGCGTGACGTCGTTAGCCCCCCCCCTTGGGGGGCAAGTTACCTCCCCGAAGAGTAAGTACATTGTTGAGTACGGTATCGATCGAAAGATTTTTTCAAGCCCTTTGAAGTGAAGGGTAACACGCTAAAGTTATAATAATTTGGACCCATATTATCGATTTTTCAATTTTTTTGAAAAATTTCAAACAAATGAATTCTGATATGAGAAAGTTGAGTTGAGATACATTCCAGTTACTTATATATATTCATAGAAAGAAATAAATGGCAACTGCGTGAATTATAAATTAAAATTCACCCAATGAAAACTGGCTACAGGAAAACTATAAAATTATAAATATTTTAAATTAAACCCCGAACGATATTATTTGCCCCCTTGTCAGTTTTGCCAACTTGTGGTGTCCTTCCTTTTACTGATACTACAGAAGGTCTGGATGCTAAAGACAATAAAAGAACTTTTGTACAAAAAAATTATTTAACTTTTGCGATAAAGTCGCAACGAAATCTTTATTGAAAATCGACTACGTTGGTAACGACGTATTTCCGTCTGAAAGAATCATGTTGTGAAGATACACTCTTTTTCAGAAAAAACGAAACACCGTAAAGAAAGTGAATGTTTCTATTGAAATTAAATATGCGTACAGCTCATCCACAGGTAATGAAATGATTACAAAATCAAGGCTGCAGGACCCATCAATGGTTAGCAATTGCACATTGAATTTTCAAATTAGTAATTGGTGAAACCCCCTTGAAGGCAATGCATGCTTGTATACGTCTAGGTAAGGAGTGATAAAGTTTCCTAATGTCATTCTGCGATACATTGTGCCAGGAAGTCCTCAATTGTTGATCCAGATCTGCTACATTTCGGGGTGCCCGAATGTGGTGGCCTAGCATGTCCCATACATGCTCGATTAACGAAAGGTCTGGTGACCTTGCTGGCCAAGGAACAGCATCAACAGCACGGAGATAGTCCACAGATATGCGAGCCGTATGTGGCGTGGTATTATTTTGTTGGAAAATTACTCCAGAATGACGTGCCATGAAGGGTAACGCAAACAGCCGCAGGATTTCACCAACATATAGTTGAGCTGTTAAAGTTGTTCGCAGGATGACTAGGGGCGCCCTGCTGTTGTAAGAGATAGCATCCCACACCAGCACACCAGGGGTAATGTCTGTGTGCCTGTATGAAACAAAGGCTGATTAGGACCGCTGGCCCTGGCGTCTCCACCATGTACCCGATGGTCATCTGTTGAAAGACTGAAGCGTGATTCATCGCTGAACACTATGCGATGCCAGTCTTCTGGCAATCATGATGCTCAGCTACGACATCACCCCCAAACGACTCTGTCAATGTTGTGGGGTTATGGGCAGACGTCTTAAAGGCCACCGTGAGCGTAACCCCGCCTCAGCCAAGCGTCGTGAGATGGTAAAAGGTACCATGGGTGGTATAGAAGAGGCTGTGTGTGTGTTGGATGGCGGACAATGATGCCGTTGGGCCAGTTCGGGCCTGTCGCACAATCATCCGATCTTGCCTCGGATTCGTGCACCTTGGCCTTCCAGAGCCTTCATTCCGCCGATGAGTTCATTGCAGCTACCATTGCCAGCATCCTTGCACAGTAGTGTCCGTTCGGTGCAGGTGGCGACCTATTGCTCGGTATGACCAGCCAGCTTCACGTATCCCGACTATACGACCACGTTCTAACTCGTTTAATTGCTTATAAGGTCTTCGGCACCGTCGTAACGGCATTATTGGTTTTGTCTCCACGGAACTGCAACGCCGATAACGAGCAAAGATAAGCCGTCCACATTTTTAACCTGTTTTATAAGATACTAGTTGCACAGTAGAAACACGTGCTATGACCGAAGTTAACACTCATTGGCCTTGCAAATTTAATTGCTTGCATACTTGGTATAAAGAATTTTCATGCGAAATTTTGAGATGATCGGATTACTTTTTAGGGGTGCTTCGGGTTTCTGTTTTTGCTTTTTTTTTTTTGGTTTTTTTTTTTGTTTTGTTTTTTTTTGTTTTGTTTTTTTGCAAAATAGTGTATATCTTTATAACTTCACGCTAAAGTAGCCCTTTTATTCCATTTATCAGTACTCGTCAAAACTCCCACTTTTCCTATGTTACCTTCACTACTTTTATGTGATTTCCAATTATTATAATTCATGATACATAAAAGTTGTAAAAATAATTCTCATATAACCTATACAAAAGATAATCAAAATCAAAATTTAAAATTTAATAACAGTTGTAAAAGGAACATCAATCAAATGACATTAAATTTATTTGGGTGCTACACCTTTGCTTTATGGTCCAAATCCATATACTCCTTTAAACAGAGTTAAACAAAACCATACTTTTATCTTTTATCCAGAGTAATACAAAAGGGTTTTGTTACAATTTCGTTCAAGTTTCGACGGCAGAGTTTAGTTACATATTTTTTGTGATAAAACAGTAGTGTGGATTCGGATCGAAATCTGTTCAACGAATTCTGACGAAGATTCGATTCTGCAGTTGCGCATGAGTATTTTAAGCAAGATGTCATCCAGCGACCCAAAATTCATTTATTTTTGAAAATTCCTAAAATAAATCGACATACAATATACAAGTTGGATAAAATTTATCTCGTATTAGGTTTGATAAAATCAGGATATTTGTGAACAGGCACATGTTTGGCAAAACGCAACCACGTGAAACTAAACATTACAATGTTTTTATTTAAATTGAAGTAAAAACAATTGAAAAGATAGAAAACCAATGAATTGAAGTTCCAGTGTAACGAATCGCATCGGTTAGCAAGTTTCGAATTTTTCTGCGCTCATCAGCGCAGATTAATCGATGCTATTTCCAGCAATAAAACCTGTTTACTGTAAAAATTTCGCAAACTTCTGCAGTGACTGAAAAAGTCAGTATACCCTGCATTCAGCTTCAAAATTCTCGAAGATTAAGCTCAATCTGCCCGAAGCAGAAATGGCAAAGATCATGATGACAGCACGTCGATATTGACATCCTCAAAGATGGCCGATATTCTTAGATTAGCTCTATCAGCGAGTTCTATGACTATATATACACAAGACATATTTTCTATTTTTGAAATTTTTATACTATTCAGGGTGAAACAGAAAAGATGGTCACAACTTTAAGGGGAGATAGGGAACCCTAAATAAGGCATATTGGCCTTGACCGACGTCCCCAAAGGAGTGCATTTGGTTGTAGAGTGTAATTATTGTTTGCGACCACTGGGCACAAAGTAGCAAGAATTGGCTACAAAGCTCCATTTGGCGACTTTTTAAAATTACTTCGTGCAAACGGATTATCTCCATTTGGCTATTTTCGGAAATCACTTAAGGCGTGGTAAATGTTGGCAAAAAGGGTTTCTTTGACAGGGTCTGCTTTGAGGGGGGGGGATATGCAACCAATTGTACACATACTGTAGACATGGAGTCTGTATTTCTCTCAGTAAAGGTTTCAGTTGAAACTATCGTTTGTAGTGATATCAAAAATTAAAAATATTACTCACTATTACGCACTCAATTATACATCACACATTTACTCTGCAATTACATTTGCAGGGAATTTCGTCGTTCTTTCATACTTATACAGAAAAATACATTATTTTTTTTTACATTGTGGAAACTATTTTTTTATTTAAACACTTGTTTAATTAATTATTGACAGAGGAAAAAAAGGAGCAATTACACTCACATCAGCTTCGTAGCCAATTCTTGCTACTTTATACGCAGTGGATGCAAACAATAATTACACTCTACAGCCAAATGCATTCCTTTGCGGACATGGGGTTCACTACCAATATTCCTTATTTAGTGTTCCCTATCTTCCCTTAAAGTTGTGACCATCTTTTCTGTTACACCCTGTATACAGTCGCGATGTATGGAGGGCGGGGTAATCCAGTAGTTAAAACACGTTCATTGCACTCTGAGGTCCCAAGTTCGATTCTCGGTTCTGATCAAACTATCCCCGTGTCTACGCGGTATACGAGCACGTTAAATCTGCGAGTTCGTAAGTCTTTAAGAGATGTTGGTGGCAAAATAAGGAGGGTACGGTCCATGTGGATGTCGCCCCCACTGGGTTCTAGTCCAGCCTGGTTGTCACTATCCATATCGTCCAAACTGATACCGTACACCTTCGGGTATTTCGGACCGTCTGAATCGAAAGTAAAAGTTCACAGTATCTCATACAACAAACTCCCATTGTTCACTAATCACTTTCAAATTTTGTAAATTATAAGGAAGTATCAAATATCATCACTGATTTCAACAAAATTATTTCCGTTTAAAAAAAAATATATACACAAGAATCATGAAGTTTTGTTTTACATGGTTCATCGACAAAATAATGATTCCATATTTTTCTACTTCTAAACACAAGTTTCATATTAATATGACCTAACAAAATAAACCAAAACAATTTCTGTTTGAAAAACATATTCAGTGATAACAAAATAATGACATTACGGATAAAAGAAAAGAAAGTATTCTAGAAAATTAGCAACATAAATTTTATTTAAATAAACGTTTTACGCAAAATATCCGAAAATATTCAATACCAAAGAAAGAAGTTTTTTGCATAATCATCGACAAGCGCTCGTTAAACACTGGGCAATTTTGTACTAACTAAAAAAGCAATTATGATTTGTAAAATGAAACTTTAATTACAAAATAATTCATAGATAATTTTCTCTCTTTTTTGTTGAATAAATTAAAACAGTTTAACCTGGGAAATGCTAAAATATTACAATTAGGACATTTTTATCTCGGTTGAAAGTAAATAACTAGTAATTATGAAGTTGTTTTTTTTCTGCAGTTCCGATTCTTCTTTGCAAAAACTTATACATATTAGGATAAAAGCTTGAAAGTAAAATTTAAATTCCAATTTTACTCGATATGTGTCGCGGAATATTTCTGAAATTCCTTTAAATTTTTACGATTTCAAATATCACGGTTCAATTGAAATTTACAACGCAAGCGTATGTTAACAGTAAAGCTCCAATGCTGTAATTCTCAACTTTTTTACGTGTCACCGCAGCTTTACAAGGACTTCCAAATGTCATTGTCCCCTAGTCACTCTCATGATGCGTTCATTAATTCTCGAAAATTTTCAAGTAAAATAATACTTTTTAAATTATAAAACTATTACAGAATCTACACTATCAAAACGTATTAGACTTTGCAAGTAAGTTTGTATGTATGTATATACCTTTGTTTAAAACGCACGTTCACAATGTAGAAAGTCATTGCTTGTCTTAAAAAGGAGGTGCAACTCCGGAGTTGTGTATGGGCAGTTCGATAATTAAAAAGAAATAATAAGTGCATTTCAATTAATGCTCCTTAATTATGAATGAAGTAAAAGTATTTTGTTTCCGCGTTTAAAACAACCTACAGAATATATGAATATAAAAAGAAATTGGGTGGAAAAATAAATTTGAGTACTTAGGTGAATTCTTAATTGTTTGAGACTTAATGTGCTTTGCATTCATGAATTATTTCTACTACATTGACGGTTTAAATAAATATTATTTTATTATAGTTATTTCCTCAAATAGATTTTAAAGTTTTCCTAACATTGAGTTTTAACTCCTTCCATTTATCTCCATGTGTTTGAAGTAAATTATTTGTCGCTGACAAATTTGCAAATCTTAATGTGATGCAGTGTTCTTAAAAGGTGTTTACAAGTTTTTATTATAAATAGCAAAACGACAAGAAGGCGCCAAACTTTATTATATGGACGGACATTAATTATGATCACTGCAACAATTGTTGACAACACGGCAGATGAGGTTCGTGGGCTATAAGAGATTCTCCAATGGAAATCTGGTCGGCCCATCACAGGACTGTGAGCCAATGGGCAGACAGATGTCTGCGAGTTAATGGATAGCCAGGCCAGAGTTAGCATAGAACCCCGTGCAACAGATGGAAAGATTAGAAGTTTTATTCATTTTAGTTAATTCAACACATTGCTGAAGATATAGTTGTAAATTAGTAAGAGTCTGTACAAATACGTGGTGAAGGAGTTATTCTGTACATTATGGAGAAGTTATACGTTTGCGAGTGATGTTAAAAGTACAACTAGGGATCCCAAAAGGAACGTAGATATCTTACCAATAAACGCCGAATGATGTGCATAAAAAAGAATAAAGTAACCTATTTATTATCTCATATAAGAAGATATCACAAATCTGACTTTAAGTCACCTTTAAAAACTCTGTATCACAAGTAATTAGTAATATAGATTGATAATTTGTACAATGTCAAATATTAATTGCGGATTTAACCATAAGAATATTCAAGCATAAATAATTATAATAAAATTTAAATTTGAATAAAAATATGTCTCTTCATTGTTCAAGATTAAATAGATCAATGAATATATGTTAACCATTTTACTTTCAGTTAACATCGGACAACACACAATAGAGGGTTATCACAACAGCAAGTACTACTATATAAATTTACAACACAGCAGCCTCAGATTGCAAAAACTATTTTAATTTACACCACACTTAATACCACAGTATATATTAAATTAAAGCTCAGAAAATTTTTTAAAATTAATAAAAACTATATGCAGAGCACCTGACGTCAATTTAACTAAACAATTATAGAGTTATATTTAAAGCAGGTAAATATGGAAAATTTCGCGCTTTAGAAGGGGGTAATTGCATATTTCTGTTTCCACAACGTCAACAAAGAGAAAGAAAATTCTAAGGCTTGAATAAATTTACTTTTCCAAGAAACTTATTAGCAAATTCGTCTTCATCAATGTCAAAAAACTAAATAATTTTTTCACACCAAATACAACATTCAAACAAGTCTTATTAATTAAATTAACAATTGATTTAATAAGCTTCACATAATGCAATTTCATTTTCCTAGCTTTTGTATGCTCGCAATTAAAACTATATTCAAACATTTGGGTGACCTTTTTCTTTCTATATGCGTCTAGTCCATACATGTGCAGTTAAAGAAAGAACTAACTTATTCCTCGACCAATTAATTTCCGTAGACTTCAAGAGTGTGCAAAATTCGAAAGTTCTAAAAAGCCAGTTCTTTCATGTCAAACTAAATGAATGAAAAAACTTATGTAAGGATTTAAATTAAAATTCTTTACTGAACGTTGAAGTGCTTTTGCCATATTGTCAAAAGTGGCAAACTGTGAATTACTCCGACATCTAAGAGTGGAATAGCTAGGCTGATAAACCTAATTGCTTTTTTTTTATCAATAGCTGCAATGCTTCGAGTCCCACAGTATTATGCAATTGCCTACGTAATGGAAAATTTAGAAATATAAATTGGGTCTATAAATAAGAAATTCAACATTCTACAGATCGGTTAAGCCTAAAAATTGACAATGATGGTAATTGCTGCTTCTGAGAATTTAAAAGATTCGTACTTCTTGATAAAAGCATGCATATGAGAATTAAAACACATTCACATAATTTTCATGAAACACATTCCACATAATTTTCATGAAACACATGCCACATAATTTTCATGTGTCAGCTTTTATTAAAGAAATACAAATCGTTTGTAGACGTTGATATCCACATGTGTTGATATTAGCTTTTCTTAATTACATACTTCATTTTAAAATTATAATTAAAATTAAAAGTCCCAGGGGCTTATAATTACCGATAAGCAAATTAAGCGACCATTTAGAGCCCATGCTGCTAAAAAAACCAGAATTCTATACCCTATGAAAATTGAAACTCAAAACCATCTCCTTAAGGCATTTCATAAATTTTAATCACTAACGTGCGATAAATTGCATTTCAAAGTATATTTAAAAGCTATCAAAATTTAGTACACAAAAAAGTAATATTGACGAAAGGTAGGTTGATCCAGATTTATCCCCGCTTGTCTATCTTTGTATGAAAAACTCACATTTTCTTAAATTGAATTGTAACGTGGACAGCAATTCAAAAATAAATACCAATCAAATTCAAGCATTTACACAATTATGCAATAAAAATCATTCATAGAACAGATTTAAGATTCAGATATAATACTTTAGAATCATGCAATGACAACAGAAACCAGAATCGATGAACTTATTTCTTACCATATAGGTTCATCAGCATAGAATAGTCCAAACTGTGGGGGCAACATGAAAACCATTTATGTGGCATAAATCTCTGTCCAACGAAAACTCAGTTTCACCGTGTCAACTGTCATCAATTACCGGGACACTAAGCTCAAACTGCAATGGTGCTTCACGGCTAAGTTTAGCCATAAAACCCGCTAATGTTGCTAAAAAACGATGAGAAATGTAAACCCATCCTATAGATACTGGTTGTTGCAGAAGGGGGACGTCATTCCAAATTATTATTAACACCTCCCAACTGTGTGTTTTGCGAGTGATATACTTATACCACTCGCAAAACACATACTAAGAACAGTCAAATATAATCTCATTTCTCGACGATTAACATGCAAAATAGTTTACAAAAAAGAATAATGCTATTTAAACATTACATCATTTTCTGTAAATACGAGCCTAGTGAAGACTTTAATTTTTAAGTAAACAAAAGCTTGTGCATTGCAAAATCTCATTCTAAAAATGGTCACTATAAAAACATCTCGAAATGGTATTTCTCAGTTTCGCTATTTACAGAACAATTCCTTCTCTTAATTGCAGCACTCCAGAGCATAATTACCCAATTGTAGTGTTCTCACATAAATAATAAAATACTGCCCATAAAAAAGACCATTACAACAATTTTTTATGATGCAAGAGGTAAGTTTGAATAAAGAATCACGATTTTTTTTCATATCACTCAACAATTAACTAAGGGAATGTCTATATATTACATTATATATTTCTAGATAGCTTACAATACCTTCCACTGTGCCTCACATTATCTCACACTATAGTGATAGGTTTACAAAGAGAAGTCTGAAGAATCAACTTTTATTCCGGATAGTTTCAGCTGTAATTGGGTGGAAACGGTGGGTACTAGAGAGAAACTAATGTCCCTGAAATATTCCTTGAACTGAGCATGGAGATCCGTAGAAAAAAAATCCCAAAGTTTACATGAATTTACATGTTTGGTAGTTCTTATTTGAAGTATAATATGTATATTTACATAGTGTGTGTGATTAAGCAGACACAAACGTACATGTGGTATGTTTATGTAAAAATGACGCAATATTACATTCATGATTGTACATTATTTTTGTAATGAAAACCAAATATTTTATTCTGAATACAAATTACTGTATGATGAAATTACAATTATTCAACATATTCTTCGCAATAATGATACTTTTCATAGAAATCTGTGAAACATAGGGGAGTTTCGCACCAAGAACATCTCAAAAATAGAATGTTAGTACATAGTGCACATTGTGGATTTTCTATAAGGGTGTGACGGAAGCAAAATGTCAAAGGAGTTTCAATTGATTGTGGTCAATTCAAGCGATATTTCAGGGTTTCTCGCTAGTACCTACCGTTTCCACCCAATTCCATCTGAAACTAGCCGGAACAAAAGTTGAGGTTCCCTTGTGAGTTTACACCAAACGGTCAAATAATAGCCAATAAGGATTCAGCTCAAACCTCCACGGCAACCTCTTCATGTAGATGGGAAATGGCGGCTGAAAGGGTTTTATCGCTCCAAGCTAAGCAACAGAATAACAAGATCGGCCGAATCACCCACTACACGGTCCAGAAAGACAATCCGCAGAGTCTTGACCCCAGTCGCCAACGGGTCTGATAACTGGCTATAAAGACACAGTTCCTCCCCGAGTCTGCTTTATGAAATCCGGGAAACACCCTTGTACTAGCTACCGATTAATTTTATACCTTTAGGAGAGTGGGTCAGAGACTATAGGCCTAGGCGTCCTCACCCATAAGGGGGAAATAGCCAATAGAATGAGGCTTCTTTCCCTTAAATACTTTCAAATTAAAAAGTTACAAACATAAAAAATGCTGTTTTAAAGTGCGCAAATATTTAGCCATTAATTGGCTCAATATTGCAGTGATTTACATATTTCTGCAGGTAATGCATCCGTTAATTTTATTTGATGCACTGTGCAGATTATCATTTCCTAAACAATATGTCTGAAAAGTTTCACGTGGTGGCTGAAAAGATGTTCCTCTGCTTACAAACCAAATTACGGACCTGCATCAGACAAAGAAAACATCTAAGGAGTTTGTTAAAATTACTGGAATTGGTCTAAGAACGGTCTAACGCAGGGGTCGGCAACCTGCGGCTCGCGAGCCGCATGTGGCTCTTTTGATGTGAAGTTGCGGCTCTCCAGTTCCATACGAAAAAATTAATATTTTATTATCAAAACCCTTAAAAAATAAGAAAATATATTTTTAAGTACCTAATTTCTCAATAGCTTCTATTTTCATAATCGTTAATTACAAATCGCTACGCTTAACATGACCGTAATGAGATAAATTTGAACTATTGTTTTGTTCTTAGAGATGATACTCCGTGACCATGTTTATCTTTCAGCCAATTGAATTTCATTTCCGTCTCACCCAAACAGCCACCGTCTAGAGTCTAGACAGCACGTCTAGGCTCTAGACGTGTTGTCAGTCAGTCAGTCATCCTCGGATATCGCGGTCGACGTTACGTTGCATGTGTGTTAATTTAATCGCTTGCGGTTTCTGCGTGTCTATTCGCTTGTTGCTTCAAGAAGAATACGATTTAGAAGCGAATTATCTTCTCA
This sequence comes from Amaurobius ferox, assembly GCA_951213105.1. Taxonomy (NCBI): domain Eukaryota; kingdom Metazoa; phylum Arthropoda; class Arachnida; order Araneae; family Amaurobiidae; genus Amaurobius; species Amaurobius ferox. Next base: position 133,335,956 of record OX578136.1, read on the forward strand.
AATGTATGTACGCGTATAATATAATAAAATCAGTAACAGAATTGAATTACATATCTGAGGATCGTGCTAACGAAGTAATAATGGTAAATAAATTGTTTGCCGTTTTAGATAGCTAAGTAAAATTTTAAAAAGTCATTTTGTCAACTCCGCGACAGCATGGCATCTGGTAAAGGAAAGAGAAGAACTGAAGAAAACCTAGAATTCAATCAGGATTGGACGGAGTCGTTTACATTCATATGCAACACAGATGGCCTTCCGACTTGTCTCATTTGCCACGAAAAACTCGCACACAATAAGAAGTCAAATTTGGAGAGACACTTCACTACAAAACATACCCAGTTTGCTGGTAAATATCCGACCGGTGACGCACGAAAAAAAGCTGTTGAAGAGCTCCAAAAAAACAACAGTCAAGTTCCATGCTAAGTAACTGGGCGCAATCTTCCAATAATGTAAATCTGGCAAACTTTGCAGTATCATTAGAAATTGCAAAAAGAGGAAAACCATTCACAGATGGTGAGTACGTCAAAGATTGTTTTATACGTGCATCTGGAGAACTGTTTCGTGATTTTAAAAACAAAGCAGAAATCATGAAAAAAATTAAAAGATTTGCCATTATCTGCTAAAACAGTACAAGATAGAACTGCTAAAATGTCTTCAAATGTAACACATATGCAAGTGGAAGACATTCAACTGGCTTCTGCCTTATCACTTGCTATAGATGAGTCTTGCGACATAAAAGACACGGCACAAGTTACCCTTTTCGTCAGGTATATGTCGTCCCAAGGTCCAAAAGAAGAACTGCTAGGATTGCTACCGCTCTCAGGGCAAACTCGTGGAGAAGATATAGCAAATGCTGTGCAAAAATGCCTGGAAGACAATGGAATCGATATAAATAAAATCGTTTCTATAACAACTGATGGAGCCAGAAGTATGACAGGAATACATAGAGGGGTAACATCAATTCTTCAGAAAAATATAAACCACTAAATTCTAACGTTTCACTGCATAATTCATCAAGAAGCGCTTTGTGCCCAAACATTTCCGGCCGAAATAGTTGAGGTCATGAACTTGGTAATTAAGATTATTAACAGCATCTTGGCAAAAGCACTCTACCATCGCCAGTTTAAAGATTTCCTTGCAGAAATAGATAGCCAGTTTTCTGACCTACTTCGGCAGAATAAAGTGCGATGGCTTTCCAGAGGTAACGTATTGCAACGTTTTGCTTTGTGCTTTGTTTTTTCATTGAGTGAAATAAAAATATTCCTTAATGAAAAAAGCATTGACCATCCCGAATTGGAAGAAGACAAATAGCTGCAAAAATTCAACTTCATGGTAGATACCACAATGAAACTAAATGAACTAAATCTAAAACTGCAAGGAAAGGGCAACCCAGCCTACGCCTTGCTTGAAGAAGTAGTTTGTTTCGAAAACAAATTATTTCTTTTTGTTGAAGACATGGGAAGCGGTAAATTACTCCATTTTAAAAATCTGAAGCAATATCGCGATGAGACTAATGCAAATATTGACACGAATTACTTCCGCCTAGCTTTAAAAAACATGAAGGATGGATTCGCTGAGCGATTCGAGCAATTCAAAACAAACAAAAGTACTCTCGCGTTCATAGTAAATCCTCTCAACACAAATGCAAATGAGATCAACATTGAGCCATTTGGAATTGATGCTGGATCGCTCCAAACGCAATTGCTAGATTTGAAAACCAAAGACTTGTGGAGTGGCAAGTTCACATAACTCAAGAGCCAGTTGGAAGAGTTGGGGGTCCAGAAATGCATGCACATCGCGCAGCACAAGTGGACAGCTCTAAAAGAAATTCCTAGAGTTAAGGCCCTCATATTCGGCGCATGGAATAGTCTTCCAGAATGCTACAGTGAGGTGAAGAAGTTGGCATATGGAGTGCTGACGATCTTCGAGTCGACATATTCGTGCGAGCAAGCGTTCTCTTGCATGAATATAATAAAAAGTAAAGTTAGAAGTCAACTAACAAATAAAAATCTAGAGTCGTGCTTGAAACTTAAAATAACAAGTTATAAGCCAGATTTAATCAAACTTTCAAAAGGCATGCAAAGCCAATTCTCCCATTGATGTAACTATCTATATTTGTGTTTTTATAGGAATAAATATTATTCCGTATTTAAAGCCGTTTATTTTAAATCAAAATCCAATATATATAAGCAAATACTATAATATTGAAACGAAAATTTTTATTGGCTCTTCAAAAATTGGGAAATTTTGTAAATTGTAACTTTTGGCTCTTCCGTTTCAATAGGTTGCCGACCCCTGGTCTAACGCATTATCAAAACTTGGAAGTAGAGTGGTGAACCACTAACTTCGCGCGTAAATGATTTTAGAAAAATCTTAAATGAACGTGACAGGGGGTCACTAAAAGGTTTGGAGAAGTCAAATCGTCAAAAATCGACAATAGAACTCATGGTCATAGTTATGCTTAACCCTTTCCGGACGGACGACGTGCCCGCGCGTTGACTACGAACTTGCATTCAAGGACGGCCGTCACGCATACGCGTTGAGGAAAAATTTACCCTAAAAGACGACGGTCACGTATGCGCGTTTTCATATGAAACGTCTTACTGGAATTTATTTGTCTACTAGACGGCCATGCGAACAACTGCAATGTATTTTGCAGATATTTGAGCTTGGTATAGGGGGGATCTAATGAATTAATTCTCCATACGGAGCGGTGAAATGTGATTTTGTAATATAAACAAACAGAGCACCTTTCGCAGCATCTACTGTTTTATAATTGAGTTTCGGTTCTCGTTTTGTTTCTCGCTTAATGATTTCGTTGGTGAATCATAGGAATATAAGAGAGTATTTTTTCAAGTTTGGGTTTTAGAGGAATGCGTGGCAGTGAAATTATTAGGTTATTCCGGATAAAAGAATGGTTGAGCCAGGACGTTTTCTTTCTGTGGAAAGATATACTCGTATGAAAAAACGAACAGAGCAGTAATTAAATAATTCAGATAGTAAAGATTCGTGGAACTGTGGTATTTCTGAAGATGAATATGAAAATGCAAGTGGTTCTTTAGAATCTGAGCGTACTATTATTACAACGCCGCAAGCTTCAGTAGATGTTTCTGCGAATGATGTTTGGACGAGAGATTTGACAGATCTGTATTCTTGTGAGTTTTTGAGCATACTTGGAATCAATCACAATATTATGCCGCCTAATTTAGGTAAGGAAATTAATTTTTTTAGCATATTTTTCGATGATGAATAGTAGAATTCATAGTACAAGCAACTGACGAGTATTTTGTATTGAGATTTGTGGGGAAAATATACATCAAATAGAAAATAAATATTTCTTTTATTCCTGAAAAAAGTAGATTTCTGTGTTGAAGAGGTGATTTTTAGTGAATTTATTTCGAGAGTTAGGCTTAGCACAAAAATTTAGCCGTCCTTTGGGAACAGTTCGGAAGTAAAGAGCTCCGTCTTTTGGGTCAAGCTAGTTCCGGAATGCCGTCGTCCGGAAAGGATAGTTAAAATAAAAGTATTTTCACACGCACAATGAGACGAAAACTTATAGGATTGGAACTAGATATCTGTGTGGCTGCAAGGAAAACACTTGTTAGTGCGAATAATAGGAAAAAAATGCCTTCAATTTTCTATGTTGCATACATATAGGACTATAAAGCAACCTGTAAAAAGTCATGTGACCTAATAAGTTCCAAATTTACTCTATTTTAGAGCGACGGACGTCAAGATAAGGAGCAATAGACCCATAATTCTCACAGTACAATCCCCTGGTCTGGGATTAATTTGTCTAATCTAAGCTTAACAATGCTATACAGAATGAAACGAAGTTAGCTGATTACTTAAATCTACCGAATCACCAGACCAGGTTATCTCATTAATTAAATTTTCCATCCCTCATATGCAAGGGCATATCACAGAATGACAATGCCAAGATTCATTGGGGTAAAATTATGAAATAGTTATTCGAGGACCACGAGGAATCATTTCCATACATGAATTTCTCACCGAGTCTAGATCGCAGCCCAAATGAAAGTCTTTGGGATATAATGGGGGAAAGTTTACGGGGTAATTTGACTCTTTCGCCGTCAATTGAAAATCTAGATGAATATAAACATTGAGACGATGCATCAATTTGTAGAATCTATACAAATCGTTCCAACGAAAAATTCAAGTAGCTACTATTTTCTGGTCAGGCCTATAAGAACTGCATATGAGATCCCCAAATTCCTTACCACTTATTAATAATAATTCCACCACCAATAATAAAATGGGCCACTTTCATTCTGTCTACAAACGAATGACCTGTTTTACTAACGTCATAAACTGGTCTCCGGTATTGTCTTATTCATGACCTATACTTGCAGCAAACCTGATCTGACAATATATAGCTAAGCTGTCAGCACCTCTCTAAGCTATATAGTTTATCTATTAAATGCTATTAATAATTAAAAATCAAATTTTTATATGCAAAATCAATCGATTCCTACAATTAATAGTTAAAACTCTCCTTACATTTTTGCTATGTGACTCCAATGCAGTTATAGAGACCGACCATATGAAATAATGTGTAAAAATATCTATTATTTCTAAAGCCACCTTTCCCACTAAATGGGCTGCAAACTCGTGTCTCTACTAAACGGTAATAAGAGAATATTACTGAACGATAATAAGATAATATTACTGAACGATAATAAGAGAATATTACTGAACGATAATAAGAGAATATTACTGAACGGTAATAGAGAAAGGGATGACCTTCCGTCTTCTGGCATAGGATAAAAATAAAAAAATATATTTTTCATTATTTCAATTAAAATTTATACTAAATACACTGTTAATTTCCACTCGATCATGTCAGTATGTATGTAGTACGTAAGCATATATGTCCTCCTTATTACAAAGCTAATACCTATCCTTGAATCTCTAGGTTTTCTTTCGTAAGTCAGCTAACAATCCAATCACTCGTATGAAAATTTCCAAAATTTGAAAATTTTAAATAGATTTTTAATTATTTACAAAACACTTTGAAAATAACCTTGCTGCCCCAACCGGGAATCGAACCCTGGATCTCCGAATTGGACAACCAACACTCTACCGTTGAACTATTGGGACGAAATTGCAAGCTCTTGTTGTGGATGTGGACTCTGCATTCTCCACTCTCTAATGTCAGATTGGCGGACAACTGACAGTCTGACTGACCACCTCCTACTACTTTTTACCTCAGGTTAGCCTCCTGATACTACTATTTTTACCCAGGTTAGTATCCTGCGTGGTCATTATCCTCCTGATTTGAAATCGGTGCTCCATATCCCAAAATCCACTGAATCCGTACTAACGATACTAAGGTCACTTTCAGACCTCCGACATCTATATTTTATTATGTTGTTATACCTCACTCTAAATATTAGTTTTCAATGATCTTTTTATCTATATTCGCAATAACCATTTTCCCATTTTTGTAAAATGGACGTACTTGTCAAGTTCAAATATAATGTAAAACTGTCTGTTTAATCGCAATATTTATTATAAATTGTAATATTTTTAGACCTAAATAAAAGTTTGTTTGGTGGGATGGTAGACCTTGGGAGCCTCCTGAATGCAGGAGGTATCCTTTCCCGGCCGTGCAGATAGCTACTCTAAACCCAATATGTGAGTCGCACGGTCTGGGGTCTTCAGACCTCCGACATCTTTGCACTAACCTACAGGGTTGATTTATTCGGGCGCCATTATAAAAAGACTTGCTGCCCCAACCGGGAATCGAACCCTAGATCTCCGAACTGCTAGCCGACGCTCTACCGTTCAGCTATTGGGATAAAATTGAAAGCTCTTATTGTCGAAATGAATTCTGCAACTTCTCCAAACATCCGTATTCCGCTTATTACACAGATTTTATTTAAAACAGATAGCATCAATTGTAAATCGCGCCTCTCTCGAGATATTGCACGTTTTTAAAATGAAATGAAAAAATTCTAAAAAGTTTAAAATAGCTCGATCACTAATATTAAGTGAGTGAATGGATTTCAAATATTTGACTATATATTTATCTATTTAAGTTGATACAGCAGATAAAATTCAATTACAGTAATCACTAAATATACATTAAAAACCCAACATGAATAAAGAAAATCTGATGTGGGCAACACATGACTTTCCTTATATAATGTAATGAATTTACTACTTTTACAGTAAAAAATAGGTTTTTCTTATAGTAGATACTAATATTCTTTCCAAGATATTGAATTTTCGACAATTAGTCGTCATTTTCATTGATTTAGCATCATTTTTATCCATTTGGCGAGATTTTCATTAATTTGGCAACATTTCAAAAAAGTCGCCAAGTTGGCGACATTCTGCCAAATTCGTCGCCAAAATCTCGCCAAGCGTTATGCACTAAGAAAAAAGTTATTCTTACAGCAAATAAATGACTATTGGCGTTCAAATACAAAAGTATTATTCAAAGTATATTTTTTCATGAATGGAACGAGCTAGATCCACGAGAATGATGTCACTCAATTTATCGCATGGTATTACATATGAAAAGTGAATACGTTTCTCAATAGGAGTTTTTTTTTATGTGACTTTTTCATAATTTTTTTGAAAAATGTACAATATCTCGAGAACGGTTCACGTTAGCGTTCTAAAATTTATGCCAATCGTTTTCTAATGAAAAATTACATAAGAAATGTCTATTTGCGTAACTTTATTAGCGATTTTGATTTTTTGACGATTTTTTCAAAATTTCATTCGGAAATTAAGGGGGGTTCTGAGCATTCGATTACGTATAAAAACAATAGGCTTCCAGTGTTTACGGATTGTGATTTTTGTACCAAATTTGGTTCGAATCGGTCCATTCGTTCGTCAGTTATCGTCTCCACAGACTCACTGACACACACACATACTTTCACACACACACACACACACACACACACACACACACACACACACACATACACACACACAGACATCACTTCAAAAATGTTTGATTCGTGATCAGGGATGCTTGAAACGTGCTCTCCCGCCGAAAACTCGAATTCGAATTTTCGACCCCGTCACAATACTTTCCTTATACATTATGTATATAAGGAAAGTAATAAAAGAGAAAAGAAAAAGATAGACTGTAAACATGTCAAGTGCATCAAAACAGGCATTTTTGAAACTGATAGTTGACATAATAAAAATATCCATGTGGATACAATAAGCGTTAAAAAGATCAATAAAATTTAACAATGAAAAACTTTTAGCATAATTGCATTTAACAATAGCATTATGGAATATAATTTTCTATTGCTGGAATTGGTGCCAGGAATATGAAACTCTATATGAGAAAGTAAAGTTGGACAATCAATGGCATTATTTAGTAATGTATAACAGAAGAAGGGGCGAGACAATTTTTGTCTGATTTGGAGTAACACCAAATTAAATTTTTATTTAATATGAACAGTTAATATTTCATAATAATATTGTCTTGAAATTCTGTACTAAACACACATAAAAATTTATTTTCTGCTACTTCGATGTTTTGAGAGTGCAAATTATGTATGAGATTCCATACTAATGAGCAATATTGTAAAATAGGTTTAACAAGAGTACCTGTAATACTTATTGTACAGGCAAATTACAGTATCAGTATTAATAAAGCCATGAGACACTTTTAAAGTGAAAAAAGTCCTTGGTAATATTTTTGATAGTATTATCGATAGATACACGTACAGGTTGTAAGGTAAAAGTGAAACCAGATCAACAAAATGTGTACAACGAGATAAAGAATAGATGTTTAAATAGTAATTATAATCGTAAATATACTAGTTCTTACAAAGAAACCTCAACTTTTGTTCCGACTAGTTTTAGCTGGAATTGGGTGGAAACGGTAGGTACTAGTGAGAAACTAATGTCCCTGAAATATCTTTTGAATTGAGCATGGAGATCCGTAGGGAAAAAAAATCCCAAAGTTTACATGGATTAGCATATTTGGTAGCTCTTATTTGAAGTATAATATGTATATTTACATAGTATGTTTGATTAAGCAGAAACAAACGTACATGTGGTATGTTTATGTAAAAATGATGTAATATTACATTCATGATTGTACATTATTACTTTCCTTATATACATAATGTATAAGGAAAGTATTGTGACGAGGTCGAATATTCGAATTCGAGTTTTCGACGGGAGAGCACGTTTCAAGCATCCCTGTTCACGAATCAAACATTTTTGAAGTGATGTCTGTGTGTGAGTGTGTGTGTGTGTGTGTGTGTGTGTGTGTGTGTGTGTGTGTGTGTGTGTGTGTGTGTGTGTGTGTGTGTGTGAAAGTATGTGTGTGTGTGTGTGTGTGTGAAAGTATGTGTGTGTGTGTGTGTGAAAGTATGTGTGTGTGTGTGTCAGTGGGCCTGTGGAGACGATAACTGACGAACGAATGGACCGATTCGAACCAAATTTGGTACAAAAATCACAATCTGTAAACACTGGAAGCCTATTGTTTTTATGCGCAATTGAATGTTCAGAACCCCCCTAAATTTTCGAATGAAATTTTGAAAAAATCGTCAAAAAATCAAAACCAATATTAAAGTTACGCAAATAGACATTTCTTATGTAATTTTTCATTAGAAAACGATTGACATAAATTTTAGAACGCTAACATGAACCGTTCTCGAGATATTGCACATTTTTCAAAAATATTATCAAAAAGTCATATAAAATAGAAAAAAAAATATTTCCTATTGAGAAACATGTTCCCTTTTCATATATAATATCATGCGATAAATTAGGTGACATCATTTTCGTGGATCTAGCTCGTTCCATTCATGAAAAAAGATAGTTTGAGTAATACTTTTGCATTTGAACGCCAATTTATCTGCTGTAAGAACAACTTATTTCTTCGTCCATAACGCTTGGCGAGATTTCGGCGACGAAATTGGCGGAATGTCGCCAACTTGGCGACTTTTTGAAATGTTGCCAAATTAACGAAAATCTCGCCAAATGGGTAAAAATGACGCTAAATCAATGAAAATGACGGCTAATTGTCGAAAATTCAATATCTTGGAAAGGATATTAGTATCTACTAGAAGAAAAACCTATTTATTTTACTCTAAAAGTAGTAAATTCATTTCATTATATAAGGAAAGTCATGTGTTGCCCACATCAGATTATTTTTGTAATGGAAACCAAATATTTTATTACGAATACAAATTACCGTATGATGAAATCACAGTTATTCAACATATTCTTTTCAATAATGATACTTTTCGTAGAAATCTGCGAAACATAGGGGAGTTTTGCACCAAGAACATCTCAAAAATAGAATGTTAGTACACAGTGTACATTGTGGATTTTCTATAAAGGTGTGACGGAAGCAAAATGTCAAAGGAGTTTCAAATGATTGTGGTCAATTCAAGAGATATTTCAAGGATATTAGTTTCTCTCTAATACCTACCGTTTCCACCCAATTCCAGCTGAAACTAGCCGGAACAAAAATTGAGGTTCCCTTGTTAGTAATACTAATTATATAGCGTTTAAAGTTATTTAAATGAATAATCAAAGTGGCATCACGTCTGTTTCAACTGAATAAATTAAGGACACAACATCGTTAGACTAAAGGTCACTTAATAAAAACATCCTAAAGACGTACAAACTTTGAACGTCTTTGGGATGTTTTTATTAAATGACCTTCTATCTAACGATGCTGTGTCCTTAATTTATTTATTCAAATAAAGTTTGTTTAAAACAGACCAAAATTTTGGTGATATGATTTGAAAAATCAGTTTTGAATCACTAGCTTGTGTAGCCTACGGAAATTCAGTAAATCATCAAACCTGGTTCTCTAGCTTGAATAATTGACAGCGAAAAAATTGCCAAAAAGTATAGAACTTTATACACTAGATAGAACTTTAAAAACATAGATATCAGAGGTCATACAAAAATTGAATTTCCTTAGATAAAATTTCTATTCAAAACTTACATTACTACCTATATTTAGCAAAAGTTTTATACAGTCTCTAATAATGCGTCGAAATTTTTAATGATATCTTAAGAAATTTTAATCATATGACAATAAAACTGTTCTTATTCGACTAAATTGGCTATAGAAAATATGTTTATGATCAAACAAAATTTCTAGGAATTTATGTAAAATTTACATTTTGTGCTTTTTAATTACATTGTGTTACTTGATCAAAATTTGCATACGATAATAGTATACCGTATTTAAAACATTTCTTTAAATAAGAAGCGTGACGACGACCCATCGTTCGAGTTATATTTAGTCATGTAATATTTTTAAAACACTCTGTATACAAAAACATTATTTTATAATACATTATTTATATATATATATATATATATATATTATAACACATAATTTTGTTTATGAATTCTTGGCGCACACCATAACAATGATCACCATAGTTGCGGATTTTTACCCTATACACCCCTCTTAACTAAGTTTGTTTATTCTCGTCAGCAGTTCGTTAGCTAACTATTTATAATGATCTCAGTATTTTTTTGTGAAAAATGTAACATGGAATATCTATTCCCTTTATTCGTTACATTAAATTATTATCATTTTATCTTGCATTTTTTTTCGTCTTCGAGAAGCTAATTATAAGGTATTTATATTCAATAAATTTAGAACTTTCAAATAAATACTGCGATGTAAGAAAGACAGAGCTTTATAGGCATTATTCAAAAAATAAGTTTGTTAAGGATTCCAACTATTTAATAAAGAATAATTACTTCAACTTTAGGATTGGAAGGTGGGTTTAACTGTGAAGTAACAATATTCAAATAGAAAATTGGTACTTGAAAGCAATTTGTATCCAAGGAATTAGAACTTTGTCATTGTCATTCCACAGTTCTTTTAGAATTTTAGGTTGTATTATGAGTTTGAATGTATTAAGAAAAATTATATCTTGAAATTATAACATCTCTTTTCAGGGTTATGTGTTAAACATCATTTAACAAGTTATCAATGGCAAAGATAGTGGCAATGTTGCCACTGATGAAGGACGTATTGGCGTCCGAAAGCTTTCTGGATTTGAAATTTTATGTAATTCATAGCTGGTGCTAATATCAACACTAAACGTACCATGACATGTCAAATGACCAGTTGTAAACTTTTGATTAGAAAATTTGCATATATTGTTATTGCTTTTTCTCACTTGACTTCATGACTTTTTCTATTAAATTACATATACAATCAATTTTTCAATATTTATTTTTTTTTCTTGTGTTTATATGATAAAGATACATAATTTACCGTTATATACCACTACCGGTCATTTGACCGGACGAAAAATTCATTGCCTTATAAGGTTATCGGATTAGAAAATGTGATGTACATGCGCATTTCACATATTTTCATCAGCTTCTTGCACATTTCTGCAAGGACTGTTGCGTATTAAGTTCAATTTAAAATAATCGTATATTAAAATTTCAATAAAGTGTGTAAAATTTCAAGTTGCAAGAGAAGGTGACAAAAACTAAAACTCATTACTAGTTAGTTTCTATTTTGTTTTTACAGTGTTACTCCATTCCTAATCTTCAGCCTGAAAAAATGTCAAAACATTCAAGACACACCAAGTTCTTAGAAGAAATAAATAATATAGATGAAGAGTTTTCGGTAATTGATGAAGGTGAACTTTCTGAAAGTGAAGATATATTATTTGAAAATGATAATGAGGTCTTAGGCACTGAGTGTGAGCCTACAGGTACGGACGATGAAGTGGAGAATATTGTGAATATAATAAGTAGAGGACGAAAGAGAATGATAGTGCTCTGAAGTTCTGAAGATGAGAATGAAAACATGAGCAGTATATTTCGATTGATGGCACTGTTTGGTAAGAAATGCAAGTAGGTGCTAGATCTGGGAAAGCAGCACTTTATAACATTTTCAGGGGGAAATCAGGTCCAACGGGAGGTGCAAATTGTAATATTATAAAGAGTAAAGTGAAGGCTGCATTTTCGTTGATAATTGACCACCGTATTATTAAACATATAAGAACATGTACAATAGAAGAAGCAAATCGAGTTTTGGGAACCGAATGAAATCTATTACCTTAAAGTTACTTTGTTTAATATTTCCTTACTAAAATCAATATTACTTGCATTCAATCAGAAAAACATAATTTTATCGAAAAACCGATCATTTGACCGGTTACTGAACTAATTTAATAATTGATTTGATTCAATAATTGTGTAAATATATTGAGTGTCGGTACGTTTAGTATTAAAGAGCCTATTTTATCAAACAAATGGTTGTCTTTATTATATCGTTTTAAAGTTTTATTTAATGTATTCAAATGCATTTTATATTTCAGATTCTCGAAGGTTAAAAATAAATACTATTATAAAATATTCATATTCTATTGTGCGTAGTTCGGGAATTTAAAGTTTTCAAATGAAAACCATTCGTAACGATGCACAGAAATAAGAGACACAGCAACACAGAACATACTTCAGAAAATCAGTTTTGTAAGAATTCCGACTATTTGTAAAATAATAAAGAATTGCTTTCAGGGGGTGATTGTGCGGTACGACATCTGTGAGCGGAGAGACACTCGAGTGTAAAATTGTCGCTTGACAGCAATTTGTTTCGCGAGAATTTCAATTTAGTCGCTGGGACTCTGCACTTCTTGTGAAACAAACATGAATAGACTGCGTTTAGAATAACCGCTTTGAACGCAATTTCATGGGTGAACACTAGGCATAGATCATGGTAAATGAACTTTGGAAGACAGGTTTTTTTTAATCGTTCCTGTTTCTTTAAATGTTAATCACAAGTTTAAAATTCAACTGAAATGCAATAAAGATGCGAATATCTCTGTACATGTTGTAAAAATCCTTGCTATTTCGACTGAGAATCGAACCCTAGATCTTCGAACAGACCAGTTGACGTTCTACCACTGAGCTACTGGTACGAAATTGCAAGCTCTTATAGTCGAAGTGGACTCTGCATTCTCCACCCTCTAATATCAGATAGGCGTGCAACTGGCAATCTGACTGACCACCTCCTGCTATTTTGACCTCAGATTAACTTCCTGATGCTACGTGTATCCTCCAGGTTCGTTAGCATCCTGTGTAGTTGTTTTTCCTCTCGATTTTAAAATGGCGCTTCATATCCCAGAGTCCACTGAATCCGTGCTAGTCGTACTAGGGTCCCTGTTCGGGCGCTATTGCATAGAACCTTGCTGCCCCACCTGAGAATTGAACTAAGGATTTGCGAACTGGCCAGCCAACACTCTGCCGTTGAGCAGCTGGACGAATTTGCAAACTCTTTTAGTCAAAGTGGACTCTGCAATGTATAAAACCCAGGCCGTCCGGCTCATCCGTGGACATAGAGCAGCAATTTAGACGGACGGGAAAAGGACTCTACAGTGTTGTTGCTGATGTTGAGACCCAGACCGTCCGACCTACCAGAAAGGTGTAAGGTAACTGTTTGGACGGCCGGGAAATGCCATCAGATTATGACCAATTATGTGCCAATAGCAAGATTATGTGCCAATTTAGACCTGAACCCAGGACTCTGCAGTGTTGAGACCCAAACCGTCCGACCTACCAGAAAGGTGTAAGGTAACCGTTTGGACGGCCGGAGGACTCTGCAGTGTTGAAGTGTTGAAAACCCAGACCACACGACAGACCCGAAGGTTTACTGTAGCTAAGTGTGTGGCCGGGAACTTGGAGGACTCTGCAGTGTAGAAGACCCAGACCGTCCGACTCATCCAAAGGACATGAGCAACCATTTGGACGGCCGTGAATTTGGACGGCCGTTTTGACGGACTCTGCAGTGTTGTTGTTGTTGAGACCCAGACCGTCCGACCTACCAGAAAGGTGTAAGGTAACTGTATGGACGGCCGGGAAGTGCCACCCAATTTAGACCGGAACCCAGTGGGGGAGGCATCCACAGGGACCGTACCCTCCTTCCCCTACCACCAACCTCTCGGAAGGACTTACGGACCCACATGTTTAACGTGATCGTACTCCGCATGAACACGGCGGCATTTGTGGTAGCGTGCAAATCTAGCGCGCAAACCACGGGGATACCGCACCCGAGATGGCCAACAGCACGCGGTGTTCCGAGGTGGTCACCCACCAAGTACTAACCGCGCCCGATGCTGCTTGACTTCGGTGATCTAACGAGAACCGGTGTTTTCAGCACGGTACGGCCGTTGGCCCCGGACTCTGCAGTGTGAAGCAGCTCAAAAAAAAAAATGTTAATGCATTAAGATAAAACTACCAATTCAATAAGCTCGTAAATGATTCTATACATGAACTCATTTGTCTCAAATTGCAAAATCCATAACTTACTGTCTTTGTCTTTGGCAAACACCTCCTATTGGGAATGTCAGGACTGGTTGACACATGTTTGGTTAGCCATATTAAAGTGTATCAATTTGCCCCCACCCTGGATCGAGTCGATATTGATAAGGATATTTTAATAACAAAAGCCTCAAACAAACAGTGTTTTGTGAAGTGAAAGTTATTATTTTATATGTTAATAATATTAAGAATACAAACAATGAAAAAACATTGCATAACATATTTCTCGAGGTTGCTAATATTTCGCCTTTTTCATTTGCAATATTTTCCCTCTTAGACTACCCGCAAGACTTGGTGAGAGCAATTCCGATCATTATCCTAATAACAAACGAAAAAAAATGGATGTGGGAAGCACATGACTTTCCCTACATAATGCAGTAACTTCACTTCTTTCGCAGCAAACTAATGACGTACAAGATCCATGGCACAGTGTTTTTAACTTTGAATTGCACATTAAAATTGGGCGATTTTCTAGATGACAGTGTTTAAAACTATTTCAAAGTACTCATTTAACTTATATTTCGCGAAAATATAACTTGGCAATTATAAGTATCACTAGCATTTTCTAAGAAATACATTCCACATATTCAACGATTTTAATCATTGGAAAATATTGAATTTTCATCTATTTTGGCGTCACTTTTACCTAATTGGCGATAATTTCGTCTATTTAGCAGCATTTTTAAAATATCGCCAATTTGGCGATGTTTCGTCAAATTGATCACCAATGTCAACCCTTACTGCTTGCTTTAATTTTATATAGCTTATATAGACCGACTGGCAGACGGAATTTACCTTCAAATGCATAAGAGTTGAAAGTATGTGATGACATTTAGTGATTTCGACACGAAATCTATACTTCCATTTAGGGAAGTAAAACATGAGTAAATAACTTCAAGTAAATGGAAATTAATTCCAAGCCTTTTTTATTAATATATATTAGATAGATTTTAAGAACACGCTGAGGTTCCGGAAACGTTGATAAAAATCGAAAATAACGCTGTTTTTTAAATACTCGTATGTTCAAAGTTCGGGTAACAATTTTGAGTTAATCTTCCAGTCGAGATCCTTCTCTAGAAGGTCGTGAAAATGAAGGTCGTGAATTACAAGCCAATGTTGAACACAGATAAAGTTCATAAACGGTTATAAACTGAAAAATATCAATTTCATCTAAAGTAAACGTGTTCTGTCGTTAGAGAGTACACATATGACCTAGGAAGAATGGTTTTGCAATACAAAAAAGAGAAACAAAAACCAAGGATTTACCTTTCATTACCAAATCACTGAATTATCAACCAAGGCAAAATAAGCGCAAACACCTTCGCACTAGTTGTATGTCAGGGCAGTGGCTGTGATCTTTCACGTCCAAACGCATGCCTCAGCAATCTGTCGCCTTATGATAGCTGAGGTAACTGCTCTATATTTTAACCTGAAGAAGGAAGCTACGTTTCGCCCTTGAAACCGGCTACACCCTGTTATACATTTTTTTTGCTGCATTAATGAAGATTTATTTTCAGTTTATTTTATTTTTAGTAGGTTAAGTACAATTTTTCGTATTTATAAACGGTTATAAATCAATTTTAAATACATTTTCGATTTAGAAAAACATTGTATGACAATTTGATATTGTATTTATAAACATTGGCGAGAAATGGTCTATTTAGAAGCACTATATGCTGAATTTGGGGAATTTATAAACACTCAAATTTAACAAATCTGAAAGTGATGCACAAAATAAATATTGCTTCTACAATGCATTCAATTTTCGTAATAGTGTAATAAAAATTAACTTTTTTACTTTCTTTGCAATGCATGATAATATATAGGGAAAGTATTGGAATTGTGCCTAAAATAGCAACTCGAGTTTTTGATGGATCTACACTTTTGGGACCTTTAGAACACGAAAAAAATTATTTTTAGCTTGGCGTACGTACATGCGTGCGTGCGTGAATGCAGATTTTGTATCCACTCTAGCTGAAAAACTAAAAGACCAAATTTCACAAAATTTGGAAGATAAATCACTTGTAGGTTAACCTTGTGCTGATATAGATTTTGGTACGATTCGAAAAAACAGAACCTGCCTTTTTTACGAAATGACCTTCAAAAATCGTTAAATCTAAAAATAAAAGATTACGTAAGCTCAAATATATCAATTAAATACTTGTATTATACGTAATTTTTGACGACGAAACGCATAAGACCAACTCCATTATTCTAAGACTAGCCGTTCTTGAGTTATTCTAGTTTTTTTTTTCACTTTTGCTACGCCACATTTGAAAATAAGTCCAATTACCAAATGAAAACAAAAATTGAATTAAAAGTACAAATTCGGTGTAATTTAAAATAAATATGGCTATTATTTTGTGTAATTAAACTCAATTTAATAAATTATTGAAGAAATAAAGCGAACGTGAATATGAGTCTGCAGAGAAAGTCATGTGCTGATCACATCAGATTTTTTGTCTTATCAACAAAATCATCGGTCTTTAGTAATATTTTATTTCAGCGGGTTTGACTGCAGGTAGATTTACTGTTCTTATCTGACTTTTATTCAGTGAAACATGTACACGCAGAAAACAATTTTAGGTGTTTTACCAAATCACCTTTGTGTCAAACAAATATTTTGTTAGAAAAGAAAAAATAATATTCCCATTCAAAGAGAAGAGAATATGAAAAGAGCTTGTCTCTTACCAAACTCCAGCGACGGCCTTGGCAGACGCACAACAAAGCATCTAGGTGTCATCAAAGATTGAACAAAATAAAGAATTTCGGCACTAAGAGATGTTTTTTGTTTGATTAGAAATGATTTTTTCTTGGTAATTTTGGCAACTTGTTCTGCAAACTTGAAGAATTATGTTTTCCAAAGAATAGATTTCCAAGAAATGAATTAAATTATTCAAGTATTAAATATTTAGAATAAATATTTAAAGTAAAGCGTTTGCCAGAAAAATAACAAAACGTGATGTATTCAGCACATAATTTTTCCTGCATGTGAAAAAATTTCGATCGGCCGTGACAACAAAATTTAAATTTTCTTATTAATAGATTTCTTTAGAAATTTATAGTTATATAGTTATCGATTCAAATAAACAAGATATTTTGGAGTCGCTTGATACATTCGATAAAGATCACATTGCCTGTGGTTAGAGTAAAATTTCTAATAACTTGGAGTAAGGCTATTAGTAACTCAAAAAAAGTATCAATCCATTTATGGATAGAAACATTTAAACAGCATTCACTTATTTAATTGTATCCTGTACGTATCACTTATTTAATAATATTTTTATTATCTTAAACCTCGTGTTCCTGTCTTGGTTTTCCTCGTCCATTTCTCCGTGTCGTGACAGCAACTTTTCTCCTATCTTCAGTCACGTGGGATATACTACTGCAGTTACTACACATACTTAAATAAGTGAGGTAAAGCTTTTTTTTTATCCTAAAGAAAACTCTTTTCTGCCTTCGAAACCGGGTGGTCAGTATATATCTATTTATGCTATATTTACGTAGATTTTACTACAATATTTTAAGTGCTTTTTTAGATATTTGTGATTATATTTAATTTTTTATGGTTTGTCTCACTTTTTTCAAACAGAAAAAAATCTTGAAAAGGGCGCATGTTAGCTTTCTGTAGATTGATATAGCTCGCGTTGGTAAAATAATAATTTCAGCAATATTTTAAAATACAATCTTTAACACTTTTTCGATTTTTGAGAAAAAATGATAGAGAAATTGGAGACCTTTCCCAAGTCTGTTCCTATTGAAAATCAATAGGCATGAAACGTTCACAGATAGAAATTTCAGTAAGTTTGTTACATTTGTTCGAGAGTTATCGTGCTACTCAGACAGACAGTACAGAGATATCCTTGAAAAAAATGGTCCATTTATTTTATGGGATGCTTAAAACGTATATATTTATCAAAATTGAGATTCTCTAGACTTGTGTTACTTTATTGCTGGGCGAATAAAAAAAAGTTTACAACTACATACGTGTAGCTCAGTTTGATTTTATGTCATAAATTTGGTTTCGTATCTCATTTTGCTTGTTACTTTTCCACCAGTGCGTAGCATATGCATGAGGAAGGAATTGTTAAGAATCGCAAATTCGAAATTCAGTGCTTTCATATTTTTACTAACCATTAGTTTTCGACTCTTCAGCTGAATTTTGTGAAAACAGCATGCTTCCGTTGTTATGTTACCCGCAGAAAACTTTCAGCGTTTGTCTATACAAAATCTATGCAGCACCGTTTTAAACTACTCAAACGAATGAAGCCAAATTTGGTACAAATATAAAATTCTACACAAGAATGAACTCGGCAGACTTTTTACTTTCCTTATATACATAATGTATAACGAAAGTATTGTGACGGGGTCGAAAATTCGAATTCGAATTTTCGACGGTAGAGCACGTTTCAAGCATCCCTGATCACGAATCAAACATTTTTGAAGTGATGTCTGTGTGCGTGTGTGGAGACGATATCGCATGAACGAATGGAGCGATTTGAATGAAATTTAGTACAAAAATCACAATCCATGAATACTGGAAGCTCATTGTTTTTAAACGTTATCAAATGTTCAGAACTCCCCTAAATTTTCGAGTGAAATTTTTAAAAAATCCTCAAAAATTCAGAAGCTTTAATAAAGTTTCGCAAATAGACATTTCTTATGTAATTTTTCCTTAGAAAACGATTAAGATAAACTTTAGAACGCTAGCATAAACCGTTCTCGAGATATTGGACATTTTAAAGTGAATTTATCAAAAATCCCATAAATTAAAAAAAATATATTAACTGTTGAGAAACCTTTTCACTTTTCATATGCAATATCATGCGATAAATTTGGTGACATTATTCTCGTGGATGTAGCTCGTTCCATTCATGAGAAAAGATACTTTGAGTAATACTTTTGTATTTGAACACCAATAATCTTATATCTGCAAAAAGAATAACTTATTTATCCGTCTTGGCGAGATTTTGGCAACGAATTTGGCGGAATGTCGCCAATTTGGCGACTTTTTTAAATGCTGCCAAATTAACGAAAATCTTGCCAAATGGATAAAAATGACGCTAAATTTATAAAAATGACGACTATCTATTGGAAGAAAATTCAATATCTTGGAAAAAATATGAGTATTTACTATAAGAATAACTTAATGTTTTTGCTGTTAAAGTAGTAAATTCATTGCATTATATAAGGAAAGTCATGTGTTGCCCACATCAGATTTTTTTCTCGTAAAAATGAAGGGAATTTGTAAATTACCTGAAAAACAGCTACGTCAGGTATACATGGGGAAAGGTTAAATCATCTCAGCGGAACCATATTTCTTTTCAAGATCATATACTTTCAGCAAGATTATTCATTTCCCATATCCGATTCATAACAAAATTAGCATATTTCAATAATTTTATACAAGCTAGTCTACAATTGAGTTAGTCTTAGTGTAACGCAAATGTCTCATGCATAAACTGTGTATTTAAAAAGTAAATTGCTCTCCAGATAGACGTCAAAACGAACTCTATCATTAACAACTTCCGGTCGCAGATTGTGAATAGTTTATGTACTATATGTAGCAACCATTCCTGAACTCTTATAGTTTTTTCAAAAGTGGATCCACGGGAAAACCACGAGAAGCCGCCTCGGTAGCCGAAAGATTCGAGACAAGCGTTTTTGGTCTCTGGAGTGGCGGAGTCGTCATTTCGAATCCTAATTTCAGGCACGGATGTTGTAGTGTCGGAAAAAACTATAATGTGTTCCGCCCCCGGTAGTGCGCCGGGACAACAACGTATGACGGTAAAATGATCCACGCTTATGCCGCTGTACAAGCGAATGATTAGACATCAAATGCCTGGTCATTGATTGCTAAAAAGAAAAACATCAATGCCACGGGAATAGTAGTTTACCACATATACCCATTTATTTCAATTCCTAATTAAAATGCTCTAAATTTTTTATTACTTCCCCTACAATACATAGGAACATATAGTTTGAGACCAGTAGACACCATTTTCAGATTTTGGTGTTTGCTGTCAAACAAAAGGCGCAGACAATTGAAGCCAATTTCGACAATCTTGGTCAGGAAAGTTATCATAACAATAAATATATGTCATCCAAATTACAAGAGTGGCTTGGAGCATAAACAATGCTTAGGGTCAGAACTTGAAACAAATTTCATTCGATCTGAGGTAACCATTTAAAAAATGATACAACGTCACCCTGAGGAATGGTCAATGACAGGTAGGGGGGCGGTCTTTGTCCGAGGCCGGAAGAGGCAAAATGATGCTAGCAAGAAGATATCTTGATGCTAGCAAGAAGAAATCTTGATGCTAGCAAGAAAAAATCTTGATGCTAGCAAGAAGAAATCTTGATACTGGCAAAAAGAAATCAACTAGTGAAGTGACTTTTACTTTTGGAGATCGAATAAATCATGATGGTCAGAGTTGATCAACGACAGGTTCAGATTAAGTATAAGGTTAACAATTTCAAAAGTCAGGTTGGGATGTATGTTGTCCCCCTTTTATCTTCCGTTAATAACTTCAAGTTCTATATTGGCAGTACTAAAGGTACTGTCGGTATTCGTTTAGTTTAGTTGAACATGCTCGCGATGTTAAAAATGGTAAACTAACCACGGCTCTTGCCCAGTATGTTATTAACGATAATTTTCAGCCTATGTTTGATAAAACTTTTCTTTTAATTAGCTGAAATAACCCCAATAATATTTTACTTCATGAATCCCCTTTTATTTATATTTACCGCAATTCTATTTGTAATTTTGACTCTGTTCTGATCCTTAGTTATGCTTGGCGACTCGTTCTTGATTCTCTGCGGGTCAAACCTTTACATAATTTTCTAAAAATTCAATAGCAATTGCTTTTCAATTTTGTCGACATTCATGTTGATTATTAAACTCTATTTCTTATTGTAATATGAATTTCTATGATTAATTATTTTATCTCACTGTTTTTTAAAAGATTAAAAATATATAAATTGATGTATGTAATTTCTTATGTAGTTGATATATGTAAATATTGCCTGGCGGGTATGTCCTATATTTAGGCACTTGTTCGCACTTTATTTTACTTCGCCACTGATGAAGGGCATGGTAACGACCGAAAGAGCTTTGGCTATGTGATTGTGTACGTCATAATAAGGCAATTTTAATAAATGACTTTTTATCCACTTATTTGGTTGTCTTTGATTTTAGAATTAAACTCATGTAATGTACTATGAATTTGAGTCTAAGTCTGTTGCTTCAGATTTTTTTTGGTTTGATATGTGCTGAGCTTATTAACGTATATATCACCAATTGTTATGGTTTTAACAATTACATGTTTGTTACTTTTGTATCACCGATGATGTTCAACAAACATCTTTCTAGTTTTGCATTAAAATGTTTAATTGAAGACTTTAAATATAATTACCTTCAAATAATATTACCGTTAATAATATAATCTATATATACTAATTGCCAAGTGTCCGTCTGTCTGTCTGTCCGTCTGTCTGTCACGCTTTTTTTAGGCACTTCCCGAATAGATAGAGACTTGCAATTTGGTACACGGCTCGGTCGTTCGATACAACCCCCTGGAAAAATCGAATTTTTCGAAAACGTTCTATAGAGGGGGTGCCCCACACCAAAACGATCGAAAAGCGAAATGACGGGAAAGCATGCTTTGCGATGAGATAGAGACTTCAAATTTGGTATATGGGTAAATCACTCGAAAGGAAGAAAGTGTGCAATTTCAGATTTCCAATATTTTCTACTTAAGGGGGGAGGGTGCAGCACACCAAAACGTTCGAAAAGTGAAATGATAGGAGAGCATGCTTTGTGATGAGATAGAGACTTCAAGTTTAGTGTATGAGTAAATCGTTCGAAAGGAAGAAAATGTGCAATTTCAGATTTCCAATATTTTCCACTTAAGGGGGTGCCGCACACTAAAACGTTCGAAAAGTGAAATGATAGGAAGCATGCTTTGCGATGAGATAGAGACTTCAAATTTGGTGTATTGGTAACGTTCAAATGGAAGAAAGCGTGCAATTTCAGATTTCCAATATTTTCTACTTAAGGGTGTGCCGCACACCAAAATGTTCGATTTACAGAATAAATGAGAAAATGTCCCTTTAAAATTTGATAGAGGCTTGAAATTCGGTATATGGGCTAATCATTTGATGGAAACACCCAAGACAAATATAGTTTTTCAAAAATGTTTGTTTAAGGGGGTGCTCCAGAGTAAAACGTTCGAAAAGTGAATTGATAAAAAAACCATGTTTTGGATTGAGATAAAGATATCAAATTTGGTATAAGGGTAGATAGTTTGAAAGGAAGAAAGTGTACAATTTCAGTTTACCAATATTTTCTACTTTAGGGGGTGCCGCACACCAAAATTTTCGATTTTCGGAATAAAGGAGAAACGCCCCTTTTAAAACGTGATAGAGGCTTGATATTTGATATATGGGAAAATCATCTGACAGAAATCACAAAAAGAATAGAGTTTTTCAAAAATGTATAGTTAAGGGGGTGGGTACTTCACACAAAAGCATTCGAAAGATGAAATGCTAGAAAAGTATGCTTCGCGATGAGATAGAGACTTCAAATTTGGTGTACGGGTAGAAAGTTGGAAAGGAAGAAAGTGTGCAATTTCAGTTTTCCAACATTTGTTATTGTAGGGGGTTCCGCTCACTAAAATGTTCGATTTACCGAACAAATGAAAAACGCCTCCTCTATAATGTGATAGAGACATGAAATTTAGTATATGGGCTAACCATTTGACAAAAAAACCAAAGATGAATACAGTTTGATAAAAATGTTCTTTAACGGGGTGCTACACAGAAAAACGTTCGAAAGGTGAAGTGATAGAAAAACATGCTTCTCGATAGGATAGCGACTTCAAATTTGGTGTACGGGTAGACAGTTTGAAAGGAAGAGAGTGTGAAATTTCAGATTTCCAATATTTGCTACTTTTAGGGGTGCGCACACTAATATGTTCGATTTTCCTAATAAATGAGGCACACTTCCTTTTAAATGTGATAGAGGCTTGGTATTTGGGCCAATCATCTGATAAAAAACAAAAGACAAGCAGAGTTTTTAAAAAATGTTTATTTATGGATGTGCTTCACGGAAAAAAAAGTTCCAAAGGAGAAATAATATAGAAGTGCCTCGGGATGAGATAGACTTTAATGTGGTGCAAGGGTAGATAATTCGAAAGGAAGAAATGTTCAAATTTAGTTTCCCAATATTTTCTTCTTTAGAGGGTTCTGCACACCAAAACATTCGATTTGTCGAATAAATGTGAAACGCGAATTATTAAAAAATGTACATTATTCAGGGGTTACTTATTGCGAGACCGTTGATATTCAACGGGTATTCGGCTAGTAACCTCTAATTATAAACTTTAAAGGAGCAAACTCACCAAATGCTTTCTCTATATCTATGTATCTCTATCTCTTTCACTCACTCCCTCTCGCTCTACCTTCACAACTAAAAGTTGTCGAAGTCAGAACTAATAACTCAAAATAAATTTCTCATTCAATGGGGGGAATCTGAGCACTTCTACTTTTTTCGAACTCTCAGCTCTGGAGAAATTATTTTCCGTTATAATTGGGAGTTCTTCCATCGATTCTCTTCTCTCAAAGGAACTTTTTTATTTTACTATAACACTGTTAACAGAAGTTATTAAAAATAAATGATAATGAACCTAAGAGAACGGTTGCGCAGTGAATTAATGATGTTAACTGGTGATTTTAACCAGTTACCCGAAACCAAAAACTGAAATAATTTAAATATATAAACCGTATTGCCGAGCAAGCGGCATAGGAGACGGATAATTTAAGGTTTACTAAATAAAAATGTTCATGGATAAAAATTTCTAATCTATTTAAGATGTTTAACTGAATAACTAAATATTCTTTGTTATATCACACAAATTTAAAAGTAATCAAAATGTTGCATAATACGTCAAACAACATGAGATATTCAAGAAACACTATAAAAAAAAATTAAAAATTTCTATCTGTAATCTTAAAATCGGCGGGACGGTATTGCCCAGTGGTTAAGACAAGAGGATAGCAATTCAAGGACCAGAGTTCGATTCCTAGAGTAACCCAAACTACGGCTCCTAAATATATGCAGGCTGACGCAATCGCCATTTTGACTCCAACTGGTCCATTCAGTTATCGTCTGCCTGTGCTATTTCAATGGTGCTCTCTTGTTACATGGGTGGTATTTGATACAAAATTTAGCTGTAAAACGTGTGATTCTACTTTTAAAAGTATCAATCATTCAAGAAAATAGTCTAGAATGTTTTGATTTTTTTTTTTTTTGAGATCCCGAGAAAAGGACGAAAAAGGAACCCTCTTTTCGATATATGCAGCCATCACTTCAACTTAAGGTCAAGATGGCCGCTGTTGCCTCAGACTGTATATTTAGGAGCCCTAACCCAAATTGTCCCGTGTCTAATCTCTGGGTGCAAAATTCCTTCCGAGAGGTTAGTGGCATGGGAAGGAGGATACGGTCCCTGTGTGAATGTAACCCCCACTCAATTCCGGTATAAACTGGGTGACTAACGAGAGCAATGTGATCCGCAACTGTAGTAAACCTGAACAACACTACAAAATAGTTCATGCTTTGGACGATGTACAGGCGTAAAATATAATAGGAAGTAGTGCCTGGCCGGCCATTTGAAAACAAATCTTAAAATTTGCTGATTTTTTCACTGTTTAATAAGATTTTTGACCATATCATATTGTGAGGCCAGAATATGTCCTCACATGAGGCATTTTTATTGCAATATTTATGGTGCATAGAACGGCTAACAAAGCTCGAGTCTGGCTGGCGCCGGTGTTTACAACAACGTGAACTTTTAGGTCAAATACCATAAATTTGTGTGTCCCAGGCCAAAGGGGCTGAGAGGGGCCTTGATAAATGTCAAGTGATGTCATTGGGTTCAGAAGAACCAATGAGCGCCAAGGGGAAGAAGGGTGGAGCTACAACCCCCCCCCCCCCCCCGCCGAAGGAACCACAAGTCACTTGGATACGAAAGGTGGCAGATGTAACTCGGATACAAAATGTGGTAGAAATAACTTTGATACGAAATGTTGCAGAAGTAAGTCTGACACGAAATGTGTTGTTGAAAGAAGTTTCATTCGAGGTGTTGTTGCAGCAGGTTTTGCAGTTGACTATAAGTACGAGATGCAAGCCACACACGAAAGAGTTGTGGCCGTACGGTCAGCAACAAGACGGATGCAAGACTCAGCGTGATGAGCCGAAGATTAAACTGTAAAGGAATGTGCTCATTTCCCCAGGTCATAGAAATTATCGAAAGCTAATATTGCTGGTCGTATCTCCCCTAGCTAAAATATTAAATGAAAATTGATAATAATTGAAAGTTGATATTGTTGAAAATTAGTGCTTTTGATAAATTGATGTTGTTAATAAATGATATTGTTTAAGTTTTAAAAATAGTCTAATCTTTTTAATATTAATTAATAATTCTTTTCAGGACTTACACAAAAGGTAAAAATAATTGGAGGGTTATTGCGGCACAACAACGAGCGATGTACGATTTAAATGTTAATTCCACTATTTATGAATTTACGGCAATGTTAATGTGATTTAAATAATGAATTTAATAAAAGTGTAACTTTTACATTCTTTGTGCCACACATATTTAACTGTTTTCGAAGTACTTTGAAAAAAAATGAATTCCAACACCACGAAAACATTCGCAAACACCAATGAACCAATATGCGGTGTTAAATGAATCTGGGTCACAGAACTTTATCAAATTAAATAGTCAAATACTAAGTATTCTATAACTAAGGTTTCAATACTGGCTTTCCATGTATAACATTTTCAATACTATATTTTCTAACTCTTTTTGAGCTCATTTTTCAGCTTCTAATAATATATTTCCTTGAAACGAACACATTTTTTTTTCAAACACACTAAATTATCTCTATAAAATCTATGATAAGGAAATTCCCTAAAAATTTTAGCATAATAAAACACACAATTGGAAATTTCAAATCGGCAACCCAAAAGTGACTTCCAAAGGAAATACAGATGAAACGATAGAAATCTGATACATATTAAGAACTTTTCAAACTCTCACTGATTTTGTTTACAGATGTAGAACATATTGTAACATGCTTCTATTCCTTTCTCTAAATTATTATAGTTAAAAAGTATAAAAAAATTCTGAAAGATATCTAATAATAAGTTATTAATATACATAACTTATTATATCTGAAATTTATAAAACTCATATAAAATTTTGAAACTTGAGTGTTTATAAAGCAAATAGAATTCTTTAGTGGGCAAAATATATAGACTAATTAGACCATAAAAAGTACATGTTACTACAGTAAAAGTTGTCGGAAAATAAAAGACTAGTTACCAGAAGGAAATCAGAACTTCTCATAATATATATACAGGGTGATTAAAAAAATTGGATCAAACTTTACGAGGTGATAGTACAAACCAAACCAAACATTTTTCGTCATAGTTTACCGGGTCGGAAATGAAACGTAAAGGCGTTACAAGGCGCATACTCGCTGGGAAGCGGCCGCTCCGCAAACTTAAAAGCGTCATTCTGGTTGTTATTTTCTGGTTGAAGAAGAGAATCTCGTATGCAAATTTCTTCTGGGGAAGAAGAAAAACCCTTATGCAAATTTTCGTAACACCGGAACTATCTGGACGTCACTTTTCCGGACCGATGTATTGAGCGATGTGGTCCCATAGCTTGGCCCAAATATCGCCCGATTTGTCGTGTCTTGACTTCTTTTTATGGGGATATCTCAATAATCTCGTCTATGACACTCTTTTGAATCTGAAAAGTAACTCGTCGCCAGAATTTCTGGAGAAATTCTGCCGAAGTGCGCGACATGCCAGGTCTGTTCGAGAGAGTTCGCCAATCCCTCCATCGCCGCTATGAGACCTGCATTCGGGTTGGCGGTCGCTCCTTTGAGACATTACTGTAATTATTGTTTATGAAATGTTATTTTATAACTTATTAGGTCATTCTTGTGTTTTCGCCTCACCTCATCAGTTTCACCATTAAGCGCCCACTGGCGCCTTTACCTTTCATTACCGATCCGGTAAACTATGACGAAAAATGCTTGGTTTGATGTGTACTACCACCTCGTAAAGTTTGGCCCATCTTTTTTTAATTATCATGTACTTATGAAATGAAGCTCTTAGTGCAAGACCGAAATTATAATTCAAAATAGGACTAAAGTTCAAATATCTTAAATTATGTAATTCATACAATATACGCTATAAAACCAACATCTCCACATTTTTTTCTCCCTCTGCTGTAATTGAAGACGTCGTATAACAATTACGATGAGTTGGAAACTGGATCTGCAATTACGTTTTATAAAATTACGTATATTAATTCTGTATTTTATTATACTACTTATATCAATTACGTATATTAATTAATATTGGCGTGCGGTCGTTTTTGTGTTCTGATATTATGATTGCGCATGGGGGGGGGGGTTAACTTAACCTCATAACGGCGTCATATAACAAATTTAACATCTATTTTTAATTTTTAGTGTCTGTTGAAAGCGTACATATTTTATTATCTCTTTGTAGAAATTAATGATTTAATATACTTAATTCGAAATATAGAGAATTTCACTGCTCATGCCCCCCCCCCCCCCCCGATTCACCTATGAACATATTTATGAAGTAAAACTATTTAACATTTAATCGGTTTTAATTTCTAAATATTATTTATCCTCGGGACATTTTTTTTATTCCTTACTAAAGTAATAATCCAAAAATTTGATATAAATGTCAGCTGTGCACTTTGGGGTATAATCGTGCAAATCTTTTACATTTTCGTAATACTCCGTTTTTTCGCCAAATAAACCGCAACCATAGATGTTATTCACATGCAAAAAAATTATTAGGGATCCAGCCCCCTCCGGAACTCCTTCCATCGCTCGAATACGGGGGGCTGCCCTGGGAACAAAGATAAATCTAGTGTTTTAAATTTTATCAATTGATTAATTTATATTACAATTTATTTACATGATATATAATTTCGACATTCTGACGCTGCCAACACATTATTTCCATCCAATAATAAAGGGGAAAGTGGCGGTTGCCAGATTTGATATTGAATATTAGTAATACATAACAAATCCTTTGATTAAATGTGATAATAGTTTATTTATTTTCTTTCTTTAACGTTTAGAATAGTAAAAGTACAAGCAGAACGTCTGAATGAGAGGAAGGTGCATTTTGGCACGCTTTAAACAAATCAGGTGACTCTTTGCCCTGCTAAAACATAATTGAGCTGGGACATAAAATCTCCAGTTTTTAACACCCCTTTCTACTTTGCATTGCTGCTAACTCCCTGAAAATAAAAAATAAATAAATTTATAGCTTAATGTTTTAAAAAAAAAAATTGTTGCATTTTCGTTAGTAGTTTCTTGGTAGATTTGAATTACGAATTCAGTAGATTTTAGTAGATTTTAGTAGATTTTTCACTAGTTGTCAGTAGAAATGTCCCAAAAAATCTGGTCACACCAGTCACATCTTCAATTCAATTTTGAATATATTTTGCATATCTGAAAAATAAATACTTCGTTCATATAATCGTAGTTTGATTAAAAATATCAACCGTTTTACCAGGCAAAGAACAGATTCCTTCTTCAGGATAAAAAGTCAGAACGTAAGCACTAGAGAAGGCAAGAACGCGTCAGTCAATAAATAGTTGTTGCACATGGCCGAAGAAAAAAATCTTGAGAAGGAAAACGAAGGATTCAAAGTATTTTCACAGTAAATGAAATTACGAGCATCGGTACCCTAGCATAAGAAAAATATCAGTTTCGAAAAATTACGTCCGCTAATTTCATAAACAAAATACAAGAAACTACTGAAGGCTTCATCTGGTGTGTCCATTTCTTTTATTACCGGAATTATTTAGCATTTTTATACTCGTTGTACACTTATTTTGTACCATCAAACAATTTTTTGGAATAACCGGAAGAGACATCTCCATAACCGGAAGTGGATATCCGTAGTGAGCCGCAGTCTTAGGAATTTGATGCTACATCCATATCAGTCAATGTCTGAGATCTATGTAGAGGCAATAATAAGAAATAGACAGTTCGAGAAAGACATTTACACTTGAAATGTAAATCCTTAGCAAATTACTCTACATCCTTAAGAATTTAAAGTTAAATTTATATCATATATCATCTAAACTCTATCGATAGCCAATCTTGAGAAATAGATATTCAAAGTAAACTGAAAATTTTGAACTGGAGATATAGAACCAGAGGTGGAAATCCTTATTGAAAGTCTTTACTTCCTTTAAAATCTTATCATGAATCTATATCAGTTATTATCTAAGCTGTAGCAGATCTTGATAAGCAGATGCTTAAAAGGTTTAGTAAAAATAATAGTATGGCAAAAAAAAATTCTATCAACAAAATTTTTGCCACCAATGTCATTCTTTTACTACATTAAAAATACCAATAAATATAAGATTTTAAGAAAATAACAAATAATTAAATGAAGCAACCGGTTCAGGAAGCTACATGAACGAATTCATCGACTAAATTCAAATACCATACGAACAACTTAATTTAATAATACCGATAAATAAGACTGAGGAATCCAGAATAATACACTAACAATTAAGAAGTAATCGCTTCCAAAGTCTAAATGAGCTAGCTTCATCGACTGAATACAAATAACATGCGATCAAACTACTTTAAAAATACCAGCGCATAAAAAACTGCAGAACTAAGAATATAATTGCAATTGAAGGAAACTACGGGTTTCTGAAGTTATATAAGCTAGCTTTATCAATTATCTTCAACAAGCATTCATACAAAAAAATACAAATGAACAAGAGTATGAAAATTTGAAATGGAGTTCAAATCAAAAATGAAAAATAACGGTTTCAGAAACATATGAGTACAAATACACCTGGTTAGAACTTATCACGTTTCTAAATGAAATGGTTGAAGTGGTAGTTGTCATAGAGAATAAGAGAAAATATCAAGTTTCAGGGGGAAAGAGTAGAAAAATCAATTTATCACATTTGATTTTCCAGTTACAAAATATTCCGACTCACCAAGAAATATACCAAGATACACAGATTGCAAAAATATTCAACAGAGAACATGATTCTCAATTACTTTTCATTCATTTCTATTAACATTAAACTTTCAAAATGTTCTGCTTTCAAGTGTACTTGTTGGGGAATAAAATGTTCCTGCAATATCAAAAGGATTTTTTACAAAAGTAGAAGAAGCACATATAAACAAAAATTCAACATCAAGTTGACATAAATGGGGGTAGTTTATATTAGTTCATTTCCAGAACTCTTACATTTGAATCTTCATCATACAATGTCTTCTTTGGGTAGTCCTTAATTTCGTTCTCAGACTCGATTGTGAAGAATAGCAATTTCGGGATTACGAATATATTTATACAAATGCATTTTTTCTGATTATGATTATTCTACGAATTTATATATACTACTTGCCAAGTGTCCGTCCGTCACACTATTTTAGACACTTCCCGAATAGTTAGAAACTTGTAATTTGGTAAATGGGTCGATCGTTCGATAAAAACCACTGCAAAAATCACATTTTCCGAAAATGTTCTGAAGAGAAGGTGCTCCACATCAAAACGTTCGAAAAGTGAAATGATAGAAAAGGATGCTTTACAATAACATAGAGACTTCAAATTGGGTGTATGGGTAAATCGTTCAAAAGGAAGAAAGTGTGCAAGTGACGGCTCCTTTAAAATTTGATAGAGGCTTAAAATTTGGTATATGGGCTAATCATTTGATGAAAACACCCAAGACGAACATAGTTTTTCAAAAATGTTCGTTTAAGGGGTGCTCCAGAGAAAAACGTTCGAAAGGAGAATTGATAAAGAAAACACACTTTGGGATGAGATAGAGATTTCAAATTTGGTGTACGGGTAGATAGTTTAGAAGGAAGAAAGTGTACAATTTCAGTTTTCTAATATTTTCTACTTCAGCGGGTACGGCAGACCAAAATGTTCGATTTTTGGAATAAATGAGAAAAACCCTTTTTAAAATGTGATAGAAGCTTGGTATTTAGTAAATGGGCATCTGATAGAAAACGCAAGAAGAATGGAGTTTTACAAAAAATATTCATTCAAGGAGGTGGGTACTCCACATAAAAACATTCGAAAGGTGAAATGATAGAAAAAGCATGCTCCGAGATGAGATAGAGATTTCAAATGTGGTTTACTGGTAGATAGTTGGAAAGGAAGAAAGTATGCAATTTCAGGTTTCCAACATTTGCTATTGTACGGAGTGCCGCACACTAAAATGTTCGATTTGACGAACAAGTGAAAAACACCTTCTTTATAATGTGACATTTGGCTTGAAATTTGGTATATGGACTAATCATTTGATGAAAAATGCAAGAAGAATAGAATTTTCTTTTAAATTTCATTTAAGGGGGTGGGTGCACAACATAGAAACGTTTAAAAAGTGAGATGATAGAAAAACACACTTCGCAATAAGATACAGATTTTACATTTGACACAATGATAGATAGTTGGAAAAGAAGAATCTGTACAATTTCAGTTCTCCATAATGTGACACCTTAGAGGTGATCACGTTAAAAATGTTCGATTTGCCGAATAAATGAAGAACGCCTTTTTATGTAAGATAGAGTCTTTCAATTTGGTACACAAGTCAATTGTTCAATAAAATCCTATGGAAAAATCGAGTTTTTCAAAAATGTTATGTAGCGGAGGGTGATCCACACCAAAACGTCCAAAAGGTGAATTGAGAGATAAAGACTTGAAATTTGGTACAGGAGTCAATCAATCGATAAAACATTAAGAGAAAATCGTATTTTACAAAAATGTTTATTTAATGGGTACTCTACACTAAAATGTTCGAATTATGACATGATAGTAAAACAGACTTTGCAATAAGATAGAGACTTTAAATTGGTGCAAGAATAGGTCGTTAGATAGGGATAAAGTGTATAACTTCAACTTTCTAATATTTGATAATTTAGGGATGTCTGCACACTTAAATGTTTAATTGTATGAAAAAAATGAGACATGCCCAGTCTGAAGTGGGACAGATATTTAAAATTTGGTGCACAAGTAGACAGCTTGAAAAGGCCCACTGAAAAAAATCGAATCATTCAAAAATTCACCTTATTTGGAGGTTGCTTATTGTGATACCGTTGAAATTCAACGGGTATTCGTCTAGTTATTATTCTAATTACGATAAGGATTATGATTATGAATGAAAATATATTTTGATTACGATTAAGAATATGATTGCGCATGGAATTATTTTTGATTACGATTACTACTTTTATTAACAATTTTAGTTGCAGTAAGTATTGCGAAGAAAATTCGCATATTTGTAATCAATCACTATAATCAATTACAATTGCACGATTACGATTATTGATAGTCGAAGTCAGCATTTACTACGTTTATTGACAGTCAAAGTGAGCATTTATACTATGTTTTGCTTATTCAGGTTGGTACTATGACAAAGTGCATATTAAAAAAATAACTTTCAACTTGGCTTTTTGGGTACCGGTATTGAAAAGTTTAATGCAGGAAAAAATATGCTTATACAAATATTAGAACGAATTATCCTGCGTTTTCCGGATTCTAAATAAGCGGTCACTCCCGGTATAAATGATTAAATAAGCATCCTATGTATAAATGATTAAATAAGCATCCGCTGCTTAAATAATACATTTGAAAATCATTTTAAATGGCTTCAATTCGAAAATTGTACCTTCAAATCGCACTCGTTATACTCCAAAGTAAAAAATATAGGAATCACAATTGACCGCTCATAAAAACGCGAAAAGGAGTAAATGACTCTGACCAACCCGTACAGCTCAGTGATTGGCTTCCTTGTAGAACAGTTGGAAGAAAGAGCACAATTCCCCAGCGCGTGGGGAATGGCTTCAATTAATAGAACAGCTTCGGTAGTAAAGTCCGAGATGCGTTTGATTCCGTAAAAAAAATCTATGACATGACTATGTTAAAACATTTATAATTAATCAACGGATGAGTTTATGAAATTATTTTTTCTGGAGTAGTCTGTGATATATTTAAAAGCTGCTGTGAACATATATATGATCGTTGGATGGCACGTCAAATTTTATGTATCTTAATATAAAAATCGGAGAAATTTAAAACTTACTAAATATTAAAATTTGTCATTAAAATTAACTAAACATTAAAATTTGTCTATTCGTCATATAGACTCCATTAAAAATTTGTTTAAAAGATAATTTAGCAAAACTTCTGACGGTGCCAAGACAGAAACTCTGTGATAATACACTACGTGACAGTGCCCCGATCCTGTGGAACATCTACTTTAATAAAGCACTATTTCTAAATAACGATCTCTACTATTTCAGACCTTCGCGGATGATCTTGCAGTGGTAACCTTCGGTGGCTACCTCAAAACTACAACCATTAATACCAACTTCATCCTTGGCTCTATTTCTGATTCTCTGTCTTTCTTAACTTAACTACTTCTCCTGAAAACTCCAACTGTATTATATTTAACCGTACCCGTGCTAAACAAAAGAAAAATTCATCCATTAAAATGCTTAACAAACCTATAAAGATTTCCAGGCACCTTAAATACCTTGGCATCATCATCGATGACAACTTAAAATAGAGTTCTCATATATTTTATCTAAATGAGAAGTGCTACAAGCTGTCTTCTACTTTTGGGAAAGTCTCCGGTAATAACTGGGGTGTTAATAAAGCTTTTCTTAAAATTTGGTATCATGCTGTCATAGAGAAGATTATTACTTATGGCTCTGGGGTGTGGGGTAAATGCTTAACGGGGGATCAGATTAATAGACTTATTTCTGGGCAAAGGACTTTCCTTCTTAAAATTTCAACCGGATTTAGAACAACTTCTAGCATTTCTCTCTTTTCTATCACAGGTATCCTCCGTCCACCTGCTCATTAACAACTTATATATAAAATACTTTTTTTGGAAACACAAAACTGACCTTTTTTTTACATCCCTGCCCTTCCTGTCCCCTCCCTGCTTGATGAAAACTGCCCCCTCTCTAGGATCTCACCCTCTGAGCGCATTACCAATCTTCCTAATTTCGACCCAAAAAATTTTTTCAGAATATAATATTTACACCTATGGTTCCAAAATCGATAATAATATAGGATTTTCCATTTGCATTTTTAAACATGATGACTTAGAACAAGTTTATACTTTCAAACTCTTCAATGGAAATACGGTTTTCCAGGCGGAACTCATGGCGATTAACTTTGCATTTAACTAGGCCTTGGATAATAATTTAAAAGTTAATATTTTCTCGAACAGCTTATCTTCAATTTTGGCACTTAATTCTATTAAAAACAAATCTAAATTTCTCTGCAATGTAAAACTTTCTGCTCTTTCGGCTAAAAATTTGGTTAACCATTGCTGGGTTAAGGCCCATGCTGACATTTTAGGAAATGAAGTCGATGACAAACATGCTAAAGAAACCACCTCTCTTTACACCCCTTTTGTTATCCCCTTCCCCTATTCCTTTTTGTCTAATTTCTGCTCGAATTTTAAATTTTCTCCCTATTGTTAATCCTAGACTCCAAATTTTTAACAAATATCTTATTTATTTTCTTACTGGTCATGGTCCCTATCTTGATTATCTTCATTTCTTTAAATTTAAGTCAACCTCTAATTGCCCATGTAACTCCTATAGTGACGTTGACCATAATGTATTTTCTTGCCCTTTTTCAAAAAATTACCATTTGGTTAAACCCTCCCCTCCCCCTCTTCGAGCCGTTTGGTTTTCCAAAGTCCGTCAGAACAACATACTAATTAACAAACTTAAAAACTGTATCCTCATTGCGAGAAATGTCTCCAACGTAAATTGACGTGCTTGTGTGTACTTTCTGTTTTCAATTTCTCGTGATCAATATATTTTGCACTGCTCCTGTGGTTTTACTGACCTGCTGTTCTTACTGCTTTTACTTCCTGTTGTCCAGCTACATTTCTTAGGCTTGTTCCTTTGCTGTGTTCTTTTGTGATGTGCTTTATGTTTTGTGTTTGTATTGCTGTATATTGTTTTATAATTATAGTATATTAATTTTATATATTTTATTCAAATTTACAAAGTACTTCCTCTCTTTTGGATACTTTGAAAACCTCTTTACTTTCGGTCCTTAAACTTAGCTTTACATTTGGCTTATTAATTGAAAGCACAAACCCGAAACTTTATTCCTCTCCGGAGCTTTTGCTTTCCTACTTAAAGTTCAATATTTGTAAATATGCAATCCTATTAGCCAATACTTTTTCACTTTTTGTCTCTAACGCTATCTACTTACACATATGATGTGTAACTGTCTGTATATACGAAATGTTTTTTTCATTTGTAGAGCTTTTAATTATTTCTAATAAACGCTCGCCAGCCGTTCGCTGTCCGTGGAGGTCGGTCTCCACTATTCTATTTTCCGGCCGTCCAAACAGCTGCTCATGTCTCAGAACGAGTCGGACGGTCTGGGTTTTCGACATTAGACTATGCGACAGTGAAAATGAGACACCAAGAAGAAGTGGGCAGAAAAATATGCAAATTGCAAGGTAGACGCAGCTCACCGAGTTATGTAAATGATGCGAAATGCGCAGTTGTCCCGAGCACGTTGAGTGAGATATAAGAAAAGGAACCTGCAGAATCGGCAATAGTCACGCCGCTCTGTCTGCCAGGGAAATCATTTTGCAATTTTTTTTGTCTCAGAGGAAACGTGTAGTAGCAGAGAATGCCAGGTAGCGGCCAACCGAGGCAGTTGCAGCAAACATACGTTTTCACGAGGGGTATGGTGATCGGACTCAGAAGGCCAGGTTGGTCCATACGTCAAATCTCAGCTGACAGCCACTTACATGTGTCCACCGTGCACCGGATGTGGCGAAGATGGTTGAAACAAGGGAATGTGGCACGTTTGAGGGGTGCCGGTACGGCCAGAGCGACGTCAGCAGGCGCGGACCGACGCCTCCGCCGGCAAGCGTTGGCGGCCCCGCGGACCACTTCCGTCGCCCTTTTGCAGCATGTGCAGAACACCCTTGATGTTTCCATATCGACCAGAGCCATTATCCGCCGATTGGTCGCCGGCGGCCTGTACTCATGGCGTCCGTTAAGAAGACTGACATTGACCCAACAGCACAGACTCCTCCGTTTGCAATGGTGTCCGGATAGAACCACGTGGACGGCGGAAGGGCACAGGGTCGGCTCTCATATGGGTCATGCTTCTGTTTTAGCAATGATAGTCGCCGTGTACGAGTCTGGCGCCGAAGTAGTGACAGGTCCAATCCGACCGCATCTGTGAAACGCCACACCGCACGACAAGGAAAACCGAACTCTGGCAAATGCTTGACTGGAAATAGGCAGCCATCCCTCAGGACACCATCCGCATGCTCATTGACTCATTATCTAGACGTGTTGCTACCGGTATCGCCACTCGCAGTGGTCCTACAACCTATTGACCAGACGATGTTATCGCTCAGTGTATAGGTATATCATGTTGCAATAAACATCACTTATTGTTCGTTGCTGTCTCTCTCTGTTTGCCGATTTTCAGCACTTTCTGCCCACTCCTTGGTGTCTCATTTTCACTGTCACGTAGCGTAGCTTGTTTTATGTAGCTAGTGAATGGATTTATGTAAATATGGTCCTAAATCGGGCTAAAACATAATAACTAAAAAACTAATTCGAAATTTAAGAAAATAATAACGCCGAGGTGCACCTGTGTACCAAATTTCATGATCGTATGGCTCTTAAATTTCGCGCTACAGACTACACACACAGACACACAGTTCCTTTATTATATTAGATGAA
This sequence comes from Amaurobius ferox, assembly GCA_951213105.1. Taxonomy (NCBI): domain Eukaryota; kingdom Metazoa; phylum Arthropoda; class Arachnida; order Araneae; family Amaurobiidae; genus Amaurobius; species Amaurobius ferox. Next base: position 133,373,123 of record OX578136.1, read on the forward strand.
TTTCCATTTCAGGATGAATCTGTTCCTGAAGCTTTGGGATTAAGAAGCCTCTTCACTTTAATGCGACTTTTATAAGTGGAGAGGAACGCAGACCTTTTCTCGTAAAAGAAAAAAAAATACTATTTCGAAGATCAAGACGAAGAAGTCGCTCATAAATGAAAATCATCAACTCAAGTGCTGAGTTTCTAATTTTCCGTTTTCTGACGGAAAAGGTCAGCAAAGATGACAACTCATTCAAGTGGAATATCAAAAGGCATCTTGAGTATAACACAAGATTTTTCCAACAGGAATTGCTTGAGATTTTTGATAGATTTTCCCACAGTCTTCGGAAACGTAAAGTGTCTTATATCTCAAGACCGTCTCGTTAAAACTCCAAAAACATGGTGGCCACTTATTTTTAGTCACACATACTTGAAAAGCAATCACTCATTTGATATTAACAACCATTTTATTAATTTATCATTTTTCCCATTTTACATTTAAAACGTGCTGTATCTGGAGAATAGCGCATGCTATCGTTTCGTAATTGATGCCATTCAGAAACATCTGGTATGACTAATTTTATAAATAAATTTGACATAAGAAATTTATTGTAAATTTTTTTTTCGATTTTCGAAAACATGTTTGAAGGGTGAAAGGTTTTCCTTTGGTTTAAGCTTCTATTCTTTTTGTTCAGTTTGTTCCGAGTTGTGCCCATTCGAGTTATACTCAGAGAAAAATCATCATTATAAATAGAGTCTATCTGTATTCAGAGATGTTCAAAACGTGTAAATCCATCGAATTCCGAAACTCATATTTTTAACCCCAACGCAACATTATTTGTACATGTAATGCAGACATACTCAACAGTCATCTAATACATGTGTCCAAAACGTAACAACCTAATTAGCCTTTATAAATGAATTTGTATAGCTATACATTATTTATAGAAAAACGTAAGGCGTAACGTAGATTGAAACGTCACATATCCGGTGATTGTGATGTTTCAATCTACGTCATAATCGGTAGACATATTGTAGGGTTGGTCCTCCAGAAAAAAGCATAGGGGTGCGACAGCACCGTGGTTAGCGCGCAGGGATTATACTCGAATGACCAGAGTTCGATTCCCACCTCTGCCCGAATTGTCACCGTGTTCACACAGAATATGGGCACGTTAAATATGTAGGTCCGCAAGATTGGTGGTAGGGGGGAATGGTACAGTCCCTGGGGATATCGCCTCCACTGGGTTCCGGTCTAAATTAGGTGCATTTCCCGGCCGTCCAAATGGATACCTTACACCTTCGGGTAGATCGGAGAGTCTGAGTCGAAGAAGAAGATAAAAACATGGCCTTTGTATGTATATAGTAGCTACATTAGGAATGGCGTAACATGAAAACCAACTTTTTAACCTGACACAATGCACTCCTAAAGTTACTACAAGCACTATTATTGGAAAAGGACAATCTGTTTCACCTAAACAACTATTTCTATATATTTAATAACATCATACTTATATAACAACATACGAATGAAACGGATTTGCATTTATTACTCGTCTCTGAAATGAAATATCTAATTAATTTAAGCGTAGCAATCTCTATTTCAGTCGAGAACACGTACTTATATTGATTTTAAATAAGTTGAGACGAATTTCGAACTGGGAATCAAAATTTAATAGTGCATGATTAATTCCTGATTGGATGAAAATGATATGTAAATGAAGGAGAAGACGAATAGGCGCTGATGTAAATTTTACAAATCTTATCGATCTTCTTGGATTGGGAGGGGGGGGGATATCTGATTATACCAGCTAATGTTTCAAAACGAAGTCTTAATAAAGATTCTAAACCTACATTTTAAAATAGGTTCAAAATATCTTCATCCGTACGTAGTTTTAGAACTTTAAAAAGTGAAATTTGTATATGCTTTTGAAGCCACATGTATGAAATGACTGGCTTTGGTCACCAGAAGTTCGCAAAATTGCGTTACGTAGCAAGTTTTCTTGCTATCAATACATTTATTGTCTATAAGGTGCTGAAACAATTTAAAAAACATGAAACCAAGCCGTAGTTAGTTACACCAAGCATCCAGCTTCAAATACATAAAAAATTATACTCCAGCAATGTGATTAGGTTCCTTGTCGATTATATATATATATATATATATATATATATATATATATATATATATATCATTATGAACAGTCTTTTGCTTCAATAGATTATGCATTATACAGATATGTTGATGATCTGATTTACTCAGTATATACTGAAAATTATGTCATAGATATAGATTTCTATCCTGACAATTTGGAATTAATTCCTAATGAAGCTACTATTAGTAATAATATAGTAATAATATTAATTTTTTGGATCTAAATCTTATTATTGAACCTTCTAATAGAATTGTTACTAATTTATATGATAAAAAAGACTATTTTAATTTTAACATTAATAAAATCTTACCGTTTAATTCCTGCAACTCGATTCTATTGTTTAGAAATATTATACTTAATCAGCTTTTTATAATTTATAGATTATCTGATAAAAAATTTGCTATGCATATAAATAATCTAATAATTACCAGCAATTTATATGAATATCCCTCTTATTTAGTAAATGGTATAGTTAAAAATTTTAGATTAGCTAGATTTTTATAATCTATTCATAGATTTTTATATTAGCCTGACTTCTTCTCCATTTTCTTGTATTAATAATACTTTTATTTTTACATCCTCTTAAACATTAGCCTTTCTATTATTGGTCCCACTTTTTAGTAGCTCTGATTGTATATTTTCACTTTTTCTTGCCTTTTCGCATTACTGTTATTTATTTCTTACGAATGGCAACAGTAGATCATTTCTTTTTCCTTTGCGAATGGCAACACTGGTCTCTTCATTCTGGGTTTCCGGCAACGAGTTATTATAGACTACCTCGATGGTTCTCGGGTTCGACAGGTTCGTGCATTTGTAGTGTTTTTCTCCAGGTATTCTTGTTTCCTTTTATTTTTTTCTTCTTTATGTATGTTGTCCAAGTAGAAATAGCTTATAGATATAATCTATCTATTTCTTCAGAAACATACATATTTTGTGTTTGCTTTGACAAAATACTTGCACCCGATGAAGAGTTTTGAAGAAGTGAACAAATCCATTATTTAGGCCTAGCCCTTGTCCACGTATATAGCGTTAATGCTTGGATTTCATTTGTTTTTCTTTTATCGATTCCATACTTTGATTTTTGATGACTATCTTTAACCTGATGATTCGAAATTTGTATTTTTTTTCCATTTGATTGAAGATTTGCTGATTTATACTTTTATTTTGTAGGCTTGTTAGAATATTGGGTTTTTCGAATTACAGCTTCTCACTTTTCTTTCATTGGACTTTCAATCCATTATTATCATAATATATATATATATATATATATATATATATTTGAAATGAAATAATAAGAATTATGTAAAAAAAAAAAAAAAAAAAAATACAATTCAAGTAATATTAACATCACCATAGAAGCAAATTCACGGCCATAATGCCGATAAGAGAAAAGAACAGAACCTTCCCAAATTCGATGATTAATCAGAATAAAATTCCTCTTCAGGTCTGAGTATTTAATTCTAATTAACCCAAACAAATGCCTGTTTCAGATTAAGCAATAGTACATTACTATAAATACTTAAACTCAGACTACAGACATCAAAAAATGAAAAAATGAAAAAAGGATACATTAAGGAAATTGTATTACCATGCGGCATGAATCCTAATATATATATATATATATATATATATATATGTATGTATGTATGTATATATATATATCGACAGCAGCCTTGTGTCATTTATGCTCAAATGTCTATATATTGGAAACCTGCTGAGTAAAGTGACAGACTTCGGTCATTAGATGTTCGTAAAATTGTGTCACACAGAAAATTGTTTTGCTGTCAATACAGTTACTGAAGCAGTGATAATGCGGAAAAATTTAACAGACATAAAACCGATTTTGCACACCAGCACATTCCAGGTTTTCCACAATTTAGATTTTAATTATATTCACGCCAAATTTCTTTCAAATTCGGTAAATTATTTTTTAAGGCGTTGTCTACACATACTCCTGTTCCCGCATCATCTTAAGTTCAGAGACGCACAAATATGGTAAATCCGTCAAGAATAAAAATGTGAACGTTCAGCCCCCCCATCCGTGCATATAGGAAAAGTGATTGTTCCTCTCGCAACGAATAAATAGCGAAAAGGGAAAGAAAGTGAAACGGAAACCAGAACCCATTTCAATTTTGTGAACGTAACTGAGCCTAAAATATCCAATCCAATTTTCTCTCGCCTCCAAGACATGTACAAAATTTTTACTCTAAACTTTACTCTGATATTCAGCACATGAAAAAAAACGTACTTCTTTCAACGAAAAATTGAATTGTGTGACTCGCGGAATACTTACTTCAGTGGCAGGAGCATCTATAAACCGTTTAAGGTATAATGTGTCATCCCATCCATAAATAAAAATCTGTACTATTTGGATTTAGAGATTTCACAATTTAATAGTTAAGGTGTGAATGATTTTTTTTTTACAGGTTCTAGATGAAATGCTCTTACGAATGTTATTATGTCATTTTATGTTATTAAGTCAATTTTAAATACTAGAAATAAGACTAGAAATATAAAAATATAAAAAAAAATTCGCTCAAACTGGTGATTTAAATGCACAGAACTGACGGCAAAGTGAACTACAACTTTTGGGCCGCCCAGGCGGTGAGGTGGATAGCGTCTTCGGCTGCTGTCTAGTGGGCTCGAGTTTGAATCCCGAGTAGGGCATGGATGTTTATTGAGGCAAGTCAGTCTTCCGCCTTCTGGGTCCTCGTCTAAATGTGAAGCTGCATCCCCTCCGACCTTCGTCAGTGATGCTTGTTTATAATAAACTTTGTTCTCTTGTCTTGTGTGTCTTTCTTCGTTCTTTCCTGCTTCCTGCGTCGCTGGTCCTGTATCGGCTGTACCGAAACAGGAGATCATTAGAAACAACAACAACTTTTGGTGGAGGCGATCCATTTAGACATCTAACTTGCCTCCTTAGTAGATTTAAAAATGTTGTGTTGCTGCCGAATTCACTGGCTGCCACCCAGTCTATCGGCTCTATTAAGACCCCGCAATATAATGATATTTTCCAATGTCAAAGCTGTTAAAATCATTAAGGTCTCATCATAAAGATGTTGTTTTGCAGTTGATCCCTGACCACTGCGATTTGTATGGCAATGAGCAAGCAGATTTTCTTGCCAAAAAGGGTAGTGTACTGATACATTGTGCAAAATGAGAAACTTCTTATGACAAAATTATTTATAAGAGAACTTATGGATTCGACATACCTTCATGAATTATGGATAACATGTATGAGAGAGGATGTCTCCTGGATGTACCTGATAAACCAAGACGGGAGGTAGTGGCTGTTTTCCTCCTGCTGACTGGGGATGACTGCCTTGCTGCGCATTTGTGCCGTATTGGCATTTTTACTGTGGCTGCCTGCCCGCTGTGTGATGCTAATAAACCAATGGACAAACACCACCTGCGTCGCCGTGGAGTCCCCCATAGTGCATCTGATACTGAGGCTTCCAGATACTGGGAGGCGAAAGGACTATTGGGGTGATAATCTTTGGTTATCTTTTGAACTCCTGTCATTTCTCGCATTGTTTGCTTCTTGTCTACTTTTGTTCTTGTTTTTTATGTTAGTATTTTTGTATTTTGTACATGTGCCCCGGCCATTGGAAATTTAAAAAAATACACAGAAAAATAAAATAATAAAATACTTAGAATATAAAACAATTGATAAAAAGTATTAATATGTTTCGGAAGTAAAGTAAGCCTCTTTCAGAATAAGAATATAACCACTTTAGTCAAAGCGACAAAAGCTTCAGTCACCCCAGATTTGACCCAGAAAGTATTGTGTTACAATCCAGAAAAATAAAATGAAAAAAAAAAATACCAAAGAAGATTTTGACGAGGTTATAAATTTGAGAAACATGATCAGGCAGTTTTTAGCCAGGTCATTCGAATCCATGAATTGATTCAATTTACAGATTGCTTTTTACTTTTCATATTTTTTATAGTTTTTGAAGAGAAGTCTTCCGCCATGCGAAAAAACTTATAATTTGTGCGTAAGAAGTTCATGTACGTGTTAAATTCATGTAGACTTAAGAAGTTCATATTAGGAAAATGCATATCGCGTGAAACTTTGACTATATATAAGCATACATAAGATTCAAATAAGCAGAATAGGGAAAGTTTTTCTTTTCAGGATTATATACTTTCACTGGTCATTTTTAAACCAATTCTCGACTTCTGAGAGTTAAATACAAACAAATATACACAAATGATGATTCTATTTCGCCACCTCATTTAATTAATAAATTATTTACTACTTAACTAATAATCTAATCTCTACATCACACATTAATTGGATGATTGCCGTGGTGTAGGATAAGCTTTTGAATATCTATTAGGAATATTTTTTAAAAACATGAACATGAAAATAATTTTGAATATTAATTATAAGAATCGTTTCATTTAAACTCTAATCATCTATTTAATACATCATTGTTTTAGTTTTTCATTATTAACAACATTTAGTAGATGAACTACACAAGGTGGTCCAACCCCGGCCGTCCAAACAGCTGCTCAAGTCTTCGGACGAGTCGGACGGTCTGGGTCTTCAACCCGAAACAGGGTGGTCCAAAAGGTCTTAGACAATCTTTAGGGATAGGTCTGGCGTACAAAAACAAGCCTGTTTCACATATGAAGATGTGGCCGCAAATGCCATCGTGGGGTGTTACAGATGCACGAAGAAGCAAAAAGGAAGGAATGGAGATAATACAGCAGAGGTTTATTAGACATAACAACTACAAGTATCAATTACAATTGTTTATCAAAGTATTAAAGTAGGTGATTACAGTTCTTGCCATCCGCAGACATGCATGTCTGGCAACGTCTATGTATAGATTGACGAACGCGTTCAAAGATGCCAGGAAGCTCGCAAACACGCGCTGCTGCCTCAACGACTCTAGCAACAAGGTGAGCATCAGATGTTACAAGGATCTCGTAAACAAGACTTTTGGGGTAATCCCACAGGAATAAATCAATGGGTGGTCAAGTCGAGAGACTGCTGGGGCCAACTTACGGGTCCTTCCCCACCGATCCGTCTTGCAGGATCGGTCCTCTTGAGATAGTCCTGCCCATCCTGGCACAAACATACATAGCTACGGATGTCAAGAAATTTGAAGACTTACTTTAATACGATGATAAGCAATTGTAATTGATACTTGTAATTGTTATGTCTAATAAACCTGTGTTGTGTTATCTTCATTCTTTTCTTTTTGTTTTTTCCTGCTTATGTAATATCCCACGATGTATTAAGCGGCCACATGTTCCTATGCAAAACGGACTTATTTTGTATGTCTGGCCTACCCTTAAAGTTTGTCTAAGACCTTTTAGACCACTCTGTATAGCTTAATGGAAAATTAGTTTTCATATTCCTCTCTGCTATCAAGTTAGCTTAGCTGTTATCAAGTTAGCTTAGCTGCTATCAAGTTAGCTTCACTGCTATCAAGTTAGCTTAGCTGCTATCAAGTTAGCTTAACTGCTATAAAGTTAATATAGTCAGTGTAAGCATAATGGGCGTATGAAAACATAACTGAAGAAACAGACAGTCGTGGTTTTGACAGGGTATTCAAGTTAGCTTTGTCCGAAGTATGGTATTTTTATTTTAATATGTTTAAAGCCCTGAATATAAACTTTAGCTAAATTCGAGATTCTGTTTAGAAATAACACATATAAGATAGTAACATTGGTATATAATTTGGAAAACACAATAGCTAAATTGCAAACGTGATAAAATCGTTTACTTGTAAACCTTTACTTTTTCATCAAATCTCTACTGTATAAACCATAATTTGACATTACACATGAGTAGGAAGACCTCCCTAAATCGTGTACTCTAGGGCGCTACTAAATGCATATAGTTTATAAGAGTATAGTATATAGGAGTAAAAATGCACATAAGAGTCTTAATGTGGTCCATTTTATAAATTCTATTTATCATTAAAAAACAAACTATTTTTATAAAATCTATGGTTTGAATTCAAATCAATTGATTTCAAAAATAAATTTTTAAAACTATAATTCATTTTTTTTTATATTTCAATGAAAAAAATATTCTAACTAAATATTCAAAACTAATTCTATTGCTATAGTGACTAACTTAGAAAATGTACTCATAATAGATGTATATATATGAAGACAAAACGGGGTTATTAGCCTATCATAGCATCCACAATATATTCAAGTTAGCATTGCCGCGAATATAGATTGGCAGGAAGAAATATACCAAAAAAAGTTTGACCATAAGAAAACCAGAACCAAAAATGCAATTTCTAACTATAATCGTGCCCAAAATATTCTATCGAATTCGATTTCGCGTTCTTCCCCACAAGACATGCTCACAAATTTTCATTCTAAACTCACTCTTCACTGTTTGAGATTCTAAAGATGAAAGAGAACATACTTCTTTCAATACGAAGCGTATGTGTTTGACATGCAAAATATACACTAGCAGAGTGATAAATCATTTAAGGTATAAGTGTCATCCTATCTCGTGAATGAAAAGATCTCACTATTTCTGGTATTTGGATTTTAGAGCTTTCTGCATTTGATAGGTGTTGGGCGTAAAGAAATATGTCTTTGTCGAACATTTGAATAGAACAGACAGATCCTTAAAGATATCTGTTCAAAAGACAGTTTAGTGTTAAAATTTTTAGGAAGATAAAATCAGTCATTTAGAACTAATCTCAAGAAATCTCTTATGTCAGCTGGGCAGCATCATTTTAACTACAGATTAGAGTGTTTAGTTATTTATATTCAAATTGAATTTTATCGCACAAAATAATATATGAAATCATTGCGTACAGCAAATGTCATCGAATTTGCCATTTTAAAACATTTGTTTTTAATAGTGAACTGGTTCACAACATAAAATACAGCGCAAGTAAAGATAAATAGGCATACGTAAGTTTCAGAAATTATTTGGATTTATTTCTTCAATGAAACAGGTGTGAACTTGAAAGCCCGAATAAGAACAAGACTATGTGGGCCAAACTGACAATAGCTAAAAGACCGATTATAATATAGTATCGCCACCTTTAGTGACAAAAGGGAAATGAAACTAGCAAAATTGAAAAAGAAGGAATTATGAACATGAGAAACGCAAAAAAAAAACCAAAAAATACAGAAAATATCGTGAGCGCAGTCGTTATGCGCTCACGGTTACCTAGATTGAGTCAAACGTGGAGGCACACTCAGAAATATTGCATCACCTCACCGTACACAAAATACACGATTACTGTTCGATAGTATTTTTAACGATATAACGATTTCAATTGGAGCCTGATTTTGCCACAGCTGATCAGCCATAAGCCGCCCGTACTATCGGCAGGGTTAGACGTAGAGTTCTATATCAAAGCAAACAATAGCGTAGCATAAAAAGGTTTAGGACTTCCACACTTAAAATGTTATAAAAAAACCATAGTAAAAACAATAGACAAACATCAACGGCAAACAAATACAACATAGCAAATTAGTAAAAACTTGTTGATGACGTCATTTAACAAAATAACGTCACCTTTACATTTAACATACTATTTATGACATCATAAAAAGTTTTGTAGTCATAAAAACTCCTGAATTCTTTAAGGCTATTTTTTTTTTCTGAGGATGGGGTGTCACTCTACGTTTGTCTTTTAACACGGAGGCGAATTTAATGGGGGTTTATAGTTAATTACCGATTCTGATCCACTATAAACATCTATGTCTACTCAGGCTTTTCCTTTCATTCTGGATATTTGCACCCGAGACATGTGGTTGCGAAGCCCAGCAACTATTTGGCAAAAGGGACCTGGCAAGAAGATTAATTGTGGAACAGTTCGAGAAACAGAAATAGCCGTAAAGAATTTAAGATGAACTTCCCTTATTGCTTTATGTTTCGCGAGTTAAGACAAAAAAAAAGAATATGCGTTACAAATTTCTGCCCTTGTTCACCGACCGCATAGAATCATTATCCTTGAAAACACTTAGATGGGACAATTGGGATAGAGGAAAGTGGGGGGAGGGTGTAGAGAGGCTTCACACTCAAGCCTCAAGGACTTGAGCCAATTGTGAAAAATGAGTAAAATGGCTCATAACTGATCTTGATATAAAACGTATAACAGAAATTAAGAAGATGTTTCTTTTTTTTTCTAATACGAGTGTTGCCAAACCGAACGAAATAATCTGGAATTTTTAGGAAGAATAAAAGCGTGTAGTGTGTATGGAACTTTCACTTCTTACTAAGTGCCCTACAATGAATAACAATGTTTTGGGAAAGTATTGAAATAAGGTCGAAAATTGTAATTGAGTTTTCGACGGATTAAAATATTCCGAGCCTTCTAGAACACAAATCCACTATTTTTAACGTTACATCTATGGGGGTGTCAGTCTGTGTGTCTGTACAACGTGCATATTCCCTGTATATTGAAAAATATACGATAAAATCGTGTCCAATTTGCCAGCTAAGTCACTCACGGGTTATGATGCTAATCAGATTTGGGCACCGTTTTGGAAAACAAAGCGGGCTGTTTTTTAACAAAAATCTTCAGAATATGAAATTATTATCTAAATCAATATATGGTTAAATATGCTAAGGAAATACTTGTTTTATACGTATTTTTATGACAAAACAAATCAAATCAATCCCATTACTATAAGGTAAACAGTTCCTAATTTTGATTTTGGCAACCACCAATGTTTAGCAATTCAAAAATTGACAATCTAAAATAAGATTACATATGTAATTTTTATAATAAAATTAAAAAATAAACTCCCCTCTAAGATGAAAGCCAGTTTTTAAAATAATTATTTTCACAAATTCGCGCCATTTCAAAAAGTCTCCGTATAAAAAAAAAGAGATTATTCTGAAAACTACAAATTCGATGCAATTAAAAGAAATGTAAACATTGGCTTTTTTGGGGTGAAATGCTCAAAATATCATCTGTATAGACAACGGCTATACAGACGATATGCTCACATCAATTTTGTGTGCATATCGTCTGCTCACATCAATTTTACTTTCCATACTAATATATACAGAGGGAAAATATTGCAGTGATTTATCAGCACATGACGTTGCCTACAGACACAAATTATTTCATATTTTTCGTATACAATCTTTTCCGTATTTTGCCCCAAAAATGCCATAATGTTTACATTTATTTTAATTGCATCGAATTAATTATTCGACTTCGTGTTTCTGGCTAATCAAAGTGTTTAGAAAATTGATAAAACAAAAAAAATCAAATATGTAAATCTTTTTATAAAAGTAGCCATTTTACGTGTGAGTATTTAAACACAGATATCATTTATAAAACAGTAGCACGCTCCGTTATTGATAAGGTTCTTAGATAAGTCATTGAGCACTCCAACAACTTCGGAATAAAAATTAGGTCAGTCTATAGAAAATTTACCCCGTCCGATCGAATAAAAGTGTTTGCAGCGCCCCTAGTGGGAAATTAAAGAAATTGCGAAAGAGAACTGGCCAACAAAGCGAGACAGAAAAAAAAATCAAAGTTGCAAAGCATTGCCTAATTAATAGAAATAGGCATTAGTAATGCACAATACAAGAATATAGAAAGCAATATATACCTGTCATACTTCATCGGTTGTTAGATGTGCAGCTGTTACTTATAAGTAATTATAGTGCAATATTATTTCTGAAACTCAAGTTCATTATTGATGGCAATAGACATTTTAAATGGGCTCTACACTATATTCTTGTGCATGTAATTTTTGTTTATTGTGTCATTCCTGAATTTAACAGCGATTTGCCTATAGCATTATTGTGTCAAGTAAATGCCTCCTGTAATCAATTTAGTGACGATAACTTACAACTTTGAAATTGTTATTTTTTTCTATCTCGTTTTGTAGCCATGTTCCTAACTTCTTCAGCTGTCTGTTATGGCACTGAAATCCCCTCTATTCCATCGAGTAGGGTCACTTTACCTAACATGTACACTTGGGGACCTCTTATTAAGAAGTTGTTGGGAGTGCTTCAAGACTTTTCTAGGAATTCTATATAGCATGTTTTTTATTTCAAACGAGAAAATAGATAAAAAATTTTAATATGCGCTCTAATTTTTAGGAATTGACTGTTTTATAAGTAACTAGAACGAATTACCCAGCGTTGCCCGGGTCGTAAATAAACGGCCGTTACTACTCAATTCACCAAGCATGCTACCTACAAAGCAAAATTAAATAAGTTTTCCTCAAAGCAGAAGAAAAAAGTAGATTCAAAACTTTTCTTCGGAAGTTTTCCCCCCAATGACAAGAAACCAAAAATTGTGCGGCAATCCACTAATCCGTCTTTAAAGTGGATCTGATTAAGAGAGGGGGGAATACGGAATCTTCGTTAAAGTGCAAACGGTCCATTGCGATGACTGAACACGATCACTTAAACTACAAAAATTAAAATTACTAATGAAATCAAAAAAAGAAATGTTTATTAAAATGCTGAGATATATGGGAAACTTTTAGCCAAATTGCAGAATTGTGCTAATCTTAGTTTTCCGGAAGCGACACTATATATACACAGGGTGATTAAAAAAAGATGGGCCAAACTTTATGAGAGATGGTAGTACACACCAAACCAAGCATGCTTCGTGAATTTTTATATACGTAATTTATTAAAAAATAAAACTGCGTTAAGTACAACAATAAATTGATAGAGGGTATCAAAAGGTGTCGAAGATAAAAAATATATTTTTGAAAATGAAAAGACAGAACACATTTGTCTTAGCCAACTGGTTGCTTTTACAGGAAGTTGTTGCATCTGAAATTCGTTGATGCTTTTTATCAATTAAGTGCTGTATTTAACAAAACTTTAATTTTCAGTTTTTTTTGCTGCTGTTTCAGCGTAGTTTTTTTTGTTTTTGTTTTTGTTTTTGTTTTTATAGTTTACTAGCATTGAAATCTGTCAAAAAACAGAGAAAAAAAATACTCTTAAAAAATTAAGTTACAATATTTTTTAATAAGTTTTATTTTGTTAAATGATGTATAGTGCTTCTTATTAAAATAGTTGTCATGATAGAAAATTATCTTAGTTAACTGTATCAACCACGGGATATAACCTAAGTATGCAAATCTTAAGATCACCGAGGGGCGGGAGGGGGGAGCTCATGGAAGGACTTTTCGACACCCTCTATTTCATTCGTCCCCGGAAGAGAAGATCCGTCCCTTGGTCGATACTATAGATGTGCAATATCAGACTTATAGGTCACCGGGAGACCTTCTGCAGAATCTAGAATAGCTTCTAAAAACTCTCATATGCTCTCCAACTCCGACAGGAAACTCCAAAATCCAGTTTTGTCACACTAAAATACTCTACTCAAGTCCTCTGGATGAGTCGGACGACCTGGGGTTTCCACACTAAAATACTCGTAGCCACCGGCCCTACCGTGCTGAAAACACCGGTTCTCGTTAGATCACAGAAGTTAAGCTGCATCGGGCGCGGTTAGTACTTGGGTGGGTGACCACCTGGGAACATCGCGTGCTATTGGCACATTTCGGGCGCGGCAGCCCGGTGGTTTGCGTGCTGGATTTTTACGCTGCCACAACTGCCGCCGTGTTCATGCGAAGTACGATCACGTTAAACATGTGGGTCCGTAAGTCCTTCCGAGAGGTTGGTAGTAGGGGAGGAGGGTACGGTCCCTGTGGATGCCTCCCCCGCTGGGTTCCGATCTAAATAGGGTGGCACTTCCCGGCCGTCCAAACAGTTACCTTACACCTTTCTGGTAGGTCGGACGGTCTGGGTCTCAACAACAACAACACCAAAATACTCATTATAAACTTTGTATTCCCGGGTATCCAAAATATGTAAATCCATAAAAAAATTCTAATTCATTTTTCGCTCTCATCCCGATACTTTCTCTCTATATATATATACATGGTTCCTAAGAAAGTCCTTAAGCACCCAACTAATTTCGGAATAAAAGGTCCTTGATTTTACACGTTAGGTCTATCTATAGCAAAATGACCATGCCCCATCGAATAAAAGTGAATGCAGCGAAAAAAAATATCAACTATAAAGTTGTAGATTATTATCTAATACGTAGAAGTCGACATCAGAATCGTACAGAATATGTGTATGGAAGGTAATAAATTCATGTCATACTTTCTCGGTTGTTGGGTGCTGCAGCATGATGACATCCATAACTAAAATACAATTCGTGCAAAGGATGACTTAAACAACGTTTATAAGCACAAATAAAATGATAATGCAGCATACAGCTGTTTTGGGGATACATCTGATCCTCTTCGTCTGTGCAAGGGAACCAACAAACCCGAAGTCCAAAAGAAGAATGCGTTGGAACAACCCATTCCTCTTCCACAAACAGTTGCATGCTGCATTATTACTTTCCTTATATACATAATGTATAAGGAAAGTATTGTGACGGGGTCGAAAATTCGAATTCGAGTTTTCGACGGGAGAGCACGTTTCAAGCAGCCCTGATCACGAATCAAACATTTTTGAAGTGCTGTCTGTGTGTGTGTATGTGTGTGTGTGTGTGTGTGTGTGTGTGTGTGTGTGTGTGTGAAAGTATGTGTGTGTGTCAGTGAGTCTGTGGAGACGATAACTGACGAACGAATGGACCGATTCGAACCAAATTTGGTACAAAAATCACAATCCGTAAACACTGGAAGCCTATTGCTTTTATATGCAATCGAATGTTAAGAACCCCCGTAAATTTTCGAATGAAATTTTGAAAAAATCGTCAAAAAATCAAAACCACTAATAAAGTTACGCAAATAGACATTTCTTATGTAATTTTTCATTAGAAAACGATTGACATAAATTTTAGAACGCTAACATGAACCGTTCTCGAGATATTGTTCATTTTTTTAAAAAAATTATCAAAAAGTCATATAAAAAAAAATTCCTACTGAGAAACATGTTCACTTTTCATATGTAATACCATGCGATAAATTGGGTTACATCATTCTGGTGGAACTAGCTCATTCCATTCATGAAAAAATATACTTTTAGTAATACTTTTGTGTTTGAACGCCAATAGTTATTTATCTGCTGTAAGAATAACTTATTTCTTAGTGCATAACGCTTGGCGAGATTTTGGCGACGAATTTGGCGGAATGTCGCCAATTTGGCGACTTTTTGAAATGTTGCCAAATTAACGAAAATCTCGCCAAATGGATAAAAATGACGACTAATTGTCGAAAATTTAATATCTTGGAAAGAATATTAGTATCTACTATAAGAAAAACCTACTTTTTTTTACTGTAAAAGAAGTAAATTAATTACATTATATAAGGAAAGTCATGTGTTGCCCACATCAGATTTTTATTAGCTGTATTTGCGCAATAAATTAAATGTACTTTGCATTGTCATTCTTTATTACGTAATAACTTATTTTTAACTATTCATATTTTGCAAAGTATCCTTATATCTTTCAGTATGCTTCGGGATTTATGAAACTTTAATATATACACACACGCACACACACACATATATATGTATATATATATATATATATATATATATATATATATATATATATGCATGTACAGTATATTAACATGCCCTATTCGCGAGATATTAGCGTTTTTATCCTAAAGTGGAAATAAGAATAAATAATTTATATATTCAGTATTATCAAAAAATCGCTTTGTAAATATCGCTTTGTGAATATTTATATATCGCTATTGTGATTCGCTTTATATACATCGCTTTGTAAATAGTTTTAACAAGAAATAATGTTTAAAAAGTATCAAAAGCTGCTCTCGAGATATTAGAAACTTTGCATTTTTGGGGGAGCGCGATATCTCTCGAAAGAATCAAGAGATTTCCATGAAAGTTGAAATGTTTATATTAATTGGTGGAACAAAAAACATTTTCAGCTAAGACTGTGTTAGAAGCATCAGATTATTTTATTTGTTTCCAAAGTTGTTGCATGTATTAATACTCAATATATTTTACATATTTTACAAAACAAACACTTTATAACATAAATGCATATAATAAAACATTTAAAAAAATTTATTATGCACACAAATGTTACAATTGGTGAGCTAATTCAGTGGTATCCTGAGAAGGCTGCAATTGCCGTTCTAGCATGTCCTAGACGTGTTCTATTGCTAATAGCTCTGGTAACCTGGATAGCTATGGGAGAGAAGTAAATCCTCGAAGATATTATTGAGAAAGTCGGCAGTATGTGGTCGAGCGTTGTTTTATTGGTAAATGGTACCTGGGCGACTTGAAAACATAGGCAGAACAAACAATCAGCTGCAAAATATCGTCGACGTACAAGCGAAGCATCAAATTGGCTTGCAGCACAATTAGAGATAGAGGAGAGCGGCTTTCTTACGAGACAGCTTCCTAGACTGCCATACCACACAGTTTGCCGCTCGACAATAAATGCAGTATCAGAACACTAGCTAGCCCGTCTTCCCACACGTATGCAACGATCATCAGCACTGAGAGAAAAGGGAGACATGCCTCCAATCGGACACTGTCCAGGCTGACAGAATCTGCACCAATCCAGACGTCTCTGCCTATGTTGAGGAGCCAGTGGTAGGCTCCTCAATGGTCGTCAACATCTAATCCCACCTTTTGCCACCTTCTTTAAAGTACCTTGCCTTTTGCCAGTCATTTCCGAATAGTATCCCTTGATACAGGATGCATAAAAGATGGCAAGTGCCTTAGAATGGCTGATAGCGACGCTTTTGGCGTAGGCGTGGCTCCTCTCCTGACTGCACGATCCTCTCGAGCAATTGTCTGTCTGAGGCTTCTTGAACCTCTGCGACGGTTACATGTACCTTCTCTGATTCACTGTTGCCAATGCCGAGCAACTACCATATCGCTCCGACCAAGATGGAGACTGATAAGTTTGTTGAATCAACCAGCTTCCTTTAGGCCTATGATGCGACCTCCTCTACATCTGACAGTTGTTCGTAGTGCCGTCGAGTACGTTTCAAAGGCATCTTTGTACACAACTTACAGTATCAAAACAGAAAATCCAATTTCACAGGTCTGTGAATGAGAACACCGGTCGTTTTAAATGCTGCACGATGCACCTGTCTCATGCGTGTTGCATGAGCCCTATAGCATCATTGGCGCTGACTATTTTGATCATTTGCATAATTCCTTAAACGGCATTCATGCAAAGTTTCGCGGTTGTAGCTCAATTTTTTATGGGTGCATATATTTTTTTGCAACATCTTTTGCTTATTGTATACACTTGTAGGGGTGTCAAACTTACAAATTCTTACTTATATATTCTTGTTGTTGACAGCTATAGCGCTTTTACTTTTTATAAGCACACTTGAATAACACAACATTTTCAATGTTCTTCAACTTGACAAGACTATTACTCGAAAACTATAAGAGCTTTTTTAAAAAATAAATATAAATTTAGAAACTAATATTCTTAATACGTGTTCTTGTCGCCTACTCTTTATACCTATCTTTCATAGTTTCCAAGATATTTCGAGTGAAATTAAGAAAAATGAATATAAAAAGAAAACACCTGCTCTTACAAATACTTATTTAATTTCGAAATAAAAAGTTCAAAATATTTAAGTATTGAAATTATTTTTGTATATTCATAATAATATTTAAAACAATATTAATATTACATAACAATATTAATATCAATAATAATATTCATAACAATATTCATAAAAATTTTTCAGACAAAACAAGAAAAACTATTTGCATTTTTATGTATTAGGCTCGGAGATATTAGCGTCCAAAATGCTTACACTTTTTGTAATGCTTCCATTTCCGCCGTAAAAAACCCAATCATTGATATTTGTTATTCACATAGAAAACAATAATTGATGTGGGCAGCACATGACTTTCTTTATATAATGCAATAAATTTACTTCTTTCACAGTGAAAAAATTATGTATAAGATCCACGGTACAGTGTTTTTAACTTTGAATTGTATGTACATTTGACGGTTTTCCGGATGACCACATGTAATATTATTTCAAAGTACCCAATTAACGTTTCAAGCAACTCTAAATTAACAAATATTAATATTGGCATCATCATCAATAAGCAATATAGTCTATATATATTTTAATAATTAATTCATCAATTAGGCGCCATTTTTGCACTTTTAACGATATTTTCGTCAATCTGAGACAAAATATTAAAAACAGAGATATTTTGCTAGATTATTCGTCGAATGTATCTCTTAAGCACTATTAAATATGTCCGTCATATGACCGAATTCAAAATTTGCACAACGTTACTTCCCCTTTAGTGACATTTTTTATCAATTTGGCGACATTTTCGTCACTTCGGCAATATTTAAATAGTCGCCATGTTGGCAACATCTCGCCAATTTTTTCGCCAAGCGTTATGGACGGACAGACGGAGTTATTCTTATTGTCGATTCTTATGTTCTTTCTAAGAAATTGAATGTTCATCAATTAGTCGTCGTTTTCATTGATTCAGTGTCATTTTTATCAATTTGGCGATATTTTAGTCAATTTGGCAGCATTTTAAAAAAGTCATCAAGTTGGCAATATTCCTTTCCAAAATTTTGGGAAGCGTTATGGACAGAGAAATAGGTTATTCTTATAGTAAGAAAATTGCTATTAGCGTCCAAATACAAAAATTTACCTAAAGTATCTTCTCTCATGAATGAAACGAGATAGATCCACGAGAATGGTGTTAACAAATTTATCACTATCGCATAATATTACATATGGAAAGTGAACATATTTTCACAATAGTTAATATTTTTACTTTCCATATATACATAAAATATAAGAAAAGTATTGCGACGGGGTAGAAAATTCGAATTCGAGTTTTCGACGGGAGAGCACGTTTCAAGCATCCCTGATCACGAATCGAACATTTTTGAAGTGATGTCTGTGTGTGTGAGTGAAACTATGTGTGTGTCAGTCAGTCTGTGGAAACGATATTATGTAAATTTTTCCTTAGAAAACGATTGACATAAACTTTAGAACGTTAGCATGAACCGTTCTCGAGATATTACACATTTTTCAAATAAATTTATCAAAAATTCCCATAAATTAAAAAAAAAATATTAACTGTTCAGAAACATGTTCACTTTTCATATGTAATATCATGCGATAAATTTGATCTGACTCGTTCCATTCACGAGAAAAGATACTTTGAGTAATACTTTTGTATTTGAACGCCAAATGTCATTTACCCGCTGTATGAATAACTTATTTCTCTGTCCATAACGCTTGGTAAGATTTTGGCGACGAATTTAGCGGAATGTTTAGCGACATTTTTAAATGTTGCCAAATTAACAAAAATCTCGCCAAATGGATAAAAATGACGCTAAATCAATGAAAATGACGACTAATTGAAGAAAATTCAATATCTTGGAAAGAATATAAATATTTACTATAAGTATAAAAAATTTTTAACCGTAAAATTAACTTATAACAAGAAGCAAATATTTACTCATATGTAACTAATGAAATACCTATGCCATTCTTATATGCCATTGCTATGTAATCACTTCTATTGTTCCTTAGAATTTTGTTATATATATATCCTTCCTAAGCATTAACTTTTTACTTTCCTTATATATTAATCTATAAGGAAAGTAGTGTAACGGGGCCGAAAATTCGAATTCAAACTTTCGACGGGAGAGCACGTTTCAAGCATACCTGAATACGAATCGAACATTTTTGAGGTGATGTCTGTGTGTGTGTGTGAAAGTATATATGTGTGTGTGTGTGTGTGTCAGTGAGTCTGTGGAGACGATATCTCACGAACGAATAGATCGATTCGAATGAAATTTGGTACAAAAATTACAATCCGTGAATACTGGAAGCCTACTGTTTTAAAACATAATCGAATGTTTAGAACCACCCTAAATTTTCAAGTGAAATTTTGAAAAAATCATCAAAAATTATAACCTTTAATAAAGTTACGCAAATAGACATTTCTTATGTAATGTTTCTTAGAAAACGATTGACATAAATTTTAGAACGCTAGCATGAACCGTTCTCGAGATATTGCACATTTTTCAAATAAATTTATCAAAAAATACCATAAATTTAAAAAAAATATTAACTGTTAAGAAACATGTTCACTTTTCATATGTAATATCATGCGATAAATTTGGTGACATCATTCCCGTGGACTTAACTCGTTCCATTCACAAGAAAAGATACTTTGAGTAATACTTCTGTATTTAAACGTAGTCATTATCTGCTGTAAGAATAAACATCCTGAAAATAGTCATTTATCTGCTGTAAGAATAACTTATTTGTCCGTCCATAACGCTTTGCGAGATTTTGGCGACGAATTTAGCAGAATGTCGCCAACTTGGCGACATTTTTTAATGCTGTAAAATTAACGAAAATCTCGCCAAATGGATAAAAATGACGCTAAATCAACGAAAATGACGACTAATTGAAGAAAATTCAATATCTTGGAAATAATATAAGTATCATATATAAGAATGACATTTTTTATCTGTAAAAGTAGTAAATGCATTGCATTATATGAGGAAAGTCATGTGCTGCCCACATCAGATTTTCTTTTTATTTGTGCTTACTTACGTTGCTCAAGTTTTCCTTATGATGACAGACATCTTCTGTGTTTCTCAAAGTATGCCATAATATTCTTCCTTGAATTCAAATGTCCACTGTCGATGACGGAGGACATTTTGAACAGGTTCTACACTAGATTCTATGCAGTCCAACGGTCCTACCGTGCTGAAAACACCGGTTCTCGTTAGATCACCGAAGTCAAGCAGCATCGGGCGCAGTTAGTACTTGGATGGGTGACCACCTGGGAACACCGCTTGCTGTTGGCACATTTCGAGCGCGGTAGCCCGGTGGTTTGCACGCTGGATTTGCACGCTGCCACAACTGCCGCCGTGTTCATGCGGAGTACTACCACGTTAACCATGTGGGTCCGTAAATTCTTCCGAGAGGGTGGTGGTAGGGGAAGGAGGGTACACTCCCTGTGGATGCCTCCTCACTGGGTTCCAGTCTAAATTGGCTGGCACTTCCTTGCCGTCCAAACGGTTACCTTACGCCTTTCTGGTAGGTCGGACGGTCTGGGTCTCAACAACAACAACTAGATTCTATGCATGTAAGTTTTATTTATTTTATCATTCCTAAATAGAGCGATAAATTGCCCTTGTGTTAAATAAACGACTTATGTAAGAGATACAACGTCGATTCTTACTCGTCGGTCAAGACTCTACAACTTTATAGCTGACATTTTTCTTCAATCTCGCTCTATTGCAGAATTCGTGTTTCTAACTTTCTCAATTATCCTCTACGGGCGTTGCAGTCACTTTTATTCGATCGGGCAGAGTGACCATGGAGATAAAGATAAGATGTTGAAACTCCATACTGAGAAAATGCCAATATCATTTGAGACAATAATTCAAATGGCGCTGCGATAAGTGAAGCGCCCCTGCATTTTATGTATTTCTATGGCGAAAGGCTTAAAATATTTATTTAAATTGTCAGTTTTGTAGAAATAAATTAGTAGTGCAATGCAAATTAGAACTGAAACAATAAGGAATATTACTACGTATTCAAAATTATTTTACCTTTCAATTTATTTTTATCTCCCTATATTCTGAACTCTGTTCCTCAAGCGTGAAGAAATATTGATTAATTATACTAACGATTAGGGAATCATAATTTAAAAGTAATCAAAAATACATATACTCAATACTATGCCTCCCTATTGTATCAACTGGAAACACAGGGCGCTGTACTAAAAGTAGCAACACCTAGATATACACTGCTCACAACTGAAATCGCAGCACCATGAAGAAATTGGTGTATCCCCATGAAAGTTAAAGAATATAATTGTAATATGGAGATGTGCAAATGATCAAAAAATCATACCTGGAAAATGAAAGCATGGAACTTTATTGACATTAGATCAATAGGCCCACCGCGAGCGGCTATGCAGTATTGAATACGACGAGGCATCCCGTCAATGAGATGCTCAATGGGGTGTTAAGGGATAGTATTCCACCCACACAGCATGCAATTGGGCTTGTAACTGAACATGGTTTGCTAGAATTGAAAGTTCTCTTAATCGGCTACCCATGATGTCCCAAATGTGTTCAATTGGCGACAAATCCGGAGAATATTCTGGCCAAAGCAGGATATCAAAATTTTGTAGACTATTCATAGTTACCCCTGAAGTATATGACCTGGAATTATCCTGCTGAAAAAGCAATCCCCAGCTGGTTGACAGATATGGCTATACCACAGGTCCCACCATGTCGAGTACAGCCATACGCGAGTACAGCCATCTAGCATGCCAAAACAGAATCATGATTCATTCGTGAACAGAATGTTTTGCCAATCTGTCGGCCAATTGCATCTTATTTGACACCACTGGAGGTGACGTAACCGGTGAAGACCTTGAAACGGTAGGTGTCGAAAAGGTCGTCCACCTCTTAGTCCTGCGTCATGCAAACGGTTTCTAATTGTTTACATCGAAACCACGTTACCTGTAGTGTGGAATAAATGTCGTAACATGATTGCTGTGGTAAACGACTCCCTATCAACGCTTCTCAGAAGCATACGATCTTCACGTGGTGCGGTACACTTGGAAGCTCCACTACCTGGTCTTAGTGTCGTTTCGTTGTCTCTCACGAACCGTAACACACACCGTTGAACTGTGCTCACATCACAACCCAATAGTTCAGCGATCCTTCGAAGGCTCATTCCTCCCTCACGTAAAACAATCATTTGTTGCCGTTCCGTTGAGGACAACTGAACATATGCGGTACGGCGACGTACTCTTGGCATACTGTGATGATTTTTACAACCTGAAACCAATGGCGCTACAATTTAGCTGTGATATCGCTCCTCCTTGAACTGACGCTGTTATGCTGCTCGACAAGGTGTTACGTCACTATGCGTAACGAAACTGTGGTCATTTGCATATCTCGCCTTACTGTTTCCATTGCCTGATTTACATAAAGCTACACTTACAACTTTATTGTGCTGCGATTTCAGTTGTGAGCAGTGTAATTCTCAAAGCGCTATAGCATTTCTAAGCATTTCATTCATAGGAATTTTATCTCCACTCTAAATCCATGATATTGGATCTGCTACAGATAGACCTAACGTTTACACTTATAAACCTTTTGTTGCAAAGTTACTTGAGTGCTTAAGAATTTTCCTAGAGAACTTGTATAGCAAAAATAAAATGCAAAGCATAGCACATTGATCCACTTTGTGCTCAATAAATATTTTACTCGAGACAAACTCCCAGGTTTGCAAAAGGGGACTCTGTTACTGATCAAATGCAAGAGAAAGAAAACAAGAAAAAAAAATTGTTTGTTAAATGAGCCAGATATAGATAAATATCAAATGCTGTAGTCTAAAATATACTGTCTGTCGTTAACATGCAAGCATTATATGCAAATCTTTTTGACTCGTCTGCTAAAAAAATAAATATTAATTTAAAAAGAAACAACAAGTTTTCGATTCTAAAAGATTTTAATATTTATGTTTCGCATATATTTGAATGAATTAAGCATAAAATGATGTGCATTAATAAAATATTGCCAATGTGAATCCCCTAAAAATGAATCTTCAATAACCCATTAAAGGAATGCATTAAATTCGAAACGCACATAATATTTAAATAGACATTTTTTTAATATACATTCTTAGGAAAGGCTCTTTAACTAAAATATTCCTAGTTTCTTTCACAAAAAGTGACTTATCCATTGTGTGTGTGATTATTTTATTAATATTACTTTCTGCATCACGTGTGCAACATTTCTTTACTAAACAATAATAAAGCCAGTTAACCTGCAATTTTGTCTTGGAATGAATTTCAAATAATGTACATTGTAAAAAAAGATCCTTAAAATTTCTTGAATTTTGTTTTATTTGGGGAAAACTTTCCAAATCAAAAGAACTTCCTAACAAAGGATTTCCTGGAGTCTCAGATAAACATGCTTCCCATAAGACTTTCCCCGATTTTACATCTCAGGCCTGTGGCTCACTCTCTTGGATTCAAATCCATTTGAACCGGGTTTGAATCCTGATTTCGCGTTACGTACAGATTCATTATGATTTGTAACACATTTGCCACACATAGGATTTTTTAGAAACTGCAATTCCAGCCTGTGGCTCTTAACGGTTCCCTCTCTTGTATTCAGATCCATTCCGACCGGGTTTGAATTCCGATTTTCGGATACATATGTGCAAGTTCGTAATGATTTGCAACACAACACACATGCTTCCCATGGGAATTTCTGCGAGCTGCAATTCCAACCTGTGGCTCTTAACGGTTCGCTCCCTTGCATTCAGATCCATTTGAACCGAATTTGGATCCTGGTGGGTTTTTTGAATGGGTTAATGGTATGATATTTTGATTGAAATCATATCTAAATTAATAAAGCATGTATGAGAATGTGAAAGAAAATATTTCCATAGCATGAGTTCATTTGACAACACCTTTTATCTCAGAATGATGTTTCTCGCGATACATCATTTTGCCATCACAAGGCGAGGCATAAATTTATTTACTCTTTTCAGGCCGGATTAACCTTTTGCTTACAGGTGGGACAGTGTCCATCCCAAACGAAGAACCTCCCAAAAAGACAGGTATTTGACATACCCTATCCCAAACAGTTCGGTCCTCCTTTGCAGGCATTGGCGTGCCAGGCATTGGCCAATGCCTGCAAAGGAGGATCGAACTGTTTTGGATAGGGTATGTCAAATACCAGTCTTTTTGGGAGGTTCTTCGTTTGGGATGGACGCTGTTCCACCCGCAAGCAAAAGGTTAACACGTGTAAGCTGTCAAACCAGATATATATATGCGAACAAATTTTCATATATATATATATGATAATAAATATTAATATTGAAGACTAATTAAATTGTGTTAAACATATGTTTGCAGGAATCTGTATCTAAAGTGTGTCACAATATTTTCTGATTTTTTCAAAAGGCTAATTGAAAATTATAAATATAGGATCCATAAAAATGTATAAATTCAATAGAGAAAACTTGTTAACTTCCGTTCACTGTGGCTATTTGAAGCAGGTATATTGGACTAGAACACTGGAAAGTATTATAAGTGATTTCATTATCCACAAGGTTTACGCGAACTGTAAAGCCTACTTGAAAGAGTAACTCAATTCGCTTCGTTTCGATTTCAAGATAAGCACTGTAACTAACAATATTATAGAACCTCAAGGGCCATTTTGGAGCGACGTGACAAGCATTTGGTAGTAACTAAAACATGTGTGCTTTCACGTATGCTTTTGAGGAGGAAATCGATGCTTATAAAGAAAACATATCTTAAATCCCCCCCAAACATGAACCGATACACTCTAGATGTTTTAAATGATGAAAAGTTTTTCCGCAGAAAAATAAAACAGTATTGTGTTTAACAGTAATCATAACCATGCCGAAATTAGCTTTAACAATTCTCAAAAAAAATATAATTCCGTTAATTTTTAGTAAATAAAATTCAGACTCGTGCTATTAGGGGTCTCTATGGAGGAAGGCCTCTCTGCCGGATCTGGCTCGAAATCGCCAAATTCTGATATGAAATTATTCTCAAAATGTTACTGATAATATGACATAAATTTAACACATTAAAATAAAATATATTATAGTCAGTGTTTCTTTCTCCGTGGGGAGGCGAAGCCCCCGGAGAAAGACATTTTATGTTAGCCTAGTTGCTATTTATGTGACAGCACATTTATATAGGGCAAATAAAAAACGTAACCTCCCTAAAATTTCATTCGCTCCCGGCCCCGACCAAAATGTCCTGAAAGAAACACCGATTATAGTTACTAAAACTTCGTCTATCTGTATGTCTTTTCTGCTATATAAATCCAGCTTCAATATCTATCCCATTTTAATAGAGTTTGACTTGCTGACTAAACCGACCAACAAGAAGAACGAAGTGAGGTTTTGGAAGCAAACATAATTGTCTTAAAAGATGTTTGGAAGAATTAAACTTTTAAAGTGTAACATGTACTTTCAAATATCACAAACACTTAAAACTCAATACACAGGTCGGATAAAACTCTACCAGCAGTTTATAGTTTACGGAAATACCAAAAATTTCACTTTTAGGGGGTGCCGATGCTGATCAATATGTTCTAATTGTCGAGTGAACCTGAACCCTCTTATTTATTGCGATAGGCACTTGAAATATTGCACAAAGGTTTGTAAAATGAACATGGATAACTGTTTTTTTTTTCAAATATTGTAAGGATGTCATAAGCAAAAATGTTCAAAATTGTTATGTCCCAAGTAACTTAACGACTTAAAATGTAATTAAGTGCAGGGTTTTTCTTTGACAAATAAAACAGGTTTTTTTTTTTTAAATTGATACATTTAAGGAGGTGGTGTGGACTAAGATGTTCTATTCCTGAAATTAATTCAAATACAAGCTTGAAATTATCTACGCAATTATATGAAATTATATGACAACAACTAGGGAATGTACCCGACACTCCCCGGGATTTAAAACAGGGATTCAATGAATTCATTCATTAAATTTTTCAAAAGACGACAAAGTTAGTATTTTTTGAATAAATTCCACCGTAAATTACGAGTAACACCAGTTACAATGTAAATTTTGCATAATCGAACTTTTGCGAGTTTCTATAAAAAATCTGACCGCAAGTCTCCTCTTAGTTTCTCAGTTTGACATATTTCTTTAATTTAGCTACTAGTTCTCTTCCTCAAATTCTCCAGCTTTATGTCCATGAACAAAAAATAGTAGTTCCCGTTTACAACAGGGAATTGATGACGCAGTAAACATGCATTCATAATACTATAAACTTCCAAAAATACTATAGATGGCGCCACCAACAAAATTTAAAGCAATCAAAACAGTTTTCGAGTCTCGGGAATGTAAATTAGGCCCGAATACTGCCATTGGGATCACTGGAGGTTTCCCGGTGAGCAGGACCCATTAGATTTATTTTTTATCTTTATCGATACTGTGTAGGATGGGCCGAAGTTGAAGGTGCCGAAGGTGCCCCATTTGAGCTGTGCGTAAAGTCCAAAAATGGTTTTACTTTAGCAATTAGTTTTAACAGCCTGCAATAGATGGCGATACAGAACAAAATTTTTCGGTGTATTTGCATGGGACCGAATTTAATTAAATTCATAACTTTTAAACTAATTCGAATTTTAAAAACTATCGAAGAGGTGTTAGCTTTCGAGAGTCGAAGTACCTATGTGTCAAATTTTATGGCTGTCGGTCGGTGAGATTTTCCGCTATGCAACCAATGAACAAACAGACATTTTTCATTATTATTATAGATGAGAAAGAATCCAACTTTTGGAAAATGAAATATTTCCAGAATGACGCTGACTAAAACCTTCTAATTTGAAATTTCGAGCAAACGCATAAACGCAATTTCTAAAAGATACATACTTAAATTTTGGTAAACAGAAATTTTAAAATTTAATCTATCGACAAAATAAACAGTAAAATATTATCCATTTAAAGTAGTGCTTTAAAGTAAATTGTTCGAATTCTGTAATAAATTCGAAACGAATTTTAAGATTAGATAGAATTTTTAAAAAAATTACATAGTATTAAATATCAATGTTTTTTAAAGTTCGGCAGTTTTAAAGCTCATTCGATTCATTAGATTTTAAGCTTATTCGATTCTTTAGATTTGAAAATTATTCGATTCTTTAAAGTTTTTTATACTTTAGATTTGAAGCTTATTCGATTCTTTAGATTTGAAGCTCATTCGATTCTTTAGATTTGATGCTTATTCGATTTATTAAATATAAAACTTTGTCGATTCTTTAGATTTGCAACTAATTCACTTGTTTAAATTTGAAGCTTAGTAGTTTTTATTTATTTTTTGTATTGATTTTCTGGAGAGTTTAGCAGAATTGCTGCATATACAAGTTTTATTGCTGGCAGTGTAATCGGCTAGTTCGTTTTGAAGAGCGCTAAATACGATTAGCAAAAATCTGGTCCACGGATACCTACTGGTCTCTGCAACGAGAGCGTGATTCCCAGCTTTGGGGGCAGAAGCGAATTCCGCGACTGTAAAAATCATTTCCTATCATAAAGAACAAGAAGTTATGTAACTGAATGAAAATTGTGCGTGCGTTAAAACATTTTAAATCACAAAAATCTCATTAAAATAAATTGAATACATACTATTAATGCGTTACCAAACAAAATATTCAACAGAAAATTCCTTAATAAACTATGCTTTTCATATTAAACTATTAGTATTCGTTGTATCTACATTTAATTCAATGCAGCTTCTATAGTTGAATACAAAATATTTGCAAATTTTAACTTCATTCATAATGGTTACATTAGCATTCATCAATGCAACATGAGAACATTATATATATTATAAATTCCTTTATAAAATAGCATTTAGACATTCTCCCAATCTACATTTCAATGTGCCTTTTTAGACTCGCTTTCTCTTTGAACACCCGCTCTTCCATTAAGCGTTTTCGCTCGGCGCAATTTTGCGCTATTTGACTTACAAACAAATGAAAATTTGGCAGTAATTTGCCAATTTATGGTATAATGCAGGTTTGAAAAGATAAATTAACGCTTGTTTAACAGATCATAGTTCGTAATCTTTGAAATGTCCATTCGTCGTATAACAATTCGTATTTCGTATTAAAAATAGAAATGGTGTTGTTAAATAGAAAACATCATAAATAGTTAATTACCGAATTAAAAGTATAGACATATTGATGCGCTAAGTTGTAATGTGGCTAATCAACATTTTCAAATATTTTTAATATATTATTGAACTATCTTCGTACAAAATATATAATGTAATAAAACTGGATGCACAATTTGCGATTAGCTTTTATATTTGGAATCATTCTTTATGAAATTTTATCATAATTCTTAAAAAATAATTCTAAAACTATGGAAAAAGTATCCCCATTTTATGTATAGAATATTCTGAACGAGGCTGTTGGTTGAGAGTAACAACTAATATCAGGACTCAGTAAAAACAAATAATTAAAATTTTGCTGTTGCTAAGAAGGCCATGCTACGCGGCTAGATCACTGTTAAAGATAGACACCACGATTGTCCCATGGAAGCAATGCCATATTCTTAATAATACTTCAATACTGCCTCACACAGCGCCCTGGATATACGCGGAAGCATAAGCAACTGATTATGCCAAATGTGCAGATTTCGACTAAAAAGACACCACGATTGCTCAATCGAAGTAACACCATACTGCCAATACCGTCCCCGCAGGCCTTGAATATGCGCAGACGCATAAGCCGCTGATCTTGTTCCGCGTGCAGATTATGACTAACAATGGACGCCACGATTGCTCAATCGAAGTAATACCATACTGCCAATACCGTCCCCGCAGGGCTTGAATATGCGCGGACGCATAAGCCGCTGATCATGTTCCGCGTGAAGATTATGGCTAACAATAGACGCCACGATTGCTCAATCGAAGTAATATCATACTGCCAATACCGTCCCCGCAGACCTTGAATATGCGCGGACCCATAAGCCGCTGATCATGTTCCGTGTTCAGATTATGGCTAGCAATAGACACCACGATTGCTCAATCGGAGTAATCCATACTGCCAATACCGTCCCCGCAGGCCTTGAATATGCGCGGACGCATAAACCGCTGATCATGTTCAGTGTGCAGATTATGGCTAACAATAAACTCCACGATTACTCAATCGGAATGTGGTGCGCTAATAGAAAATAAAAGAACTTAAATTATGAATAACATTATTTATCATTACGTTGTGCGTTGTGTTTGCAATAACCCTCCAATTATTTATCATTATCATATCTATATCTCTTAACATGGCCTTAAATTCATACATAGTGGATTTATCAACTAAATCGTACATTGCTTTATTGTGCCGCTATAAACCCTCCAATTATTTAACCTCTGCGTGAGTTCTGTATAGGAATTATTAATTAATATTTTACCAAAAGGATTGCACCAATTTAACTTTAACAAAAACATTTATTAAAAACATAAAATACTTTTTAAATTCAATTACGATAATTACATGCTTATTAATCATTTAGGAAGAAAGCATGTGACAGGCGATAGCATGTGATACCCTTAACCATATGCCTAACGTACTCGTATTTAATAACCTGTGGATATTTGAGGAACACATACCTTCAATTTGGGCCTTTGCAATAGATCATAATGCTTGCAAATACTTGGTTGCACTGAACACATCCTAGATCTCCCTTATTTGGGAACCTCTACGCACTACTCTGCTTCTTTAGTATTGTCGTTCTATCATAATCGCAGGCAAGCCTCCGCATAAGTCATAGCGTCGCAGTCGTTGCACACATCTACTCAAGTCATGATTTCAGTTATCTGTTTAAGTCATATTGTACAAGTTATCCGTTTAAGTGTACTCTCTCAAGTTATGTTGTACAAGTTATCTCGTTCGTCGTTCTCGGGTCACCGGCTGGCTCTCCTCTTTCTCGGGGGCGTCATTTTCCCCCTTGCTTTCATTTGAAGCATTCAATGTGATGTAACAAGTACTTTCTCCATCGGTAAATCCTTTAACCAATGCAACCATTCCACATCCTCGTAAGGGTCAGCTCGGCCCCCCTCCGTCATGGCGCCCCTAAATTTATGGTTTCCTGACCTTTAGGTTCACGAGTTGTAAAACCTGGTGCCATACAGACTGGCAGTATTGTTTGCCGTTTTTGGCCACAATAAATAAACGGCATAAAGCTGTCTCACCAAATTGTGAGATCAATTTCTGGTCTCACACGGAGTAATACATTTTTCTTCTAATACAACCAATTCTGTCACACGTAGTGCCCTCGGCCGACCAAATGGCTACTCATGTCCTTGTTGACGAGTCGGTCGGTCTGGGTCTTCAACACGTAGTGCCCTAGATAGACGCAGGCGCAATATAAATATTAGAAAGAAGTTGACCGAAACCTCACACTCCTGACATTTGAATTAAATATTTAAATACAAAAGTAAAATCTTCATTTATAAGCACAGCACGGTAACAGATACCCGCTTATCTTTGTTGGATTGGTTAATCTGTCTTTCTTTCCTAGAAGAAGAAGATGCTTTTGTCTCTGAAACTAATTTATACCGTTACTACTTTGATTTATGCGGGTTTTTTCTTAAACTTTACGTTTTTAGCTACTTTTACAGTTGTTTAGGCGATATTTTAAAAATTCGAATTCCAATGACAGGCTGACAGATTTTGGCGCTCGAAGAAAATGCTAATCACTAAGTTCAAGAAAACAGTCAATTTCTCGTTTTTTTTATTTAATATTAGTACTAATATTAAATACGAAGGATAAGTATAAATAAACATGTATATTCAAACGTAATAAACCCACAATATACTCAATACCGAACATAGAATACATCTATACGAGCATGCAGTATAAATTCCATAATCAAATATCCTTTTCATAACGAAAACATCAACACTCTCTATCTCCACACTCAATTCAATAGATGCGCTATTTCAAGCAAATGATTTTTAAAATTTTTATTTTCATTCGTAATGCTTTAATAATATTCATTACCGCGATACGAATGAATTCCTTTACCAAGAATCATTCAAATGCAAAAACCCTATTTACATTTTAATGCGCAGTTTCCTATTTGCGTTCTTTATAAAACGCCCACCGCTTATCTAAAAGTTTGTCGCGGAGAAATTTGTGCGCATTTTGACTTGCATGAAATAAAGACCTAGTAGTCATTTTCCAATTTATTTCCCAGGGTTCGTTTTAAATAAGGTAGCGCTCGTTGAACAAACTCTGCTCATACTCGTAATAAAGAATAAATGTTCACGGAGCAAATTGCTCGGTCGCCGCATATGTGCTTAATTTAAAGTATTTATTAAATTGGATTTATAAATAAATGGCAGTTTGTCTCTGTGTGTGCACCGGCTACAAAGAAAAATCCGAACCGACAGCAAAGATATTTCCGAACAAGTCACTACGGCAATCGAATTTAAAAATCATATAAGGTTCCTGAGAAGATTGTTGAAATTAAGATTTAAATTGTGGCATACAATTTCACTATTACTCACACGAATAAAATTTATTTATTTCGTTATTTTATGTAACTTTTTTAACTCTCGAGCAACGCCGGGTACATTTTCTAGTCAAAAATAAAAGAAAAAAAAATCCAGCATCTGCATTTACAACAGAGGTAAGCAAGTTGTTGTTGTTGTTGAGACCTAGACCGTCCGATCTACCAGAAAGGTGTAAGACAGCTGTTTGGACGGCCGGGAAGTGCCACCCAATTTTGACGGGAAGGCATCCACAGAGACCATACCATCCTTCCCCTACCACCAACCTCTCGGAAGGACTTACGGACCCACATGTTTAACGTGATCGTACTCCGCATGAACACGGCGGCAGTTGTGGCAGCGTGCAAATCCAGCGCGCAAACCACCAGGCTACCGCGCCCGAAATGTGCCAACAGCACGCGGTGTTCCCAGGTGGTCACCCACCCAAGTACTCACCGCGCCCGATGCTGCTTGACTTCGGTGATCTAACGAGAACCGGTGTTTTCAGCAAGGTAGAGCCATTGGCAGAGGTAAGCAAGTGGGTGGGTCTTAAGTATGCGCGATCCAGAATATATGAAGATCGAGAAAGTATTCTTAGAGTACAAGATTAGACCCTTAAATCTTGATAACATTTTATTTAAAGCAGCAATACGCTTAAACAGGAATAAGATACAATAAATCTCTTTCTAGCTATCTAAAACTACGAAAAAACAGTTTAGACCAAAAAGCGCTGAAGGATGATATCATTAAATTTGCAGTACTTAAAATAATTCTCCATAGTACTGAGTATACTCTTTCTTGCAAAACATTGAAACAAGTCATTAAATTATGTAACCATTGCGTGAAACAAACATTTAAAAAGTGTATGCAATAAAGAATTAAATATTCAATAATAACAAAAGAATTTCTTCTTTGTTCAATTAATAGAAACTTTAATGTTTTCTGAACATTGTTTCTTGTAAAATTCAAATAAATTAATTATAAATGGATACATTCAATAATCACAATCAGTTTGTATTCTGGAGCATACAGATAAAATGGCATTAGGTATTTGTATGGCTCATTGTAAAGTTTGAGATGTTTAAATTTTATAAAATAAGATTTCTTTTATCAAGAAAAACCTCTGCAATTCCAAATTTTCCTACACAATACGTTGCAGTTATTCTATAAATAGTGCAATAGTTACTGGCTTACTTCTCTTTTGCTATTTCTATTAAATTTATCTGTAGTGCGAGTTTGAAGCTATCACATCCGCAAATTGCAAAATTAGTTGAATATTTAGAGTCGTCGTAGAACATCTATCCACGTTATCTTTTCCTACCTCACACCTCACACAATTTTAATTCGACAACTTTCATCAAAAAACGTGTCATCCGTACAACGGTAAACTACTCATCACCAGAAAATTTCGTTACAATCAGTTGCCTTTTAGCCCAGTCAGTGTCTGTAAACGTCAGTATCACTGTTAGAAGCACAACTCAAGCACTTAACATCCAACCACGCAGTGAAATCGGCCAGTGAAACATTTATCAACACTGTAAAGTATTTCTCTGAAATATACAAGGTAGGATCAAAAAGTTCGGAGACTGCGCTAATTTCTCCAACCCTGATTGGAGGAGAGGGGAACTATTTTACCGTGGAGTAGAGAAAGAAGCATGTGAAGCGATATGTGAAAAGGAAAAAGCAGGTCCGCAGTGCAGGATTTTTTCAGGCAATGCGTATCAGTGAGCTGTAGTTGTTCGCGTTCGTCGAAAATGGAAATGGCGTTTAAAAAACAAAGTGGGAATATCAAATTCTGCCAGCGTTTGGGGAAATCGTCGACAGAAACATTGCATCTGCTGCAGCACCTGCTGATTCCTTCTCACATATCGCGTCACATGTGACTCTACGCCATGATATAATAGTTCCCCTCTCCTCCAATCAGGGTTGGAGATATCAACACAGTCTCCGAACTTTTTTATCCTACTTTGTATGTATTGTAAAAGATGATTTGGATGAGTTTTTCGTTATACTAGAGCAAATACGCGTCGTTGTCCGGGATTTGTAGCGCAAACTTCTGATTAGAATTACTCTGGAACTCTCAGAAAAAACTGAAAAATGCATAGCAATACGCCCAATTAAAAAAAAAATTAAAACACTGCGTGCTTTTTTAAAAGCTCAAAACTTCAATAGCTTTCTTGCAATAGCTCTCGAACTCGCACATACTCTCTGCACGATCATTCTTCCTCAATCCGCGTGTGCAATCCACGTATGCTTCAATCCGCATATGTAATCCACGTATGCTTCAATCCTCGTATGTAATCCACGTATGCTTCAATCCGCATATGTAATCCATGTATGCTTCAATCCGCGTATGTAATCCACGTATGCTTCAATCCGCGTATGTAATCCACGTATGCTTCAATCCACGTATGTAATCCACGTATGCTTTAATCCACGTATGTAATCCGCGTATACTTCAATCCACTTATGCAATCTCTGGCCCGACGGAACAAATAGTACTTTACATGAAAACTATCTGATAAATGAAGACCTTCTTTACCAACACACATCTGCTCGAAGTTTGTATATTTCTTTAAAATATTACTTTATTTTATTTTTTCAGATATGTGGATTTACTACGAGGAATTTGAAATCCAGAATTAAGAATTTGAGAAAATAATCTTGACCAGAAGAGGCAAAATAAATAATTCACCTAAGGAATTCAAAACAGGAAGTCTCACAGCATGGATTTTTGAAACAGCTCCTCAGAATTTTTTCTCAAGTGTGTAAAAGTCAGCCAAAAAAGTTAAGGTTGCGCATGAAAGTTTATTTAAGGAAGAGCAGAAAAAATTATGTAATACCTCGATAGCTATATAGATTACAAAGACTCTTAGTTTTTAAAAAAGTTTTTCGTTACTGAAAAACTTCAAGCCTTTCTCTTGTATTTAAAAGGTTTTTATAAGGGACATGCATTTATTTTAAGCAAAAGAGCACAATGTGAATTTTACAGCGTCCTTCGACCGGTTTCGTAGTAACTGATACTTTTCAGCAATGTAGCTGACAAAATATTTAACGTGACAAACCCATAAAATTATTTTACTAAACCCTTTCTTTACCGGTATCAATTAGTATTGGCAATAGTTATAAACAATTTTATTATCGCTAAAAATAACATTGTAAAAGACAATATTGTTATTAAAAGCAATATTATGATTTGGATAGACTGATATTATGGCGCTGTAAAAATCATTTATTCCTAAATTCTTGTAAATGTACTGGTATGAATTTTAATCAGAAGCCCATTGTAATGATTATACTTTAAATGGGAAAATCTTAAACTGTTATTACTGTTTTGTTGATTTGTGTATGAATTGTATATTTACTTTTAATGAGCATATATCAATAATTGTTTTGGATGGATAGAATCTCGGGTTTCAAATTAGAAACTCTTAGAAATCGTTGATAGAGAAATAAAAATATATTGTTTAATAATTTAATTGGGTCAAAATTAAAATATGCTTTGTTAATTTAAGATCCTAATTATATTTTTTTTGTCAGCTTATCGAGAAAGTTCAATCTTTCTTAAGATATTTATTCCATTCTGTCAATAGTTATTATTACTAGTGACAATCAAATTTGCCATCTATGTTTTAACCAAAAAATTTATAAAACATCCAAATATCTTAATCTAACATAGATATAGCTTAGATAATGACATATGTATTCTGCATCGAATTTTACAGGAGGTAGGAATAGGATTCACTAAGCATTTCCACTTCCACTTCTCTCTCCATTCCCAGTTCAAATATTTTCATTTCTCTTGAAACAACTACTTTTCAAGATTGGCTATAGGTAGGAATGATTAAATAACTGATATGGATTCAACGTTACATTCTAGAGGAGGTAGGGTGGTTTGCTAAGAATTTCTAGTTCCGGTTTTCCCATTCTTCCTCCTCCGATTCAAAAATATTCCTTGTAACATTTATTTCTCTGGATTGGCTATAGATAGGGATTAGATAATGAATGATCGGGATACAGTATTAAATTCTAGAGAGGGTTGGATGATTCACTAAAGATTTTCACTTCCTGTTCAAAAGATGTCACTTTCGATTCAAAAATATGCATTTTTCTTGCAACATCTATTTTTCAGGGTCAGCTATAGAAAGAGTTTACGCATTCAACAATTTCAAACGGGGGGTAGAAAGGTTCAATAAAGATTGGCATTTCCTGTTTTCTATATTCTTGTGTTATAGTTATAGATAGAGCATGTATGATGACCGATATAGGTTTAGTATTAAATTATATTAAAAATAGTGGTCTAACTAAGGATTTCCACTTCCAATTCTAGAAATGAAAGTTTCGATTAAAAATTTACATTTTCCTTACAACATCTATTTCTCAAGATTGGCTATAGTAGGGCTTAAATGATGACCAATATAGATTCAGCATCGAATTATAAAAAGGTAGGGGTTTTTTCCAGTTCTGGAGATGCCACTTTCAGTTTTTCCGAAAATTCGCATGATCTCGAAATAAGTGTGCCAAAATATATAAAAATTCTTAATAGTTTCGTCAGAAATACAGTGCACCACCCCATGATGGCAACTTCATAAACTTCTTGATATAAATGTTCTAATGCTGATTTTTTTTTTTTTTTTTTTTTTTTTTTTTTTTTTTTTTTTTTATATAAATTAATAAAAGATCGCATTGATTTTTCATGAATTTTGAGTGTTCAATGTTCTAAATGCGTGTTTTTAATGCATAAGTCTATGGTCTTCAATAAAAATCAGTGTAGGTTAAATGCTACTAGTAAAGGCTATCGAAAATTTCAAGAGTGGGTGTTAACTTCGTTTAAGTCCTTTCCTTATGTTATCTGATTATTCCATGTGTATTGTCTTTATATGGTCAGTTATTGTATTGTTGCATGTAACATATGTATAAACAATACAATAACTCACCACAGAACTAAAACTCATCACAGATAAACAAAAGCTCTATACAGGGTATCCCAAAAACATTAACCTCGGCTTTCATTCCTTAAATATTGATTTTAGACATATCTAATAAATTACAAAGTTGCGTAAAAGAAGGTACAGAATTTTATGAAATCGATTCAAATTTTCAAGGGAATTAAATTTTGGGAAATACAAAATTTAAATTTTTATACAAACCCAGTGCAAAAACATTTCCAATGAATAAAATGTGCCCTATACACTAATAAGGTGATGTACAAAATTTCAGCATTTTATCATAAAAAGTCCCAGAGATATGAAAAGACAAAAATGCTGACTTAAACCACTTTTCGATGCATCGACTTGAGTTCTCAGAGGGGAAAAATCATGTCGGCAGATCGCGTTTCAGGAGTCATACACAAATTACGAAAGAAAACAATGATTACATAAATAAATATTAATTTTGCTATTTATTGGTACAAAAGTATCTACACTGTACAGAAATAATAACTTTACACAAAGATTACATTCCCGTGTACTTTCGAGTGGGTCGGTGTTTCTTCTTAGAGTTACACAAAGAATACAAAGCTTGTTCAAAATGTTTTCCATCCATGCCAAAGATCCATTAAAGATAAGAGGCAGATATTATTTGCCTATGATGCATTTATGCGTTGCGTCATTTGTACTCTTACTGTAAATATTTACATTTTAATTTGTGATTAATCCCTCACCCACTTTGTTTAAATATATCTCTGGGACTTTTCATGATAAATTGCTGAAATTTGTACATCACCTTATTAGTGTATCGGGCACATTTTACTCATTGGAATTTTTTTTTACGGGGCCGTATAAAAATTTAAATTTTATATTTCTTCAAATTTAATCCCCTGAAAATTTTTATCGACTTCATAAAATTCTGTACCTTTCATTACGCAACTTTGTAATTTATTATATATGTCTAAGATCCATATTTAAGGAATAAAAACCGAGGTCATTGTTTTTGGGACACCCTGTATAGTATTTTGTTTAAATTCTCAGTGTTAGTATAATTGTGTTCCAGAACCAAAGAGGAAAATTCTCAGTGAACTAACTCTCTGCCCCTCTGAAATTCGATGTTGAATTCATGTCAGTTACCATCTAAGCTGTATAACCAATTCGGAGAAATAGATGTTTTTAATCGGATTTAATCGAATTCGGTGCAACCGTTCTTTCGTGGAGATGACACACACACATAGATTTTCAATTTTATTTATATAGATTACTAAATTTAAGTACGCAGGATCATTACACTTTCCCGCTTCTCAACCTCTTTCAATTATTAATTAAGTTATAATTCATGATGTTAAATAACAGTAACAAGCTAATTCATGATGTTAAAGAATAGTAACAAGCTGATTCATGAAAATGGATAAATACGATATAAAAGTACAATTCGAATAATAATGTTAAATGTTAAATAAATATTACCAAGTGCTAAAAAGATGTTTTTATTGGCTTTTTATTAACATGTTACTTTTGCAGCCCGACGTAAAGTTTTCTCTCTGCAGTATCTACATTGAAGAGTATGTGGCTAAACCTTAATTATAATGACTTTTCTTGCCGCCTCACTACTTATTACACGCGGCTTGAAAAAAAGTAACTTAATTACATAATATTTTGAACAAGATTTTATAGACATTTTACATGTGTTGGGGATTCTACTGAGTACAATACGATTCATCTTGATAAGCCATCTTCAACAATAGGAAACATTAATACATGAGAAAGTAGAATGGAGTTTCTGAATCCAGATATATTTCCATGCTTTCATCACAGAGAAGATGTTTAAACTACATTACCTAAGCCATAAATCCTCTTTCAAGACGTTCATATTCAGTTAACAGCGAATCTGACAATATTATTCAATTCCCACTAACAAAGAGGACATAATGCTGCAATTGTGGAGTCATTTTTCATTCATAAAGCCATGCAACAGATGCTCCTAATTGTCACACTTCCTTCGAGGAGGAACAGACCATTATCGATCCTATTTCGGCGAAAAAAGCGCGCGTTTTGGGATTTTAACACCATGCCTGGTTTGCTAGTTCAACACGTATTGAAAAGCAGAAAACTTTACATTTTCCTTCCATCTTTCCACGAACATAAAATGCACGAAAGAACAACGAGAGGCAATTTTATTGGACGTGAGCCCGCTATGACCATCATGACAAAAAGGACGTTTTCCCATTGAGAACTTGTTTTGATCATAATAGGAAGATTTATGCCTTTCTTGGAGACAAATGCATAAAATAACTCTTTTCTTAAAAATATCTGATGTTTTCAGCACATGACTTTCCTTATATAACGCAATAAATTTACTACTTTTACAGCAAAAAAATATCTTAGTCTTATAGTAGATACTTATATTTTTTTCAAGATATTGAATTTCGTCAATTAGTCGTCATTTTCATTGATTTAGTTTCATTTTTAACAATTTGGAGAGATTTTAATTAATTTGGCGACATTTAAAAAGTCGCCAAGTTGGCGAAATTCCGCCAAATTCGTCGCCAAAATATTTTTTCTCATGAATGGAACGAGCTAGATTCACAAGAATGATGTCACCAAATTTATCGCATGATATTACATATAAAAAGTGAAAAATCTGATGTGGGCAACACATGACTTTCCTTATATAATGTAATGAATTTACTACTTTTACAATACAAAAAATTGGTTTTTCTTATAGTAGATACTAATATTCTTTCCAAGATATTGAATTTTCGACAATTAGTCGTCATTTTCATTGATTTAGCGTCATTTTTATCCATTTGGCGAGATTTTCGTTAAATTGGCAACATTTTAAAAAGTCGCCAAGTTGGCGACATTCCGCCAAATTCGTCGCCAAAATTTCGCCAAGCGTTAGGCACTAAGAAATAAGTTATTCTTACAGCAGATAAATGACTATTGGCGTTCAAATACAAAAGGATTACTCAAAGTATCTTTTTCCATGGATGAAACGAGCTAGAACCAAGAGAATGATGTCACCCAATTTATCGCATGGTATTAAATATGAAAAGTGAACATGTTTCTGAATAGGAAATATTTTTTCTTTTATTTTATATGACTTTTTGATAATTCTTTTCAAAAATGTACAATATCTCGAGAACGGTTCATGTTAACGTTCTAAAATTTATGTCAATCGTTTTCAAATGAAAAATTACATAAGAAATGTCTATTTCCGTAACTTTATTAGAGGTTTTGATTTTTTGACCAAAATTTTATTCGAAAATTTAGGGGGGTTCTGAACATTCGATTATGTATACAAACAATAGGATTCCAGTGTTTACGGATTGTGATTTTTGTACCAAATTTGGTTCGAATCGGTCCATTCGTTCGTCAGTTATCGTCTCCACAGACTCACTGACACACACGCACACACACACACACACACACACGCAGACATCACTTCAAAAATGTTTGATTCGTGATCAGGGATTCTTGAAACGTGCTCTCCCGTCGAAAACTCGATTTCGAATTTTCGACCCCGTCACAATACTTTCCTTAAACATTATGTATATAAGGAAAGTAATAGGTTTTTCTTATAGTAAATACTAATATTCTTTCCAAGATATTGAATTTTTGATAATTAGTCGTCATTTTCATTGATTTAGCGTCATTTTTATCCATTTGGCGAGTTTTTCGTTAATTTGGTAACATTTCAAAAAGTCGCCAAGTTGGCGACATTCCGCCAAATTCGTCGCCAAAATTTCGCCAAGCGTTATGGACGAAGAAATAAGTTGTTCCTACTGCAGAAAAATGACTGTTGGCGTTCAAATAAAGAAGTAATTCTCAAAGTATCTTTTTTCATGAATGGAACGAGCTAGATCTACGAGAATGATGTCACCCAATTTATCGTATGGTATTACATATGAAAAGTGAACATGTTTCTCAATAGGAAATATTTTTTTTTCATTTTATATGACTTTTTAATAATTTTTTTGAAAAATGTGCAATATCCCGAGAACGGTTCACGTTAGCGTTCAAAAATTTATGTCAATCGTTTTCTAATGAAAAATTACATAAGAAATGTCTATTTGCGTAACTTTATTGGTGGTTTTGATTTTTTGACGATTTTTCCAAAATTTTATTCGAAAATTTAGGGGGTTCTGAACATTCGATTACATATAAAAACAATAGGCATCCATTGTTTACGGATTGTGATTTTGGTACCAAAATTGGTTCGAATCGGTCCATTCGTTCGTCAGTTATCATCTCCACAGACTCACTGATGCACACACACACACACATACTTTCACACACACACACACACACAGACATCACTTCAAAAATGTTTGATTCGTGATCAGGGATGCTTGAAACGTGCTCTCCCGTCGAAAACTCGATTTCAAATTTTCGACCCCGTCACAATACTTTCCTTATACATTATGTATATAAGGAAAGTAACAAGTTTCTCAATAGGAAATATATTTTTTTTATTTTATATGACTTTTTGATAATTTTTTTGAAAAATGTGCAATATCTCGAGAACGGTTCACGTTAGCGTTCTAAAATTTATGTCAATCGTTTTCTAATAAAAAATTACAAACATTACATTAATTCTATTTGCGTAACTTTATTAGCGATTTTGATTTTTTGACGATTTTTACTTTCCTTATATACATAATGTATAAGGAAAGTATTGTGACGGGGTCGAAAATTCGAATTCGAGTTTTCGACGGGAGAGCACGTTTCAAGCATCCCTGATCACGAATCAAACATTTTTGAAGTGATGTCTGTGTGTGTGTGTGTGTGTGTGTGTGTGTGTGTGAAAGTATGTGTGTGTGTGTGTGTGAAAGTATGTGTGTGTGTGTGTGTGTCAGTGAGTCTGTGGAGACGATAACTGACGAACGAATGGACCGATTCGAACCAAATTTGGTACAAAACTCACAAGCCGTAAACACTGGATGTCTATTGTTTTTATACGTAATCGAATGATCAGAACCCCCCTAAATT
Source organism: Amaurobius ferox (assembly GCA_951213105.1). Taxonomy (NCBI): domain Eukaryota; kingdom Metazoa; phylum Arthropoda; class Arachnida; order Araneae; family Amaurobiidae; genus Amaurobius; species Amaurobius ferox. Next base: position 133,415,138 of record OX578136.1, read on the forward strand.
TTCGATTGAAATTTTGAAAAAATCGTCAAAAAATCAAAACCGCTAATGAAGTTACGCAAATAGACATTTCTTGTGTAATTTTTCATTAGAAAACGATTGGCATAAATTTTAGAACGCTAACATGAACCGTTCTCGAGATATTGTACATTTTTCAAAAAAATTATGAAAAAGTCACATAAAAAATAAAATTCCTATTGAGAAACATGTTCGCTTTTCATGTGTAATACCATGCGATAAATTGAGTGACATCATTCTCGTGGATCTAGCTCGTTCCATTCATGAAAAAATATACTTTGAATAATACTTTTGCATTTGAACGCCAATAGTCATTTATCTGCTGTAAGAATAACTTTTTTCTTTGTGCATAACGCTTGGCGAGATTTTGGCGACGAATTTGGCGCAATGTCGCCAACTTGGCGACTTTTTTGAAATGTTGCCAAATTAATGAAAATCTCGCCAAATGGATAAAAATGATGCTAAATCAATGAAAATGACGACTAATTGTCGAAAATTCAATATCTTGGAAAGAATATTAGTATCTACTATAGGAAAAACCTATTTTTTTTACTGTAAAAGTAGTAAATTCATTACATTATATAAGGAAAGTCATGTGTTGCCCACATCAGATTTTTTCAAAATTTCACTCGAAAATTTAGGGGGGCTCTGAACATTCGATTGCGTATAGAAACAATAGGCTTCCAGTATTTATGGATTGAGATTTTTGTACCAAATTTCGTTCGAATCGGTTCATTCGTTCGTCAGTTATCGTCTCCACAGACTCACTGACTGACACACACGCACACACACGCACACACACACACACACACACACACACATACTTTCACACACACACACACATACTTTCACACACACACACATACTTTCACACACACACACATACTTTCACACACACACACACACAGACATCACCTCAAAAATGTTCGATTCGTGATCAGGGATGCTTGAAACGTGCTCTCCCGTCAAAAACTCGCATTCGAATTTTCGACCCCGTAACAATACTTTCCTTATACATTGTGTATATAAGGAAAATAAAAATAATATAAGAATTACACCAAATATATTTTATTTCAGATTAAAATGAAAATAAATAATATTTGCAGAACTCGTCTTTAGAGTACTTTCTCAAATTTAGAATTACGCTCAGTTTGCAGATAACAGTATCCATGGATCAATTTCGCGTTTTATCAGCATGGAATAGCAGATATCTCCAATAGAGAGAATTATTAACTTCTGTAGAACTATTAACTAGCGAGGTGTTTATTTGTTCTCAGAAACAAATAATATCGATGTCTATGTGTTGTATTTCTTGGGCTCTAGTAACGAAATATAGTTCATTTGTTCGCAGAGGCCGGGAATAGTGAAATGGCAGATTAAACCTTTTTGATGGGGGAACTCTAGATTGCATTAATACTATAATGACGCAAGTCCAAGGACGTATCCAGAAATTTATTTCGGAGGGGGGGGGTCCAAAGTATAGTGAATTTTAAGTCCAGAAGAAAGTTTATTTCTCACTCATATACACACCTATATACAGTCGAAAGCCGGAAATCCAGAACACTTGGGACTTCGAATTTTCAGGATTATGAGTCATGTTTTCTTAAACAACAGGAAAAATACTTTTTATTTAAATCATAAACAAAAAATGCGAAAATATAAATGAACATCTTGTCCTTACAGAAATATAGTGGAAATTCGTTTAGAGAATTTGAAAACACATAGGTATTGAAAATTTTCTGGGCAGTTATCGATAATCGTATCCCTTTTTCTGGAAATTCTCAAAAATTGCAACGATTAATCGGAATCGTTCATTTTTTAAAAATTCCCGGATTATAGATCATTTCGATTTTTAAGCGTCCGGATTTACGGCTTTCTACTGTATTCAATATATTACGCATGTAGAATAAAAAGAAAAACAATTCAGAAAAATTCGAAGGTTAATTATTTAGTTTTAACATCATGACATATTCCTTAATTTTTTCCACAAAATCTCTTATGTATTGCACTTACACTTATGTATCGCAAATCGCATCATAATCGAACACCAAAGATATATAACCAGTAAGCACGCATATACTGTATACAATATGTGTTTTCTCTCTTTGTAACTACGAGAAATTTTTAACGTTAAGTAATTTAACACCTAGCCACTGTTTCATAATAATAGATTAATTTTTCTGGCTTTTAAAGCCATCTTCTGGCTTTTAAAGCTTTTAAAGCAAATTCCGTCTGCATTTATACTCATGCTTCCATGCACTGAAAGTAATGCTAAATTTGTCAACCTCTCATGACCAGTTCTATTGCAAAAGAATTTGTTGACTCTTTTCATGGTTGAAAACGATCGTCCAACACTTGCAGTGGAAACTGGTAAAGTACACAAAATTTTAATAAGTTTGTATATATTAGGGAAAAAATTCTCATCACAAGACACAAGAGGGTTCATTGCACATTTTGGCCTCAACTTTTCTTCAACGCATTCCCATTTTTGACACCATAGCAAGTATTCGGCTTTTATTGCAGAATCTGAAGTGATATTATCAAGTATATTTTTAAGTTATCTAGTAGATCAACTTTTTTGGGCTTTGCATATTATAGTATAATAATTTCAATAGATGAAAAATGTTTGTCATTTTCATCAAATCGGATTTGTAATTGCGAACTTAGTTCATCCAAACATGGTAAAAATATCGCACGTCTGTAATACTGTTCTTGTGTATCAAATGGATGATTATCTCGAGCCGTTTGCTTTTTAACAATCCTCAGAACTCCTATCTCAGAATCAAAAATTTTACTCATTATAACAGATGCTGCTTTAAACATTTCACTGAAATAACTGTCAAAGGATTCGTTTCTTATATCTTGCAGGTTTTACGTAACACTTTTTGCATAATTTAAAGCCGATGATAGATCGTGAGATGGGTTTTGAAGATAAAGTGACAAAGGCAAAGTAAAACTAAGAAGCTTTTCGCATACCAAAAGAGAAACTAAAACTGAGCCTTTTTCAATTGCTGAAAGTAAGAGTTCTGCAGAAGTTGAAACACTTTTATTTGATTCGGCTTTTTTTCTTGTAAACTAGGAACAATTGCGTCGAATAATTCGACGAAAAAAATAATCGCGTCGTGTCTTTCCACAAACTGTGTTTCACATAATTTAAGTAATCAACCTTTTCTACTGTCTGAAAGAAAACAGTTAATGTTATTTTTTTTAAATATTGCCAGCATAAGTATTATTTCCAAATAAAGTGCATATTTAAGTGCATATGCAAGTGCATATTTAAAGTGCATATGCAAGAGAAACTAAAACTGAGCCTTTTTCAATTGCTGAAAGTAAGAGTTCTGCAGAAGTTGAAACACTTTTATTTGATTCGGCTTTTTTTAACACTTTACAACAAAGTTGAAAAGTGTTTATGACTTTGTTCATTCTGTCTGTCTGTCTGTCTGTCTGTCTGTCTGTCCGTTAGCACGATAACTGCCGTAAAAATGACTTAATCAAAATGAAATTTTAGTATGTTGTTCAGACGGTCTATAGGACCTATGGGAATATAAATGAATAATATCACCCAATTAGTTTTGGATTGAACCCGGGTTGAAAAAATGAAATACATTGAGCCCTATGGGACCTAATTTTTCATGCATTTTTTAAGCGGATTTAAAATTCACAAATTGCTTCGAAAATTTTAGGCAATATTCAAATTGTTCCATAAAATATATAAAAAAAAATTCAGCGAAATATATTCAGTAGTTTTTTAAATAAAAATTAAAATATTAATAACACCTCTTATATGAAGCGATCACGTGTCCATGATATGAAACGATCACATGACCCACTTCAAAATGATATATGGCATCCATCTTGTCTCAAAATCGTGATTTTTAAAGTTCTTTCTAATTCATATTGAGTGTTGTATCCATCCTAAAACTACTTTATTTTGGCCTAAATTCTGTGCATCTACATACTTTAACAACGCAATGACAATATATTTCAGTTTAAATGCTCATACAAATTTGATTATTTCTACTATTAAGCCTATTTTTCACCTATGTAAAATGTAAACAGCAAAATATGTAGAATGAGTTGTATTAGAATCGCTGTAATTCTTTAACACAAAATCATTTAGTCCATGGAGTCTGCATGGCTGATATGAATGAAATATTCATTGATTTTAGAAAGAGAAGGACGATAATTTTCGATGAAGTTTTACGCATAGAGTTTTACTTACTTGTAGCTCCATGGTCTTAATTTTTAAATAATATAAATTATTATAGTATTGTGATGAATGACATGAATGGGGGAATTATTTATGAATGAAATGTTGCTTTTATAGAGAGAGCCAGGCGTGTTATTTTTTCTATGACGTCATTTGAATGGATTTCAGTTGTTTTCGATGAAGTTTTCAAATATAATAAATTATCGTAGTATTATGATAATTCTAAAATTATTACCGAGGAATGTATCACATTTTAGAGATGTTTAAACCAGGCAATTTATATTTTAATGCCGTCTTTTGAATGAAGTTAATTTTTTTCGATGAAGGTTTAAGGTTTCAAATATAATAAATTAATGTAGTATTGTGATAAGTTTTAAAATATTACCGAGGAATGTATTGCATTTTAGACATGTTTAAATAAAATTGCATTGAAGTTGGAAAGTGTTTCATAATCAATGCTTTAAGCATGATTGATCTTTCTTGTTTTCTTGTAAACTAGGAACAATTGCGTCGAATAATTCGACGAAAAAAATAATCGCGTCGTGTCTTTCCACAAATTGTGTTTCACATAATTTAAGTAATCGACCTTTTCTACTGTCTGAAAGAAAACAGTTAATGTTATTTTTTTTTTAAATATTGCCAGCATAAGTATTATTTCCAAATAAAGTGCATATTTAAGTGCATATGCAAGTGCATATTTAAAGTGCATATGCAAGAGAAACTAAAACTGAGCCTTTTTCAATTGCTGAAAGTAAGAGTTCTGCAGAAGTTGAAACACTTTTATTTGATTCGGCTTTTTTTTTCTTGTAAACTAGGAACAATTGCGTCGAATAATTCGACGAAAAAAATAATCGCGTCGTGTCTTTCCACAAATTGTGTTTCACATAATTTAAGTAATCGACCTTTTCTACTGTCTGAAAGAAAACAGTTAATGTTATTTTTTTTTAAATATTGCCTGCATAAGTATTATTTCCAAATAAAGTGCATATTTCACTCATAGTACCATTGCAATTTCTAATAGATGGAATTGACATAGATGACGACAAAACAAGATTCAAACGATGATTGGCACAATGAACGTACATAGCTTTAGAATAAATTTCTTTTAAATTTGCCTGAACGGCATTCATTTGTCCTCTCATATTGGCCGCTCCATCATAACCTTGCCCGACAAGTTTGCTATTTATATAATTAATGTTGCACTTATCATATGAGAATATATAAGCTTATTGCATTTACACGAATGTTGAATACTAAATTGATACTGGATCACAATTGAACGAGAAAACACGCGAGCACAGAGATGATGCAATTTTGAAGTAATATTACAATCAGCGATTCTAACTCGATGCTCGCCATCTAGTGATCAATTTTTGAAACAGTTCGGCAAGGAAATAGTGTTAGGAAATGCGCATTTTTTTTTTATTTAACTTATCAAAAATATAGTCATGAGTGATTCAAATATAACTTGTGGCGACTCTAGAACTTATTGTTGTTGTATGCCACAGCACAGTCAAAGGCCTCACTGCAAAAATGCACAGGTATAATGAAAAAAATATTAAAAAATTTATGGTTACGCAAGTAAAACTAGGGAAAGATTGAAAAAAAAATTTTTTTGAGAAAAACGCATGTCAGAAACACTAAAAAATGTTGGCAATGCATATGTTGCAAATTTCATTTCGGATTGAGTCCCTCTATGTCCCTCCCCACCGGACCTCCTCTATGAATACGCCCTTGCACAGGTCTATCTGCCTATCCACCCATCCATCCGTCCATCCATCTGTCTACCCATCCATCTCTCTATCCATCCATCTATCTATCTGTTTATCCATCCATCAATTTATCTGTCTATCCATCCATCTACCTATCTAACTATCTCCGTCTGTCTGTCATACATCGGTCCCCACTCTGGGTGAGGCGCTATATACGAAAGGGTGTGGATCCCTATATCCTCCTCCCATCTCCCCTAAGTGGTAAATAAACCTGTGGATCAGCCCGTAAGTTACTCGGTAACTGTGAAATAGGCTCTTCCAGGCGGCTGAGAGGAGCTGGTCTAGTGACTTGTCTCCAGACCCGTCGGCGACCGGGGTCGGGCTCTTCGGGATCATCTTCGGACCTCGTCCGGTGAATGGTTTCGTCGACTTCGCTCCCTCGATCGTGCTCTCGCCGGTCAGTTCATAGGTAGCCTTGTCTTCTCCCTTTGTAGTCGGCAAAACCCCATAGGTTGCTGCGGGAGTAGTACCTTTCTTTGTTTGTCATACATCTCTCTGTCCATCTATATATATACATTCATCCATCCATGTCAATTGATAAAAATGTCGCCAAATTGATGAAAACGAGGCTAAATTAAAGAACATGACGCCAAATTGATTAAATTTAAAATCAAAACATAAGTAGAATTTTGATTTTAAATTTTAGTAACAGATTGGAAACCAAACTACTTCATAAACGGAAAGTATATTAATTATGTTGCAATAGGGTCTGTCTGTCCTACTTAGGGACAAATTTAGCGATCTTGTTGGCAAACTTGGATACTTTAGGAAAATGTCGCAAAATTGACAAAGCTTCACACAATCGATGAAAATGTTGTCAGAATGTCGAAAATTCAATAATTCAAAAAATCTACACTATTAATTAACGTTGAATTCTGCCGATTCCTTCCCTCGAATAAGACTGAACATCGTGGAAAATATAAGGGTAAAGGGACTTTTTTGCTAACAGAAGCAAAACAAACCCAACATTGTTGGGTCTCATTTATTCCTGTTTGGACTCGTCGAGATATTCCTGTGTTTTGGCGCACTCTAATCTTGTGTGTTACTTCTCGTTTCGGATTGGCTAGACTGTTGTTCATGCTGCTTTCAGATTGGCTCTTTCAAGTAAATTCTTAATCCGGGATTATTCTAACTCTTGTGTATATAACCCCCTTTGTTTCTTCTTATTGCACCCATTCCCCTTTTGGACTTCGGGTTTGGTTCTCTTTCACTGACGAAGGTGATCCAGCGTATCCTTGAAATAGCTGTATGCTATATTATTGTGTTATTTGTGCTTATATACATTGCTCAAGTTATCCTAATTCTATGATAATTGTTAGGGTATATCTAAGAGGAGCTTAAACTTATTGCGTTACCTTAAGGGGGTGATATAGTATGTATGTTTCCATAGGGAGTAATATAAAAATAATAATATTGAATGGAAATGGCGCATGGCTCGCATATCTGTGTATATTTGGAGCATAAGTATTGCAGGCGGGCGGATGGGAGAAAATCTCTGCAACTCCAGGAATGACGGATGGGGGATAATTTTTTACAACTTTACCCGATCTTGCAATTAAATTAACCTTCTAGATATTGATATGTTCTATAAGAATTGTTTGGGGCGTGTAACAAAAGAACTTTTTTTAACAAAAGATACACATGGGGCTGAAGTTAACAAAAAATTTCCCCGAATAGCTTGATCTCATGCAAAAAAATGCCGCTTTACTCTTCTTTGCACGTTTTCGTACTTTCATCTAATCCGAGAGATGCTTTCATCGGAAATGACCATCTACAAAGTACGAGGATACCCACAATCACGAAAGATTGCATGCTTTCTGCAATGCACGGAACCTCCATTATTCCTACGTTATGTGTAGTATTAAAAATGCGAGATTAAATAGAAGATATTCCTTAAAGAGATTCAAAAGAGATATGACATTTAAGTATTTCATTTAGACCGTTTATATTAGCTCTTTTATTACTTTTCTTCTTTCCCTGTTACAAGGTGTTCCTGTTATACAGGTGATTAGAAAATTTGTTTATTTACCCATTAGAGATTGCCAGATACTATAAAATGGAAAAATGTCAAAAAAAAGAATCATAACAGTACAGTTTGATAAATGTAGTTCCGTATCTATATGAGTTGACATATTTTTATTCATTTTTAGTCATTCTATATGTATTTTTTTTTACGAGGAAGCGATTAGAACCATACCATTTTCAAGCTGCTAAAACAAACAGTTTTCAAATCATTTACAGTTTTAGATCATTTTTAAAATACCGGGTGGTCCATTTAAATTGAGACATCGAAATATCTCGCAAAATACGCATCATACAAAAAAAATGTTTTAACAAAGTCATCATATTTTCGAGAGGGAAATTGAACCCCGCAAAATTTGTTAAAAATGAAATGATTTTAAAACACAAATTCGGTGCAGGTTTAGCAAAATGTTCATGTCATGTGTTATTTTCTCAGATAAAATTAATGTCAAATTAATGTTTCGATACAGCAGATTAAGATTCTATCCCATAAAATTACATTTTAATCTTATCCTGCAATCATTTTGAATTCGTGGTTGCCTCATGAAGTTTCCTTTTTAAAAATAATTCCCTCCTTTGCTCCACTTTTAAGTCAAAAATTCTCTCAAATAGGAAAATATCAGTGCTATGGGGAATTTTATGGTTGAAAAGTAGGACTAATTGAAGGAACTTGAAATGATGTATGAAGAATGTTGGCCAGCACACGTAATTTTAAAATACTCTTATACTGAGAATTATGGTTTACAGCGTTTATCTACATATTCAAATTCTGAAAAGCGGTACAGAAAAGGGACGTTTGTAATTTGATGATTGCAACGCCTCATCTTAAATCCCATGTAATGCTGAGTCAATCATTTGCTTTTAATATAAATAATATATTTCACATCAAGGATTTAGTTTTGATATTTTTTAAGAAATACAAATCGGGTTTCGCAAAATGTCACTGTTATTGACATAAGTTGATTGTTTTACATTCCCCTTCACGAATAGTTTTATACCTGGGATAGAAAGAATGTATATCAGAGAAAATTATACACGCGACATAAATCCCCCTTCCCCTTCGAAATCCAATCCTTCATTTATATTCCGTGGCATGAAATGCATGGGGAATATATTCGTGCTCAAAAATATTTGTTCGTTCTTGGGCCTGCTTTAAAAACTCTGTGTTCAATCTCGAAAAATCAAGAAATTTCCATAAAGAAACAAATCGAGGCGAAAAAACGCTTTTGAGTGTCGTATTTCTGTACTGAAACAGCTCAGCGGTGCGCCGTATGCAAGATGTATGTTTCTGGAGGAAATGTAATTCAATTTGCATGACGTGTTGATGCATATAAGTTATGTAGACTTCGTTTGGGCAGAAATTGTCAAAACCGAATTCAAATACAATTTTTTTTTTTTTTAATTTTATAAAACTTCTTAAAAAAAATTTTTGCCCCATTCAATAAACTCGCATTCATTCAGAGAAACGCCTATCTTCAAGAGAAAGAGTTAAATTATCTATTTATGTTGGTGGATGATATCGGCAGTGCTAAAAATTGCCGTTGTAAAATAAACTGAAAGGTTCTATGTGATTTACGACTTATTCACAAAACCCACCACCGGTATAAGGCGCTACAAAAACATTCGAATTATGTGGAGAGAATATGTAAAATAATGGAAGTCTGTTGATTATTTTCGTTAATTCCCTGATAATTAAGATATTGGGTAAGAACATAACTCAAGAAAGAATGACTATATTTGTGTGTAGATGCATCATGTAAGACACTGGAAATAGAAAGTAAGAAAAGTCGAGACAATTTTCAGAACGAAATGAATGGGAAAAAACTGCCATTCGTGACTAGACTCCAATAAGCAACTTTCAGGTTAGTGCTCTGAAGTCTTAGACTATTGGACCACAGGGACCATTTCTATCATCATTTGGTACAGAACTGCATTGAAACATGAGAATGAACAGCATTGAAGCATGAGAACGAACTGCATTGAAAGATGAGAATGAACTACTTCGAGTGTTTTCTTTTTTTCCCCCCGGAAAATCGTCTTTTAGCTTCCTCTCATTTCTCTTTTTCTTACGGATTATTTTCCGTGTGAAAGTTCCTGAAAAATTCATAACTATACTAATGTTGATTATTTGCAAAACTAATTTACCTGTGGGAGTCAGCAATTGTCCTTCCATTCCGTGTTTATATTTTGAGGCAGTTTGGTACCAAATGGTGATACAGATGGTACCTGTGGTCCAATTGCCAGATATGTCTTGGTGCGAACTCGAAGTTTGCTAGTTCAAGTCCAGCCAGATAGAGATGCAGATATCGAAATTCTTATACACCGATATACCGATCACTTCGAAATATTTTGAAATTATTCTCAATACTGTATGTTAGCTAGAATAATATATGCATTGACTTTTAAAAGTATGTATTATTATATTACAACTAGTTAAACATATATTAACATGGTTAAGAAAGGTTTGTATATTGCAGTCGTTCGTATATTACAGCTAGTTAATTATATATTACATAACATGGTTAAAAAGAGGATGCATATTACAGTTAACAGCGGTAATTTAAAACACTATTCCAAAAGAAAATATATGCACCCATAAAAAACTGAGCTACAGCCGCAAAACTCGTATGTATCGTTTGAGGAAATACGCAAATGATTAGAATTTGGGAGCAGAAACAAGTTTCAAAAAGAAATAGTGGCAATAAGAAAATGACATCCTACTAAGGGGTAAATTCTCCCCTGGCAGTTATACATACTGATATTCGGTGTGACATAGAGTCAATTAAGTTGCTTATGTCCGTCTGCGAAGGATTCTGCTGCAAATGTTGGAACTGGTCATCTAATTCAGTGGTATTCTGAGAAGGCTGCAATTAACCTCCTAGCATGTCCCATACGTTTTCTTTGGTGATAGGTCTGGGGACCTGGATAGCCATGGGAAGGTACTAAATCTTCGAAAACATTGCTGAGAAAGTCGTGCAGTATATGTGATTGAGCGTTGTCTTGTTGGTAAATGGAACCTGTACAGCTTGACAACCTAGGCAGGAACAATCGGCTGCCGAATATCGTCGATGTACAAGGGAGCCGTCAGATTGGCTTACAACACAACTAGAGGAACACTAGCTGTCCTTTGTCTCTCTCTTGTCTCACTTTCACTTTGGCGAAAGCACTATTCCTATCGTGCTTGTGAATGAAGTATTGTGATATCAATGAAAATATAAAAGTAAAATATGAACTTAGACTAGGCCATATGAACTAGGCTAAAGAATTGTACTTCCGTTTTTTCACTTCCGGTTCAAAAAATTTCCTTAAAGCATATATTTTTCAAGACTGTAGAACTTATATATGACTGGTATGAATCCAGCATCGAATTCTGGAGAGAGTTGGGAACTCATTAAGGATTTCTCTCTCCTGTTTTGGAGATATCACTTTCGATTCAAAAATTTACATTTTCCGTGAAACATCAATTTCTCGGAATCTGATATAGATATAGTTTATATAATGACAGATATGGAAAGAGCATTGAATCCTGGATGAGGTAGAGGATTCACTAAAAATTTCTACTACTGGTTTTTTGATTTTGGTTTTTTTTTCACTTTCTGTGCAAATTATTTCCTTGAAACATCTATTTCTGTATACACAGCATTTGCCACTATATGAAGGCTCCTTTATAAATTTATTGTTTATATATGTCCTGGGATATCCAACGTGTTTAAATCTCTGAAAATCCATTTTCCTTTTTGCTCATCTATACCAAACGTGGAATATTGTTAATATTCCGTAAGTATTAATATTAAATTAATTTTAATTTAAAATTCTCCTAAGTAATGGGATATTTCTGTCGTAGTATAACTCATAGTTAGGTCTGTACCAACCTCCTAAATTATCAAACTCATACGTGTAGTAAAACATCACATTAGAAGCTTGGGCTAAATTAAAATGTAAAAATAAAGCGTTTTTATAACGGATACAACACTAAATATAAATTAAAAAGAACTTTAAAAATCACGATTTTGACACAAGATGGATGCCATATTTTATTTTGAAGTGGGTCACGTGATCTTTTCATGTAATATGGGTCTAATTATTATTTTAATTTTTACATAAAAAACTACCGAATATATTTTGCTAAAATTTTTTTATATTTTTATGAGATAATTTGAATATTTTCTAAAACTTTCAAAGCAATTTGTGAATTTTAAATTCGCTTAAAAAATGTTCGAAAAATTAGGTCCCATAGGGTTCAATGTATTTCATTTTTTCAACCCGGATTCAATCCAAAACTAATTGGGTGATATTATTCATTTATATTCCTATAGGTCCCACAGACCGTCTGAGATTGATTGGAGAAAATCCTAATTTGGAGGTTTTCCCATTCCTATTGGACATTGGTTTTTCCATCATTTTAAACTTCACCTTTTATAAACTTTTAGCCATTTTTCATCTCGTTTGCATTGTTGTACATGTTCCATAGTCATGGTTGTTTTTCACACATTATCACTCTTTTAAATTATACACGTGTTTTAATCCATACTAATTTATGTATCTTGGTACCATATGTATGGCGCAGCATATCCTCTTTGGATCTTGTGCCATAAAACCTTAATCAATCAAACAACCAACCCACAAACCGTCTGAACAACATACTAAAATTTCATTTTGATAAAGTCAGTTTTACTGCAGTTATTGTGCGAACAGACAGACAGACAGAATGAATGAACAAAGTCATAAACACTTTTCAACTATGTTGTAAAGTGTTAAAAACAAAAAATATTGAAATCCCATGCTGATTAATGAATTAATGTTAAAAATATGATGATGAATTAAATTGAATACTGAATTTTCTAGGCGCCCCAAGACGAAACTCCGTGACAGCCGTTTCCATACTTTCCCTGTACAATATACTGTGTGATAGTGAAAGTAATAAAATTATTTCAAAACCTCTTAACAAACCGCAGAAAAATTCATAAAAGAAAATCCTCAGTGCGCGTCCCAAGAGGTTTAAACTAAAGGACGCTACTCGAAATTTCTAAACTGAGTTCAAAAGAAAAGAAAATTAGACTATGTTACCTTCCAATTGAGAATTATTTCGTCAATACATGATCGCTGGGTGATAATTCATTGCAATTAGGATGAATTCATTTCATTAATATATATCTTACACAATAAAAGATGTGTCTGTGTGTATGTGTACGCGTGAGAGAGAGTGTGTGTGTGTGTGTGCGAGAGAGAGAGAAAGTGTGTGTGTGTGTATGCGAGAGAGAAAGAGAAACAGAGAGAGAGGATGTGTGTGTATGGGAGAGAGGCTATGTGTGTGTGAAAAAGAGTGAGGATGTGTGTGTGAGAAAGAGAGAGGATGTGTGAGTGAGGATGTGTGTGAGTGAGAGAGTGAAGATGTGTGAGTGAGGATGTGTGAGTGAGAGAGTGGGGATGTGTGACAGTGTGAGTGAGAGAGAGAGGATGTGTGTGTGTGAGAGAGAGAGAGGATGTATGTGTGAGAGAGAGAAGCTGTGTGAGTGAGAGAGAGAGCATGTGTGAGTGAGAGACGGGGAGACTAAAAATATTATCACATCTTGGCACCATCGGATAGATCGAAAAACGTTCCTTTCATCGATGTTTGAACCGAATCTGTAAGACAATTTCTTCATATTTACCTTTTGCAAACATTGTAATTTGCAGTTTTAGGTTATCAGATACTTATTACGTTGCATCCGAATAAAGGAAGATTAACACAATTCTATAATTGTGCAAAAAAATTGTGTGTATATATATATATATATATATATATATTAGCATTTTGCATTTCTACATTATTTTATTTTTCTCATTTTTTAAGAAAACGCATAACTATACTTTAAACTTTTGATTTCTCTCGCGAAGGGTGTTATGAAGCATAACACCATTTTATATGCACAAATCCATTTCCAGCTGCGTGCATCTGTTACACATCGTGTTGGAGGGAGCCTAGTTCATATGGCCTAGTCTATGTTCATATTTCACTTTTATATTTTCATTGATATCACAATACTTCATTCACAAGCACGATAGGAATAGTGCTTTCGCCAAAGTGAAAGTGAGACAAGAGAGAGACAAAGGACAGCTAGTATTCCTCTAGTTGTGTTGTAAGCCAATCTGACGGCTCCCTTGTACATCGACGATATTCGGCAGCCGATTGTTCCTGCCTAGGTTATCAAGCCGCCCAGGTTCCATTTACCAACAAGACAACACTCAATCATATATACTGCACGACTTTCTCAGCAATGTTTTCGAAGATTTAGCACCCTCCCATGGCTATCCAGGTCCCCAGACCTATCACCAAAGAAAACGTATGGGACATGCTAGGACGGTAATTGCAGCCTTCTCAGAATACCACTGAATTAGATGACCAATTCCAACATTTGTGGCAGAATCTTCCGCAGACGGACATAAGCAACTTAATTGACTCTATGTTGCACCGAATATCGGTATGTATAACTGCCAGGGGAGAATTTACCCCTTAATAAGATGTCATTTTCATATTGCCACTATTTCTTATTGAAATCTGTTTTTGCTCCCAAATTCTAATTATTTACGTATTTCCTCAAACGATACATACGAGTTTTGCGGCTGTAGCTTAGTTTCTAATGGGTGCATATATTGTCTTTTGGAATAGTGTTTTAAATTACCGCTGTTTACTGTAATATGCAACCTCTTTTTAACCATGCTATGTAATATATATTTAACTGGCTATAATATACAAACCTGACTGCAATATACACACCTTTTTTAACCATGTTAATATATGTTTAACTAGTTGTAATATAATAATACATACTTTTAAAAATCAATATATATATATATATATATATATATATATATATTATCAAATGGCCAGGCACTTGACTTTCATCGTTCGCCTATATGTCGGCCAGGAACGTGAACCATTTAGCCGTCCTAGGACGTTGCCCCAGGCTCACCAGAGGGGGGCAGAACACACTGCGCCCAACAACACAATATCCATGCCTTACGTGGGACTCGAACCCACAACACGGCGGTCGAACGATCGCTTGGAAACTCTCGCCTTGACCGCTCGACCACCGCGTCGGCATCAATGTATATATTATTCCAGCTGAAATACAGCATTGAGAATAATTTCAAAATGTTTCTGCATCTCTATCTGGCTGGACTTAAAATCTGCATCTCTATCTGGCTGGACTTAAAATCTGCATCTCTATCTGGCTGGACTTGAACTAGCAAAGCGAGTTGGCACTTGGACTTGAACTAGCAAGTTGGCACCAAGACATATCTGGCAATTGGACCACAGGTACCATCTGTATCACCATTTGGTACCAAACTGCCTCAAAATATAAACACGGAATGGAAGGACAATTGCTGACTCCCACAGGTAAATTAGTTTTGCAAATAATCAACATTAGTATAGTTATGAATTTTTCAGGAACTTTTACGTAAAATAATCCGTAAGAAAAAGAGAAATGAGAGAAAGCCAAAAGACGATTTTCCGGGGGGGAAAAAGTAAACACTCGAAGCAGTTCGTTCTCATGTTTCAATGCAGTTCGTTCTCATGCTTCAATGCAGTTCGGTACCAAATGATGATAGAAATGGTCCCTGTGGTCCAATAGTCAGAGACGTCGGAGCGCCAACCTGAAAGTAGCTTGTCGGAGTCCAATCACGAATGGTGGTTTTTTTCCATTCATTTCCTTCTGAAAATTGTCTCGACTTTTGTTACTCTCTATTTCTAGTATCTTACACGATGTATCTACACGCAAATATAGTCATTCTTTCTTGAGTTATGTTCTTACCCAATATCTTTATTATCAGGGAATTAACGAAAATAATCAACAGACTTCCATTATTTTACATAATCTCTCCACATAATTCGAATGTTTTTGTAGAGCTTTATCCCGGTGATGGGTTTTGTGAATAAATCTTAAATCACATAGAACCTTTCAGTTTATTTTTCAATGGCAATCGTATAATTTTTAACACTGCCGATATCATCCACCACCAACATAAATAGATAATTTAACTCTTTCTCTTGAAGATAGGCATTTCTCTGAATGAATGAGAATTTACTGAATGGGGCAAAAAAGTTTTTTAAGAAGTTTCATATAATTCTAAAAAAAATTGCATTAGAATTATGTTTTGACAATTTCTGCCCAAACGAAGTCTACATAACTTATATGCATCAACACGTCATACAAATTGAATTGCATTTTCCCCAGAATCATACATCTTGCATACGGCGCACCGCTGAGCTGTTTCAGTACACAAAATACGACACTCAAAGGCGTTTTTTTCCCTCGATTTGTTTCGTTATGGAAATTTCTTGATTTTTCGAGATTGAACACAGAGTTTTTAGTGCAGACCCAAGAGCGAACAAATATTTTTGAGCACGCATTATTCCCCATGCATTTCATGCCACGGAATATAAATGAGGGATTGGATTTCCAAGGGGAAAGGGGATTTATGTCGCGTGTATAATTTTCTCCGATATTCATTCTTTCTATCCCAGCTATAAAACTATTCATGGGGAGGAATGTAAAACAATCAACTTATGTCAATAACAGTGACATTTTGCGAAACCCGATTTGTATTTCTTAAAAAATAACAAAACTAAATCCTTGATGTGAAATATATTACATTAAAAGCAGATGATTAACTCAGCATTACATGAGATTTAAGATGAGGCGTTGCAATTATCAAATTACAAACCTGTCCCTTTTCTGTACCGCTTTTCAAAATCTGAATATGTAGATAAACGCTTTAAACCATAATTCTCGTTATACGAGTAGTCTAAAATTACGTGTGCAGGGCAACATTATTCATACACTATTTCACGTTCCTTCAATTAGTCCTACTTTTCAGCCATAAAATTCTCCATAGCACTGATATTTTCCTATTGGAGGGAATTTTTGACTTAAAGGTGGAGCAAAGAAGGAATTATTTTCAAAAAGGAAACTTCATGCGGCAACCTCGAATTCAAAAGATGATTGCATGATAAGATTAAAATGTAATTTTATGAGATCGAATCTTAATCTGCTGTATCGAAACATTAATTTGGAATAATTTTGTCTCAGAAAATAACACATGACGTGAATATTTTGCTAAAAGTGCACCAAATTTGTGTTTTGAACTCATTTCATTTTCTTTCGGCGATTTCGCGC
This sequence comes from Amaurobius ferox, assembly GCA_951213105.1. Classification (NCBI taxonomy): domain Eukaryota; kingdom Metazoa; phylum Arthropoda; class Arachnida; order Araneae; family Amaurobiidae; genus Amaurobius; species Amaurobius ferox. Next base: position 133,432,318 of record OX578136.1, read on the forward strand.
ATTTTAAAATGTCGTCATCAACAAAATTCAAAACTTCAGGAACAGTTTATCGTAACGTAATGACGAGTTTTATTCGTTTCATCATTAGAAATCAAATGTGAAAAAAGAATTTGCCTGATACTTTAGACCAAAATGTTATTCTGATATTTCTGTTTTCATCGATTTCGAGCAATTCGATGAAGAATTTCTAAAATCCATTCAGCGCTACCGTAACGCATACAGGACTTAATCACCCAATTTTGTGACATTTCGTCGGCCAATTTTGAGCTGGCGCGGGCACACACTGCACAGACGATAAAATAGCTGTAATCACGCGTAGTCCATTTGAGTTTTAATCAGTTTCTTTAATTGGCTACGACTAAAAAGGACTACGTGTGATTTGAAGGAAGATTAGGAATCTTCTGCAGGGCAACAGGATCTGAAAGTATAGCGCTGCCTCTGCGGAAACTTAACGTAAACCATTTTGGGATTTTAAACTTTTTTAAAAGAAGGTTTTTGATTTTGTATTTAGCGGGGAATTTTTTTAGCATGAAGTGGTGCTTTTGTAAGATTTCCTTACTTTTTGTAGAAATGTTTATCAATATAATTACGCAATAATGCAAAGCAGGTGTTGCAAAATTTGACATTTTTGCTAAGCACCATTTATGCACAGGTTTTTTTCCCCCAATTTTTGAAATTCTACATCAAATTTACCCTCAAACTTTAACAAAAAAAGTACGTATGACCAGAACACGCAAAGTCGATTAAAATAGGTTCAGTAGTTTAGGATGTAGGTCTGTCGGCACTAGAGAAAAAGGCCGAAAAATCATGTTTATCCTTAAATTGTTTTCTTTATAATCTATGTACCTCCAGCATACACAAAATGAACCATTATTAATTCATATCGGTTCAATAGTTAAGGCTGTAGGTCGGTCAACATTGAAGAAAAGTAGAGTCGAAGAAAATTGTAAATAGTGCTCTTTGAAAGTTCTTTTTCATCAGATACTACCACACCAATCGTATTTTTTTGTTTTGTTTTTATCAGCTTCGTGGTCATATTATATCAAAAAGATCAAGTTAATAGACTTCTTGGGAACTATCACTATCACCAGAAAGCAACAAGCAATGGGGTAGTTAAGATTCAAAATATTCAATTATTCTGGAGTTAACCTGCATTTTAGACATTTCATAGGACATTTTTAGAACAGTAGAAGCCATTTTTCCAAAATATTTAAATTTTATAATGCATCTTAAGGTACACTGACCTTTTCGGCTATTTTATTACCTAAAGTTGCTTCTTAGAAAGGTGTGACGAAATATGTGCTAACTTGGATAGTAAGATAGTCGAAATTTTTGCACAGGAAATATGTCTACATTATCATTGCTGATGAACAGCAATAACGACAAAGGTCGTCGAAGATTGGCAATATAACGGCTGTGGTTTCAATTCTTTGCATAAGCAAACTCCCCTTTTAGGCTAGCATTGCTATTTCATTACCTTTCACTTCTAAAATTTTTACTTCTAAAATTCTCATCTTTCCAGGTAGAACCGAAGAATTTGTATTACATAATGTTGAATACATAAAGTTCTAGAATTCCATACTACAGAGAGTTTTAATACCATATAGTTTTTATACCATTTTATACCATAGTCCAAACAGTTGCCTTACACCTTTCTGGTAGTTGAGACCCAGACCGTCCGACCTACCAGAAAGGTGTTGAAGACCCAGACCGTCCGACTCGCCCAAAGGGCTCGTCGGACGGTCTGGGTCTTCAACACCTTTCTGGTAGGTCGGACGGTCTGGGTCTCAACAGCAACAACCCCACTTCCCCTAATCCCTGTTAATTCGAAATGAGCAATAATTGAGAAATCGAATGCAATATTGTTGATGATTTCTAATTTATGAGATGCTCGCAATCTTGTAACACTTATTTTGGGCCAATATTGCTCTTTTTTAATCTTTATCACTTAAAATTTTGTATCTTTGTAACAGCGTAATCAGATGTGTGTCAGGCCGAAGTTGTCTGACTGAAAAATTTCCAGAATTCCAAGATATTCAAAATTGTCATATTTTATATGTTTCATCTACTTATCTTTATATAAAACCAAAATGTGATGTATGTGATGTTTTAGGATTCTCAATCAACATTTCGGTTGTAAAATTACGTATCATCTCGTAAACTGAATAGTGACTACTTTAAAAATAAAGACAGCCAAAAAATTGACCATAATTAAAAGTCTTTTACTAAAATTTCCTTTTACGACGTACTAAAATTACACAGCCATAGCGCTTTCGGGCATTACTAATGCCTTTCATCAATGGCGAACATGTGCTTAAATACAAGCCATAACCGCCAGACAAAATTTACATATTAATCATTTTACATTTTTAAATACGAGGCATTAAAATATAATTTAATTATAAAATACAAAAATTACAATAAAAAGGAAAAAAGTTCGTAAAATAAATGGTAACCAATAGAAATGTCGTCAAAAACAAAATAAAACATCTACTAAATATTCAGAAAATCATAAAGGTTTGACACGTAGTAAGTCGAGAACGAGACGGCAAGCATAACGAAAGGTCTGAACGGGATCAAAACTGCAAATAGATTCACGGTAAAGATAAATAAAAATGAATTCATAAAGTCAGATATTACGGGGGTTATTGCAGCTAATTAAAAGAAAATTCTTATCAAACATAGGATTGAAAGTTATCGTTTATAACAAACTGAGCTAGAGACGTGAACAGTTTACCATTTTCACCATTGCGAGCATATTCTGCTAAATGAATACAGACCGTACGTTTAGTACTACCCATGTAGATGTGGTACACAAAAAATATTTAACATCCAGTTATAACTTCTTTATAAATATTAAAGAATGAATTTGGGTTGTCTTAAATATCAATCTTAAATTGCCCGTAAATCATCGTATCGCATTTTAACCCACCATTATTTCTTTGTGCGAGTTCCTAGAGTAAAATTATTAATTATACTACACAATTAGCATCACCCATTTTGACTTTAAAATAAACATTATTTATTAAACACATTATAATTATGATTAAATTACAATAATTATACGCACATATTTAAGGAGGAGACTAAGTGTATGAGACCAGGTATATTGATTTCCTAAATTACGATGACCTTTCATAACAGCTGATAGGTACATACCTCCTTATTGTCTTTAGAAGCTGAACTGAATGTTGGATTTTTATTGTTGCCTTTTGGCATTGCATTCAAACGCACTCTATCTGTACATACTGAACTCATTTTTCCACGAACGCCTCTTCGATCATTGCCTCACTTCTGTAAAGTACACCACTGATACAGAGACTCATGACTGAATGTCTATCTTGAAGACTTATATCTTCATTTCTCAACATATGAACACTCTCTTATCTGAATGCGGACTGCCTCATCACTGTCTGTATGTATAACTTATTGAATATATTAATCTTGTCTGTTGAACCTTCTGTCTGTTGCCCATCGTTTCGCCTGAGATCCAGATACGCCCTCCGTATCTCATTGGTTGCCCTCAGGGCGATGTGATAACATTTCCTCATTGGCTAATTCTTTAACCAATCTGTATGGTTTCAGATTTGGCCTCCAGTAACTTCTTTGACTCGACCACACCTGTAATTCAAGCGTCCTTATTTATTGCCTTACTGACATCTCGGGCCGATGCTAATGTAAAATGGAGCCTACGAGTCTGGGCTCTTTGTCTGGCCTGTTAGATATCATAAACATACGTAAATTAGCACTGTCTAAATGCATACTGGTCTCACAGTAGAACTTAAAAGTTATTTTCGGGAGATAAAAGGGGAGGACAACGGACACAACAGCCTGACACCTAATTTATTTTTATCCTTAAACTTATCTGAACAAATACGATTAAATAATGTAGTAACGGTAGAATGGGCGGCCTTAAATTCATTGCAAAAATAAATAAGAGGACGAAAAATTACCGGGTGAAAAGGAAGACTGGATTTATATGACAAGAGATCAGAAAAAGGAACAAGGTTAGTATTAGGATAAATAAAATTACAGCGAATATAGGAAAAGATTTTATAAATAAACTCGAAAGAGTAAGCGGCCTCATGGCCAAGATTAAAATAAAGTCAATTTCAGAAACCAAAGCCGAAATAGATGAACAAACGTTAAAAGCACGATTAAAATAAGTAATTATATTCTTTTAATTAATTGCAATAACCCTCGTAATATTTCACTTTATAAAGCTCAGTTTGTTATAAACGATGACTTTCATCCTATGTTTGATAAAACTTTTCTTTTAATTCGCTGTGCGGCAACAAAGACATCTGATCAAAAGATGCCACACGAGCCAGTAACCGAATTATAAGAACAGAGGAGGAGCTAGCTTTTGCTCAGTGATTATAATGTCGGTCTACGAAGCATCAGGTCCCTGGTTCGGGACCACGGCGACGCACAATCGCTACAGTGGTTACCCTGGACGCTTGAAACACGCAACCTCGCAACCTTCCTTTCCAACGACTTCGCCTCTCAGCACGAGATGGCAGCACCACAAGGAGTCAGAAGCCTTGACACTCCCTTCCTGGTTGACCACAACTGTCCGTCACGCCGGGGCAACACGCCTCCCGGCTCTGACCGTCACGCCGAGGCGACACGCCTCTCGGCGCCTTCCGCATCAGCGAGGGGAGTGTGCGGCAGCAAAGACATCTGATCAAAAGATGACACGAGCCAGTAACCGAATTATAAGAACAAAGGAGGAGCTAGCTTTTGCTCAGTGATTATAATGTCGGTTTACGAAGCATCAGGTCCCTGGTTCGGGACCACGGCGACGCACAATCGCTACAGCTGCAATAACTCCGTAATATTTTACTTCATAGCTTATTTTAATCGTATTTTTAACGTTTGTTTATCTATTTCGACTTTAGTTTCTGAAATTGACTTTATCTTTAACCTTAGCCATGGGGCTGCAAACTCTTTCGAGTTTATTTATGAAAAAATTTCCCATAATCGCTTAAATTTTATTTATCCTAATACTAACCTTGTTCCTTTTCCTGATCTCATACCGTATAAATCTAGTCTTCCTTTTCATCCGATGATTTTCCAGCCTCTTATTCATTTTTGACATGAATTTAAGTTCAAGTCCTCCCATTCTACCGTTACTACGTTATTTAATCTTATTCGTTCAGATAAATTTAAAGATTAAAAATAACTTTATGTGTTAGGCTAGGGTGTATGTTGTCCCCTTTCTATCTCCCGAGAATAACTTTAAATTCTACATTGGTAGAACTAAACGTACGGTCAGTATTCGTTTAGCAGAATTTGCTCGCGAAGTTAAAACTGGTAAACTGTCCACGACTCTAGCCCAGTTTGTTATAAACGATAACTTTCATCTTATGTTTGATAAGACTTTTCTTTTAATTAACTACAATAACCTCTGTAATATATCACTTTATGAATCCCTTTTTTCTTATCTTTACCGTGAATCTATTTGCGATTTTGATCCCGTTCAGACCCTTAGTTATGCTTGGCGTCTCGTTAGCGACTCACTGCGTGTCAAATCTTTATATGATTTTCTGAATATTTAGTAGATGCTTTATTTTATTTTTGATGACATTTCTATTAGTTACCCTTTAATTTACGAACCTTTTTCCTTTTATTGTAATTTTTGTATTTTATAATTAAATTATATTTTAAATACCTCGTATTTAAAAATGTAAAATGATTAATATGTAAATTCTGTCTAGCGGTTATAGCCTTCATTTAAGCACATGTTCGTCACTGATGATGGGCATATTAATGGCCGAAAGCGCTATGGCTGTGTAATTTTAGTACATTGTAAAAGGAGATTTAAAAAAAATACTTTTAATTATGACCAGTATTTTGATTGTATTTATTAAAATATTAATTATTTTGAAGTGTACCTTACAATTTTATTAATAGTGACTTTTTAATATATTATAACTCCCGGAGTAATTATTTCGTATATACTATATCAGTAATTGTATTGGAAAGACTATGAAAATTTGCAAAAATATGTCCAAAAATAATGAGAACTACTGGATTTCTTCAAGGATTTGCTAAAAATTTCCGGACATTAAAATATTCTAAATTTGAAAGATTCCTTTAAAATTAATGAAGTACGGTTTCAATATATTAACCGCGCCCGCCAAATTTCAGTATAATGTCCATTTTCAGAAAAAAATAAAATAAAGATATTCATTTTTAACTATTGAGTAAAATGACAAGCGAAATGCAGTTGTCGCTGTCTATTCTTTCAAAGGAAATACTGTGTAGTTTGAAAATATGAACCACGTCCACGAAATTACAGTAAGATTTGAATTCAAAAAATAAATAAATCTTAATATTTGCCAAACAAATGAAAAGCAAACTTTAATTGGAATGAAGTTAGCTTTCTAGTCTTTTAAAATATATGAAGTGTGATTTCAGGATATAAACCACGGCCCCAACATTTCTGAAACGTCTGCACTTAAAAAAATTTAAATAAATATATTTATTTTCAATTTATCAAGAAAATGAAAAGCGAACTTCAGCAGGTGTAATTTAGATTTGCATCACTGGAAAAATATCTTAATAAAAGTATATTTTTTTCCTTTATGTGTCTTGAAAATGAAAAGGAGTTCTTATTAAGGGCAAAACTGGTGATTTAAACTTGCATTTTCGGAGTTAATTTTTAATGCGTTTTAAAAATAATAACGTAATTATTGAGGAGAGCTCAGACAGTATGAAAGGCCTCTTGGACGATTTACTAAAGTGTAGAGATTTTTGAAGGAACACTTAAAATTTGGAACCAAATGCAACGATTTCCCTGTGTCGGCACTCTAGACATTAAAAAGAAAGATTAACCATTTTAATTTCTTGTAAGCTGTCAGTATTCAGAGCAGCTACTTGAGGAGATTTAAGTGAAAGAGTAAACTCGATTAAACGAAATTTTACATTTTGTAAATTATTCTAAAAAAATATTTATGGTAAATAACATTTTAAGAGTTTATGTGAAAACAATCTGAGCGTTGGATGATCGCCTATTTTATTAACTCTTTCACGACTAGCTCCGGTTACATCCGGCATCCACTAAATACGTCACATTGACTAGCGCGGGCTATATCCGGCATCCACTAAATGCTTCACCCTGGCTAGCGCCGGCTATATCCGGCATCCACTAAATGCGTCGCATTGGCTAGCGACATTTGCAGCAACGATACGCAAATTTGACACCACGCATTTAACTAGCAGACAAGAAAAAGTTCTTGACACGAGTAAAGTGTATTTGTTTTCTACCATTTTGTTGAGTATCATAGTTCTAATGCCAAAAATCTAAAATATTAAAGAATTGATATGAATGAGAAATGGTGGAACAGGATGAATGCGGGGGGGAGTGAATATTCCCACGCTAAGCCCATTGGCAGTAACCGAGATGATGCCAGGGTGTCTGCATACCAAAAGTGAAGGCACGTAGACCGTATAAATATAAGATCAAGCAGGGGTCAAGACAGTGGCATTTGTGAAGAGCAAGCTGCAATAGCAGTTTTAGATTTTTTGTGTGTGTGCCTCTGAGGTATGAATAAGTTCGGAAGAGAACTCGCATGTACATCTGGTGTTACAAAAAGGGTAAATTGTCGAAATTGTCGTTGAGCTTCTTCCAAAATGTGAAAGACCTTATCAGGTACCGTACAATTAGAATTATATGAGGATGTCTTTTCAAAATTGTGTTAAAAAAAACTAGTTAATTCGTCCCACCACGCGATCCAACCAAAGTATATTAATTATCTGGCATTACACCCCCAAACTACTTTTATATGTATTCGAATAGAATACATATAATTTGTTAATTTTAAGAGTGTAAGATAATTATGTAATGACATAAATGTTTGTTCCTTTCCTGTTAACGTTTTTAGTTCTAACTTAGTTATCCCGTTATGCAAAATTTAGGTGGGTTTTGCTGCCACCAACGCAATGTATTCAACAGTGAGTTTTAGTGCATTTTTACATGTATGGTTAATCTACTGATTAATAATTAATTATTTAACTGCATTTTACGATAGAGTTAAATATATAAATAAGAAATAATCGGCACAGTAAACCGGCACATTTGGTGTCGTGACTTTAGCATTAACGGGAATAAAATAATGATTTATGAAATTAATAAAAGTAAAAGGAATAATAATAAAAATAGATATTGATAAGATTGGACAACTGGTGGCGACAGAGATTGTTGTGAAAATATTATGCAGAATTCTCATTTCTCCTTATGTTATAATGTAATATTATGTAAAGAATTATCAATATAAAAAAAATGATTCTTCTTAATGAGATCGAATGCGTAATTAGAAAAATGCGATATAGGAATGGGACCAGTTAAAAAAGTGGTTAAAAGTTCAATTACAACAAGGAGTTCAGGTTTGAATAAATATCCAGTAATATCAAATAAAAAATATAGTAATTTAGATAGATATAATAAAAATATGGCTATTCCAGTAATGCAGATCCTGCGATTAATTAGGGGGAGTAAGGAGGAAGATATAAATTTCTTTATAAAGCAATTTGATGAATTAGCGGAGTTAGCAAATTGGAAGGAAGAGCATAAAGCGGCTATCATTAAAACCAGATTAAAATATAAGGCTAGGCAGTTTTTAATTCAAAACCCAGAATTACAAAACGGACATGAGTTTGATAAGGTAAGGATATTACTAACAAAGAAATTTACAAACAGAATAACGATTACGCAAGAACAAGACGCATTCAATAAAATAAAACAAACGCCTGATATGTCAGTGGACGAGCTTGCGCTAAAAATAAACAAGAAAGATCAATCATGCATAAAACATTGATTATGAAACATTTTCCAACTTCAATGCAATTTCATTTAAACATCTCTAAAATGCGATACATTCCTTGGTAATATTTTAAAAATGATCACAACACTACATTAATTTATTATATTTGAAAACTTAAAACTTCATCGAAAAAAATGACCTTCATTCAAATTACGGCATTGAAATGTAAATTGCCTGGTTTAAACATCTCTAAAATGCAATAATTCCTCGGTAATGTTTTTAATATTAACATAATACTACAATAATTTATTATATTTGAAAACTTCATCGAAAACAACTGAAATATATTCAAATGACGCCATTGAAATATAACGCGCCTGGCTCTCTCTATAAAAGCAGCATTTCATTCATAACATTTTTCCATTCATTTCATTCATCACAATACTATAATAATTTCTTTTATTTAAAAAATTAAAACCATGGAGATACAAGTAATTTAACTCTATGAAAACTTCATCGAAAAAATCGTCCTTCCCTTTGCAAAATCAATTAATATTTCATTCATATCAGCTATGCAGACTCCATGAGCTAAATAATTTTGCGTTAAAGAAATGCAGCAATTCTTATACAATTCATTCTACATATTTTGCTGTTTACATTTTCCATAAGTGAAAAATAGGCTTTGTTGTATAAATAATCAAATTTGGATAATCATTTAAACTCAAATATATTGTAATTGCGTTGTTTAAGTATGTAGATGCACAGAATTTAGGCAAAAATAAAGCGGTTTTAGGACGGATACAACACTAAAAATGAATTAAAAAGAACTTTAAAAATCACGATTTTAGCACAAAATGGATGCTATATTTTATTTTGAAGTGGACTACGTAATCTCTTCATATAATGGTCAAGTGATCGCTTTATATAAGAGGTGTAATTATTATTTCAACTTTTATTTAAAAAACTACTTAATATATTTTGCTAAAAAAAATTTTATATATTTTATGGGATAATTTGAATATTTTCTAAAATTTTCGAAGCAATTTGTGAATTTTAAATCCGCTTAAAAAATGTTTGAAAAATTAGGTCCCATAGGGTTCAATATATTTCATTTTTTGAACCCGGGTTCAATCCAAAACTAATTGGGTGATATTCTTCATTTATATTCCCATAGGTCCCACAGATCGTCTGTGAACAACACACTAAAATTTCACTTTAATAAAGTCATTTTTACGGCAGTTATCGCGCTAACGGACAGACAGACAGAATGAATGAATGAACAGTCATAAACACTTTTCAACTGTGTTATAAAGTGTTAAAAACGCAGCACGTAATTTTTTTAACCTTAAGGATGCAACAGATGGAGAGGTAGAGAAAATAGCCAATAAAATAATGTTGGGAAAGTTCATTAGCGCATTACACCCGGATTTGGCAATAGAAGTAAAAAAAAAAGATCCGCAGCGGTTTGAGGATACCATAAAAGATGCCGAACTTTTTGAAATAATTTTTAATAATAGGACTCCAGAAAAATCAAATAACGAACTCGGAGAAATTTTACTTACTACACAGGCTCAAGATTTGACTTTAGAAATCCATAAATTAAAATTGCAAAATATCCCAAATCAATCCATGGATCAAGCTGTTTCTTACATAGGGTGCGGAAAAAATGGACATTATTTCTCAAATTGCTGGTACAATGCATGTAATACTGCGTCAGCAAGGAATCCCAAGCAAATTAAGAATCGGCACCATGCGTTTGAGCAAACATCAGAGGAAACAGAAACGGAAATCTCAGAAATTATGAACAAGGAGGATATAATAGAAATCATAGGGAATATCAGGGAAATAATAATGATCAAAGAAATTATTACGATCAATTAGAAACCAACGTAGAAAATAGAGAGAGGCAAAGTATAAGAGGAAATTTTGAGGGGCACAACAGAGGAAATATAAGATCAAACACATATAAGAGAAACAATAATAATTTAAACTAAGAGCTGGAATTTGGGACCTAGGAACGAACCGTACAAATTCCAAAAAAATTATTGAATTCGGTTCACAAACATAAAGGCATAACAAAAATGGAAAGGACTGGCAAAACTATAAAATTTTAAAGCGAGGAAAAAATTATGAAAATAATGATAAAGCAAAATATGATATCAAAAGTATCCTTTTAAGCGAAATTAAAAACGCATCTAGCCCACAACTACCGATGATAGAAATAGATTGCAAAGGAATAAAAATAATAAGTGTAATTGATAGTGGAGCTCAAGTTAGTGTTATAGATTTGGAAAAATTTCAAAAAATAAAACAGAATAAAATGTAAAAATAAAATACATAACAAGAAGAGTAATACTTCAGACGTTTACTAAAGAAAATATAGAATTTTTAAATTGCATTCAATTTTCATTTAGAATTGGGGAAAAGGCATGCAAAAGTAATTTTTTCATGACAAAACAAAACATTCAGGGGAATTATACAATGCTTCTAGGCTACGACTTTTTATCCTTGCATAAAGCAATTTTAAATGCAAAAAATAACAAAATACAATTTGGGAATACTGCGATTAAATTGTATAAAAGTGAAAATACAGACCCAATTCAGAGTTCGAATCAAAAACCACAAAGGCAGAGAATTTGCCATGAAAATAAATATAATAGTAATTATAAAAATTATAATACTGATGACGACGAATATGAGGAAATAAATATTTGTTATAATGAATCCAATAATGAGAATGAAGATAGAATAATTAAGGATAATGAAAGCGATAACGATAGAAAAAATTCTGATATGCAAAAATGTAGCACTCCCGATAATGTAAATGATGAAAAATTGTTACCAAGTTCTAATGAAAATAATAAAAATAAGAATGTTAAAGCCAAAGAGAAAGAAGAAAGGCAGATTTTCGCTAAGTTGAAAAGCAAAATAACTTTAAAGCCAGGGGAGTCAGAAATAGTCCAATTGATTTTGTCACAGGAATTAAATGAAAAATTGGTTGGAAATTAATAATATTCCACGTTGGAAATTAAAGTTAATTAATAAATAATAAGTTGATAGTTGCACTACAATATGTTATAAAATGAAATGACAACAAAAAAATGTATGATAATAATAAAGTAATGAATGCTGTTTTGTAATTGTATGTTGTATTTAAAGAATTCTGTAAAAGGAGAAATGAAAATTATGCATTGCAAATAATATATCAAAAATTTAGAATTTAATAATAATTAGAATACTATGTTGGTAATCCTCATATAATTTACGGTACAGTATGTCAAGTATGAACTATGGATTAACTTGACAGGGAACTGGCTGTCAGCTATGAATTTTACGAGTCTAAAAAGTGGAACACAGTCTTTATCAATGTGGATGAATTTATGTGTTTTTTGTATCAACCATGGTGTACTCAATTTCGTACCACTGGGGTGAAACTTTGGAAGAGTAACTTTCGGTTTCTTTTCGCAGCGGGGTGAGAATGTAATGCCAGAAATCTAAAATATTAGAGAATTGAAATGAATGAAAAATGGTGGAAGCAGGGTGAATGCGGGGGGTGAATATTCCCACGTTAAGCCCATTGTCGGTAACCGAGATGGTGCCAGGGTATCTGCATACCAAAAGAGAAGGCACGTAGACCGTCCAGCAGAAGAAAAGGTATAAATATAAGATCAAGCAGGGGTCAAGAGAGTGGCATTTGTGAAGAGCAAGCTGCAGTAGCAGTTTTAGATTTTTTGTGTGTATGCCTCTGAGGTATGAATAAGTTCGGAAGAGAGCTCGCATGAACATCTGGTGTTACAAAAAATGGAAATTGTCGGTGCGCTTCTTCAAAGATGTGAAAGACCTTATCAGGTACCGTACAATTAGAATTATATGAGGATGTCTATTCAAAATTGTTTTAAAAAAACTAGTTAATTCGTCCCACCACGCGATCCAACCAAAGTATTAATTATCTGACATTACACTCCCAAACTACTTTTATATGTATTCGAATAGAATGATACTTCTGTAATTTGTTAATTTTAAGAGTGTAAGATAATTATGTAATGAAATAAATGTTTGTTCCTTTCCTTTCAACCTTTTCAGTTCTTAGTTCTTCCGTTATGCAAAATTTATGTGGGTTTTGCGGCCACCAACGCAATATATACAACAGTGAGTTTTAGTGCATTTTTACATGTATGGTTGATCTACTGATTAATAATTAAATATTTAACTGCAGTTTACGATACAGTTAAATATATAAATAAGAAATAATCGGCACAATAGTTTAAAGTAATTAACGTGTATGATGTGAGCTAATGGCACGACGACTCCATTCATTGATGGCGTACTGATGGTTGGTTCCACAGTCGCGAAAGAGTCGAACATCAGTATACAGACTGGCAAACACCTAACTTCGAAAGCATTCGCTAGATGGCAGATAAAATAAGATAATTAAGCTTTATTTACATTGCATTAAAACTAGTGTTTGTTGCCAGCTTTCATATATTAACCTTTTTATTTCATATTATTTGAAGAAATCCATAAAAGCGGGGCTTTTTAATTTCATAGGAAAGCGAGATCATTGCCTGATTCATTTTTATAACGAACATGTTTCATTGCGGTGATTCTGCTTGTATACATGTGTACGTATGAGTATGTACTCTTGCGTACATGTGTACGTAACGTATGCGTGCGTATTTGCAGGTGTGACCCGTGAGCCTCAACTTAAATACGACTCATGGAAGGTTGAACACCACTTGCCGTACAAGGTTCCTAAGTATGTCCTTAGCACTCTTAATAACTTTGTAAGGAAACGCTCATGAGTGTACTCATTAAGTCTATGTAGAATAAAATGACCATGCTCAATAAAAAAAAACAATTGAAGCGCCCCTAACAGAGAATTTAGAGTAAAAATCGACACCAAAAACGATCGAAACGCGTATATGGAAAGCAAAAAATACCTGTGAAACATTGTATCATCAAGGCATGTAACACGGTGACACCTGCAATACTTGTCAAACTACGCGATTCTATTCTTTCTGGAATTCAACTGTGGATTGTCTCTGACAGAGGGCAGAACAAACAATCCACATTTAAACAGGCTAAATTTTTGTTCATGTAAATGTTATTTATTGTATCATTCCTAAACATGACAGTAATTCGCCAATAACTGTATTATGTCATATAAATGCATTCTACTACTGCTTTACAATCAAGGCATATGGCTTTATTTATATCTATCTCACTGTGTTGCCGAGTTCTTTATTTTTTTTCAACTTGTTATAATTGGCAGGACGCGCGTAAAAATCAACTCAAGAATATTTAGTATGTGTTAAACCGTAGAAAAACCGTGAAAACGTGACACAATTGTTCTGAGTTATACTCAAATTTAACAACCTTGACAATGACCCGTATTTCAACTTCAACATCACCACTGGACTATGGATCCCCCATCCTCTTTTAATACAAGATTTTCCCATATAAAGTATTAAATGTCTGTTAACTTTAAACTTATGCAACATCATATTGTAAGAAACGCATTATAAAAAACGTATGAGCATCATACGAGTTTTTTTACACGTTAAAAAAATTGCACCCCGAAATTAAAATTTATAGCTTTGCTGGATAAATAAAATCATTTATTCATACTTAGAATGCAAAATTCATATCAAAATAACGTTGATATTTAATTAATACCAAGTAAAATTGGGAGATTAAGTTGTAGTTGAAATACAAAACTAGTGCATATCTCGGGGATAGGAAGTGTTAAATCCACGTGAATGATATTAACTAACTTGTCCCATAATGTTTTTATGCATGTGGAAAACGGACCTTTTTAACGATACTTACTTTATAATTCTTTATAACTTTCATAAATACATTCGAAAATAAATACATTCATAAATATTTTCATAAATGCATTCGAAAATATTTTGAGAACGGTTCCATGCCATCGTTCTAAAATTAGTGCGAATTACGATTTTTTATAAATCATACGGAAATTTGGAAGAAGGGTTCGAATCTTCGACCAATAATCAAAAGGACTCTTATACCCCTTGTTTGTGATAATCGTACTAAATTTTCATTCGAAATGATCCATTCGTTCGTGTGATATCTCGTCCACATATCCACGACACCGGCACATAGACATTACCTGAAAATTGTTCAATTCAGGAATACTCAAAGCATAACTCAAATTCGAATTTTCACATTCATCACAATGTTTTCCCTAAACAATATATATATTCATGTAAGGACAGTAAAAGTATAGATTTTATTTAATTAATAAGTATGACAAACACGTATAAAATATATCAAATATTTTCATTCAACATCTGTAAACTATATTTAAAAACGGCATCTTAACGTACAAGAAATTTTTACATTTTAAAGTGCCATATGCGCTTTCAGTCATCATAATGTCAATCAGGAGTGACAATATTGCCACATTGCAACTGATGATGTATGTACATTATGATATCTGAAAGAGCTAAGGCACTTTAAAATGTAAAAATATCTTGTACATCAAAATGGTGCTTTTAAATACAGTTTACAGATCATGTAGCATTTGACTGAAAAATATTTGATTTGGTTTACAATAATACAGTAATTTTTTTCCAGTTTTTCTCCCAAGATCAAATGACAAAATAACCAATTTTGAAATTTATGATAATGAAATGTATGATTCATATCTTAACATCGAATATAATGAAACATTTTTAAAAATTCTAGCATATTCAATATTCGTTGAAAGTCTCAAAGTAAAAAATACTTCAGTTTCTAGCATGAAATATGGCAGTTTTTAAAGGAAAATTATAGCTCCAATCACGAAAAAAATATTACATCCATCAAAGTTTAATTTTATTTACGAATAAAAATTAATATTCCATATCTATATTAAACCTCATAATTTTAATTTGTTCTTTGCAAAGATAAATGGTTTTAATTTCATTAATATTCACGCAATGCAGTGAATACAAAGCAAAATTAAACACATTCACATAATTTGCATTGTTGAATAAAATAAATGTATGTTGCTTAGTATGTGTCTTAATTATTTAAATACCAAAGCATCATAATTTTCTCCTTCAAAAAATGACAAAGAATATTGGAATAAGTTACACTTTTAACTATATATTCCTATTTATAAATTACTAAAAAGTGTTAGATATAATGTGTGCTTATTTAACATATCAACTACAAATAGCATTTTAAAATATTTTAACTTTAAATGGGGACTGATAATTTAAAGGAACTTACTCGTATATTTTATACACAGTTCAAATATTTAGCAGGATATAATTTTTCAAACTAACATAAAATATTCGAACAATGTCTCACTTACCAGAAGTAGCAGCATTTAAACTTCATTCCCATCGCTGCAAAAATCATATTTTACCCAGTGTGAAACATGCTTCGAAACAATACGAAGAAGCGCGCATCGTGGACCCCACTTCGATTGGAAGTTCGCCGACAAAGTACGCGCGCTTGCGGGGAAAACTAACTGCGAGTGAAATCTGTCCGATAAATCGCAACTCTTAAGAAACCACGCTGCGCCGCCAAGTTCGTCGCCAAACGAGCGAAGCTTCCTAGAATTACATAAATCGTGGTAATTTTTATACTTGGGTCATCCAATTGCGAAAAAAAAAATCCGATAGGGACAACATATCACTTTACCTACAGATTCACTATTTTTCTTCATAAATTCCGTAATAATTAATTTAAGTGTTATCGCACAAAATTACGCATAGAATCGGTACTAAATTGAAATTATATCCGATTTACAATTTTAAAACATTTTTTACTTTATTTTGCGTCTTATTGTATTTTAAAACGTCTCCAGCTTGCCAAAATTCCATAAAAATGAAATCAGTCGAGGACTGTTTATTCTAGATAATGGAATTCAATAATTAAAATACACTTCGTGCGAAGAATAAGAAAGATTTAAGCACAAATAACACAATGCAGCGTACAGTTGTTTCGAGGATACACTAGATCCCCTTCATCAGTGCAAAGGAACCAACAAAATGAAAAAGAGGAATTCATTCCTCCTTTTTCTTGGTTCTTTTTTTCACAATTCATTAAATTTAATTTAATTGCACAAATTAGCACATATAACTCTTTGAAATTACATTAAATTTGACTAGACGTATTTTCAAAGGCGACGGTATCAAAAATGTGAAAATCTGAAATATCTCGAAAACGGTTAATCTTAAAAGTTTTAGGGTTGAGATTATTTTTTTCGTTGTCAAAAACTACGCAAAAGACAAGCAATTGATTGACACAATTGAGCATACGTAGTCTTTTACTTTAGATTTTGACAATTTCTTGCCAAAATTCTTCAGCCAAAAGAAGGGCAAGTTATTTTCTCCCGAATCGTACCAAACTCTAATCAGCACCAAAGTGGCTTATCTATCAAATTTTGTGAAATTTAGTCAATTTGCTTTTCAACTAGAGTGAGTACATACATTGATAACATACATACATTGATAACAGAGAGCGAGAGAGGGGGGGGGGGGAAATGATTGACACAATTGAGCATACGTAGTCTTTTACTTTAGATTTTGACAATTTCTTGCCAAAATTCTTCAGCCAAAAGAAGGGCAAGTTATTTTCTCCCGAATCGTACCAAACTCTAATCAGCACCAAAGTGGCTTATCTATCAAATTTTGTGAAATTTAGTCAATTTGCTTTTCAACTAGAGTGAGTACATACATTGATAACATACATACATTGATAACAGAGAGCGAGAGAGGGGGGGGGGAAATGATTGACACAATTGAGCATACGTAGTCTTTTACTTTAGATTTTGACAATTTCTTGCCCAATTTCTACAGCAAAAAAAAAGGGGGGGCAAGTTATTTTTTTCCCGAATCGTACCAAACTCTAATCAGCACCAAAGTGGCTTATCTATCAAATTTTGTGAAATTTAGTCAATTTACTTTTCAACTAAAGTGGATACATACATTAATAACACATATACATTGATAACAGAGAGCGAGAGAGAGAGAGGGGGAGGGAAAGATAGAGGGGAGAGGGAGGGAAAGAGAGGGAGGAGAGAGAGGGGGAGGAGAGAGAGTGGGAGGAGAGAGAGAGAGAGGAGGGATGTCAAGCTAAAAATACTTCTTTTTTCGGGTTCTTGAGGGCAGGAAACACGTAGATCTCGAATTGCGATTTTCGACACGATTCCAATACTTTTCCTATACATTGCAATGTATTGGAAGAAAAGCAAAATACTGAATTCGTGTTCCAGAAGCCCGAAGACGAGCAGAATTTTTAATTAAAAATTTATACAACTTTTCAAAACTTTTATAATTATTTTAGGTTTGCGCATCTTTATTTTTACAACGAAATTATATTATGTCAGAACTATGCGTTAGATATCATTTTTAAAAATTGACGATTCTATACTTAGAGAAAGAAGCTTTCTTCGTAAGCTTAATCGATCAGTCTAAACTCGATTTTTTAAAAATGTGATACCAGCTACATGGCGACTGAATTTGTCGATCGTCCTAGAGGTTTGCAAAATTCTGGCACACAGCAAGTTTTCTTGCTGCCATTGTAACTAACGGCTATTTCATGCTTAAGACTGCAAAATAAGTGTGAAAACGACTGGACCAATTTTGCCATACCATTGTTTTTTAGAAAAAAAAAATCCTTAAAACATTTATTTCTCAGGATCTGTTATAGATAGAGCTCAGATGATGACTGATTTGGGATTCAACATCAAATTCCGAAGGAGAATAGAGGGGGGGGGGCGGAGGGTTACTGAAGATTTCCCACTTCCAGTTCTTTTTTCATTTCCTGTTCAAAAATTCTCATTTTATTTGAAACCCCTATTTCTCAAAATTAGCTGTAGATAGAGTTTAAATGACAACTGATATGAGTTCAGTACACACATTCTAATGGAGATTGGTGGTTCACCAAGAATTTTCACTTCCAGTTCAAACATTTTACTCGAAACATCTATTTCTCAAGATTGGTTATAGACATAGCTTCGATAATGACTAATATGGATTCAGCATAGGCAAGGTTTGATCAGGCAGGGTTTGATCTTGTCCATCTTGGCAGTACCGGTTTGAACTCGGGACAAAGAGCGGTAGGCCAGTATTATAAGTTGAGCTAAAGACGCCTCCAATTCAAGGCATTTAATACGCATTCGCTACAACACCATTTGGCACCATATGAAATATCCTTCATGTATTTCTAGAATAAATAGAAGCGTAATGCTGACTTTGATAGCGTATCCTATAGTTGGTTCAATAGGTATTTGCTTTTCTTCGTCTGGAAACTCGTGCCAAACGACATTGTTCAAATTTCGTTGATTAGACCACTGTTGAAATATACCACGATACTGCAAATTTATGATTAAAAAAATAATAAGAGGAAAAAGTATGTAACAGAATATGATACTTTTTAGTAATAATAGAATTATAACAGAAAAATGTGGCAAAAGCGAAAGCTGTGTCTGAATTAAATATTCTACATTGGAATGAAATATTCTACGTCCTGCGTATAAGAAGAATTTCTTGAAAAATATTTTTTTTAGGTTTTTGACCATAATACCTTTGGTAGAGGCATTTTTATTAAATAAAATAACTCTTTTCTTTGATAAACATTTTAGAATTTTACTTCAAACGTTTCACCTTCCAAATAAAATAAAAATAAACAAACTAAATTCAGATTTGCTTTTCAAATTGCAAATTAAACCGGAAATTTTGTGAAAATATTATATACATGAACTTTTTAAGTTGAATTTCATTTTTACTTTTCCTATATGCGTAGTATAATGCATAGGGAAAGCATGACAGATGAAAATCCGAATTCCTGAATTCAAATCAAACGTGTGTCTGTGTGGATGCAATCTCTCGCGAACGCATGGAGCGTTTCAAATGAAATTTAATGTACACATTACAATATGTTAATACTAGAACCCTATTAATTTAACCGCAATCGAATGTTCGGAAAACCCCTAAATTTTAAATGAAATTTTGAAAAAAACAGAACCTTCAATAATATTATATAAATGGTAATTTCCTATGTAATTTTTCATTAAAAAACGAATGGCATGAATTTTAGAACGCTAGCATGAACCGTTCTTGAAATATTGCACATTTTTTCAAATAAATTTATAAAAAAAAATTAAAGTGAAAAAAAGTATTAACTATTGTGAAATATGGTCACTTTTGATATATACCTAATATTATACAAAATATTTATTCACATCATTCTAGTAGATCTAGTTCGTTCCATTCACAAGAGAATGTAGTTTCGGCAATAGTTTTGTAGTTTGACACCTAACAATTTGCCAATAGTCATTTATATATAAGGAATGCTCTTCTCCCCATCTATCAGTAACGCTTGGCGTTAAATTTGGCGACTTTGGTGGCTAATTTGGTAAAATATTGCCACAGTGGCGATATTTCATCCCCAGATTGACAAAAATATCTTCAAAATTACAAAAATGACTCTGAATTGACTAAAATAGTGCCAAATCGATGAATTAATTACAAAATATTTTGTATATTGATTATGTAGCTTATTGTGCATGCGATCAACATTGATAATTATACATTTGAATTGCTCGAAATATAACTTGTAAATAGTTTTAAATGTTGTCATCCTGAAAAGCCCCAAATGTAACAATTCAACATTAAAAAACAGTGTGGTGTAGATCATACACATCATTTTTTCACTATAGAAGAAGTTAATTCATTGCATTATATATAAGAAAAGTAATGTGCTGCCCACATCAGATTTTCTTATGTCTTCACAATGAGTAGAAATTAAATATTTAGAGACAAAAGAGAATTTTAAGTACTTTCATAAATATATCTTATCAACTTATTCAATCTAAAAATTGCATTATCGGTGTAAAACCTCTTTCACATTCAATATTGAAAACATATATTTTTTTAAATTGATTTAATCATTGGAACATTAAATTAATTTAAAAACACAACACAATGTATTACATATATCCCCTCCATACTAATGTAAATGACTTAACGTATAATAAGATAACACTGTTTAATCATATACAAAGGTGATTATCAATCATATCTATAATACCGATTTTATTAAAACAAGACAGGGAATAGTTAAGAACTTAAAATTTATTTCAAAATTATAGATGCTACGTTGGAAAGTGAAATTTCGAAACATTTATAATCCGTCCAAGAAAATTGAAAATTTTAATAGAGAGCATGGTTCGACCATACTACTAAGGAGAAATGTCTATTGAAAGGCGCTTTATAATGGAGCAGTTCCAATTGTTAAAACGCCCGTGGCAGAGAGAAACTTAAGTTTATTTCGATTTTATAATTTAGTTTTTCGCTATCGGCGGCCTGCCATGTTGCGACAACCGGTTTGCTGATGCGCTTTATCGATAGCGATGCGGTGATGTGGTAAGCCCTGTAAAAGAAACTACAATATATTTCGTTATAAACAAGTATACGTATATATAGGTATGGGAAAAACTGATTACATGCTAAAAAAATAAGTATTTTACATTAATAACTAAAATTTGAACTTTGGAATATAGCAACCTCTTTGAACCGGTTTCCCACTTATTATGTGCTCGTCAATGGCATATATCTGCAATGAATAGCTGATATCTTGAAATACTGATATCTGCAATGGCAGCAAGAAAACTTGCTATATTCCTCAAACCTCTACGGGTAATAACAACCTCAGACCTACCGCCTAGTGGGCTGAATTTAACTCAAGCTGCATGAGACTGCAATGGTCAAATTCATATAGTCACAGTACGGGCCTGTTGCAGGCGTGTAATTCAATTTTATTGGATTTAACGATGGTTTGAATTCAAATTAATCGATTCTTAAAATTAAAATTCCAATTTTTTTTTTAAGTTTTCCTTTCAAAATAGGCGACATTTATTTTTACGACTTCGCCTAGACAGCCAATCATACGATTATGGAATTTGACGAGCATGAAATTGCAAATTTTCGCCATCTACGTAGAAAAATGTGACGTCATTTACTGATTTTTTAAATTTTTTCATATGAAAAGAGTGAAAGAAACATAATAGAATGAAGTGAGAGACTGAAAATGTTTAACACTTCACAATAACAACTCCGCATACCTATAAAATGTAAAAAGAAGCCGGTTGTTGAAGTGTTGAAAACCCAGACCACACGACAGACCCGAAAGCTTACTGTTGCTAAGTGTGTGGCCGGAAACTTTATTTTGGATTCAAGAAATTACAATACATGTTAAGATTGAATCACAACACGAGTAGTTACATCAAGACAAGCAAAAGAATGGCAACGACAAAACAAAACATAAAAACAATACAATACAATACAGTACAATACAATACAATACAGTACAATACAATACAATTCAAGAGAGACATAAGACAGAAAATTGTAAAGAGGGGAAAACCCGACGGAAAAAAACCCTAACACAAAAAAGGGAATACAGAAAAAGAAAAGGGTCAAGATTGGAAGACAAAAGGGTTAAGATATAGTTTAATATACCAGGATTTAACTGAATTTTTCTACTGAGAAAAAAAAGCAGGGTTGAAGTGACATATTCAAAATATCCATGTGTGCAAATTTAATAAAATTTATTACAACAAAACATTAAATTTATAACAACAAGACAATAAAATTTATTACAACAGAAAGCAAGAAATTTAAGGGCCAAAAACGGACGGCTGTAAACCAGGAATCCAAGAGAAAATTTAAAAGCCAAAAAGCGGACGGCTGCAGAACAGGAATTCGTAAAGAAAAAAGATAAAGCAAGAAATTTAGACACCAAAAACGGACGGCTGAAAACCAGGAATCCAAGAGAAAAATTAAAAGCCAAAAAGCGAACGGCTGCAGAACAGGAATCCGTGAAGAGATAACAAAAATGCAATATTAAAAGGATAAAAATACTAATAAAATAATAAAAGGACAGAAAACAAAGGATTTATAAACCAAAAGCGGACGGCTGAATACCAGGAATCCAAGAGCAAAAAAAAAAATACATCGTACTATAAATTTCGCTATTTTCGGTTACATCGTCCAATTTCAGCAATTTTGTTAGCTATTGTTAGCCGTATATCCCGATAACGGAAAGTAACAGACAGCCTCCGGACCCACACCATAGCTTGATGGTCTTTTTTATTGCATTAAAATTTGTCCTGAAAAGTCATAAAATTACCTGTACGAGCTTTCGAAATGCTATCAGTGAAAAGAGATGTTTATCTGACTTTTTAATTTTTATAATATTTGCTCTTCACTATAGAAAAAAAATCTGATGTGGGCAGCACATAACTTTCTTTACATAATGCAATGCATTTACTACTTTTACAGCAAAAAAATAGTTTATTCTTATAGTAGATATTTATATTCTTTTCAAGATATTGAATTTTTGTCAATGAGTCGTCATTTTCATTGATTTAGCGTCATTTTTAAACATTTGGCAAAATTTTCGTTAATTTGGCAACATTTAAAAAAGTCGTCAAGTTGGCATCATTTTCATTGATTTAACGTCATTTTTAAACATTTGGCGAGATTTTCGTTAATTTGGCAACATTTAAAAAAGTCATCAAGTTGGCGTCATTCCGCCAAATTCATCACCAAAGTCTCGCCAAGTATTATGGAAGGAAAAATAAGTTATTCGTATAGCAGATAAATGACTATTGGCTTTCAAATACAAAAGTATTACTCAACGTATCTTTTTAACACTTTACAACAAGGTTGAAAAGTGTTTATGACTTTGTTCATTCTGTCTGTCTGTCTGTTTGTCTGTCCGTTAGCACGATAACTGCAGTAAAAATGACTTAATCAAAATGAAATTTTAGTATGTTGTTGGTCTGTAGGACCTATGGGAATATAAATAAATAATATCGCCCAATTAGTTTTGGATTGAACCCGGGTTGAAAAAATGAAACACATTGAGCCCTATGGAATCTAATTTTTCAAACATATTTTAAGCGGATTTAAAATTCACAAATTGCTTCGAAAATTTTAAGTAATATTCAAATTGTTCCATAAAATATATAAGAAAAAATTCATCGAAATATATTCAGTAGTTTTTTAAATAAAAATTAAAATAATAATTACACCTCTTATATGAAGCGATCACGTGACCCACTTCAAAATAATATATGGCATCCATCTTGTGTCAAAATCGTGATTTTTAAAGTTCTTTTTAATTCATATTGAGTGTTGTATCCGTCCTAAAACCGCTTTATTTTTGCCTAAATTCTGTGCATCTACATACTGAAACAACGCAATTAAAATATATTTGAGTTTAAATGATCATCCAAATTTGATTATTTTTACAACGAAGCCTATTTTTCACTTATGGAAAATGTAAACAGCAAAATATATAGAATGAGTTGTATAGGAATTGCTGCATTTCTTTAACGCAAAATTATTTAGCTCATGGTGTCTGCATAGCTAATATGTTTGAAATATTCATTGATTTTAAAAAGAGAAGGACAATTTTTTTCGATGAAGTTTTAAGCATAGAGTTTAATTATTTGTAGCTGCATGGTCTTAATTATTAAATAAAATAAATTATTATAGTATTGTGATGAATGAAATGAATGGGAAATTGTTCATGAATGAAATGCTGCTTTTATAGAGAGAGCCAGGCGTGTTATTTTTTCTATGACGTCATTTGAATGAATTTCAGTTGTTTTCCATGAATATTTCAAATATAATAAATTATCGTAGTATTATGATAATTCTAAAATTATTACCAATTAATGTATCGCAATTTTGATATGTTTAAACCAGGCAATTTATATTTCAATGCCGTCATTTGAATGAAGTTCATTTTCTTCTATGAAGGTTTAAAATTTCAAATATAATAAATTAATGTAGTATTGTGATAAGTTTTAAAATATTACCGAGGAATGTATTGCATTTTAGACATGTTTAAATAAAATTGCATTGAAGTTGAAAAGTGTTTCATAATTAATGCTTTAAGCATGATTGATCTTTCTTGTTTCATGAATGGAACGAGCTAGATCCACGAGAATGATGTCACCCAATTTATAGCATGATATTACATATGTTAAGTGAACATGTTTCTCAACAGTTAATATATATTTTTTTAATTTATGGGATTTGTTCATAAATTTATTTTAAAAATATGCAATATCTCGAGAACGGTTTATGCTAGCGTTCTAAAATTTATGTCGTTCGTTTTCTAAGGAAAAATTACATAAGAAATGTCTATTTGCGTAACTATATTAAAGGTTTTGATTTTTTGATGATTTTTTCAAAATTTCACTGGGAAATTTAGGGGGGTTCTGTACATTCGATTGCGTTTAAAAACAATAGGCTTCCAGTATTCACGGATTGGGATTTTTGTATCAGATTTCATTCGAATTGCTCCATTCGTTCGTGAGATATCGTCTCCACAGACTCACTGGCACACACACACACACACACACACACACACACACACACACACACATAGACAGCACCTCAAAAATGTTTGAATCGTGATCAGGGATGCTTGAAACGTGCTCTCCAGTCGAAAACTCCAATTAGAATTTTCGACCCCGTCACAGTACTTTCCTTATACATTATGTATATAAGGAAAGTAATACTCCAACTATTACAGATTATTTTTGTTACTGAACTGTTACTGACGTTCGCGCCGATTTCTATGTAAGCGATGTGACACAAAATTCATATTTACATATGTAAGGCATTTTTTATTTCTTTTATCGATCTCTCACAATCATAAAGATTCTCGCACGTCCAATACCCAATAATATAATGACTAATTTTCATAATTTTAATTCAATTCAAATTTATTATAAAAAGGAAAAAAGAACAAACTGATTCATTTTTTGTGAGCTTCGCTTTTATCTATTAATCTTCATTTACAGTGTGTAATTAAATCATTTATACTAAAATCCGTTTTCGGGGATGCATTTGGTGAGTTGAATAATATTAAGTAGAAATAAATGCAGAACGAAAATGATCATATACTACTTGTTTAATGGTATTTATTAATAAATACTATTAAACTATATTTTAAAGCAAGAATTCACTATTTCCTCTTCTTAATGAAGATACGAACAATATACAAGTGAGGTGTGACGTATTTTCAAAGAAATATATGACAATTAACTAATTTTTGAATAAAAAAGGACAGCAGATGGAAATATTTTACTCATCTAGATAGAAAATAGGTTAAGAATATGGTTTATAAGTATTAAGAATCTGGTTTATAAGGTATTATCAAGAGTATCACTGAAAAAGAAAATCTGATGTGGGCAGCACATGACTTTCGCTGCAGACTTATATCCACTTTCTCTTTATTTTATTTAAATTTAATTCACTTTTAATTCAATTTTCGTTCTCATTTAGTAACTAAACTTATTTTCAAAGGTGGCGTACAAAAAATACGAAAAAACTAAAATATCTCGAGAACCTAGTGTAATGGAGTTGGTCTTATTCTTTTTTTCGTTAACAATTACGTATAAAACAAGTATTTAATGGATATATTTGAGCAGACGTATTTTTTTTCTTATAGATTTTGGCAATTTTGGGGGCCATTTCGTAAGAAAAGGCAGGTTGTTCTTTTCCGAATCGTACCAAAATCTAATCAGCACCAGATCATCCTGTAAGTAACGTATCTACCAAATTTTGTGAAATTTGGTCAACTAGTATTTTAGCTAGAGTGGATACATGATATTTTTACGAGCCATTTCGCAAAAAAGGCGGGTTCTGTTTTTACGAATCCTACCAAAAACTAATCAGCACCAGGGTCTACATTGCACAGCCACACAGACAGACACACAGACACACACACAAACGTCACGCTAAAAACAGTTTTTTCGTATTCTAGAGGTCTCGAAACGTGTAGATCCGTCGAAAACTCGAGTTGCGATTTTCGTCATGATTCCAATACTTTCCCTATACATTACCATATATTGCAGGGAAGGTAATAGCTTTTAATGAAACATTAATAATTTTAATCTTCCTCACATGCATAATGTAGAACGTATGTTATGACGCAATTAAAAGTAGAAAGTTTTAATTTAAATATTATATTTATTATTTTGAAAAATAAATATATTTGGGACACGCCTGAGTGCAAATCGAATTTTTTTTCAAAGTGGTATATGTGTACTTAAGTATGTGAACAACATTGTCTCGGAAACACAATACTCTATTTAAATGAGTTTTTGCTTGATTATTACAATGAGTGTAAATGAAATATTTAATAACCACCACTACTTTATCAAAATAATGATAATCAATCACGTTCAATAAACAGCCATTCAATATATTTAATTTTAAGGTGAAAAAAGATGAAAATTTAAGTTCGCTGTGTTGTTTTAATTTCAAGGTAGTGTAGGCTTTTTTAAATGATTTATCTAATAAATACACAAAATCTAAATTATGTGAGAAGCACATGAATTTCCCTATATATTAATTTTTGTCTCTTTCTTTTCTGTTATTTATATTAATTATATAAATTAGCATATATTTATTTTTCCATTTAAAATGGAAGTTCACTTAAAGTTGATTCAAATTTTCAGTTTTTCAATTATTTAATTTTTACTTCGAAATTTATTGGGGTTTTTTGCAACAAATTTCTAAATTCCGAACGAAATATTTCGTCAAAACGATTCATTTTAGCATATTGATTGCGTGATTATTTTCTAAATATAGATGTGCATATTTTTACTTTCCATGCAATACATGGTAATGTATAGGGAAAGTATTGGAATCATGCCGAAAATCGCAACTCGAGTTTTCGACGGATCTACACGTTTCGAGACCTCTAGAATACGAAAAAACCATTTTTAGCGTGACGTCTGTGTGTGTGTCTGTGTGTCTGTCTGTCTGTGAGTCTGTCTGTGTGCCTGTGCAGATTTTGTATCCACTCTAACTAAAAAACTAATACACCGAATTTCACAAAATTTTGTAGGTAAGTCACCTGTGGGCGAGTCTGGTGCTGATCAGTTTTGGATACGATTCGGGATAAAAGAACCCGCTTTTTATTGCGAAATGGCTCGCAAAAGCTTATATCCACTTTAACTGAAAAACTAATGGACCGAATTTCACAAAATTCGGTAGATGAGTCACTTGTGGGTTACTCTGGTGCTGATTAGATTTTGGTACGATTCGGAAAAAAATAACCTGCCTTTTCTGCAAAATGGCCCGCAAAAATCGTCAAAATCTAAACAAAAAAACTAGGTATACTCAAATATATCCATTAAATGCTCGTTTAATACGTAAGTTTTAACGACAAAAATAATAAGACCAACCCCATTACACTAGGACTAGCCGTTTTCGAGATATTTTAATTTTTCGTATTTTCTCTACGCCACCTTTGAAAATAAGTCCGGTTACCGAATGAGAACGAAAATTAAATTAAAAGTGAAATAAATTTAATTAAAATAAAGAGAACGTTAATATAAGTCTGCAGGGAAAGTCATGTGCTGCTCACATCAGATTTTTACTTTCCCTGCAATACATGGTAATGTATAGGGAAAGTATTGGAATCATGCCGAAAATCACAACTCGAGTTTTCGACGAATCTACGCGTTTTGAGACTTCCAGAATACGAAAAAATTATCTTTATCGTGACGTCTGTGTGTGTGTTTATCTGTCTGTGTATCTGTGTGTCTGTCTGTGCAATGCATGTATCCACTCTAACTCAAAAACTAATGGACCGAATTCCATAAAATTTGGTCAGTAAGTCACTTGCACATGATCCTGGTGCTGAATAGTTTTTGGTATGATTCGGGATAAAACAACCCGCCTTTTTTTGCGAAATGTCCAGCAAAAATTACCTGTATCCACTCTAACTAAAAAACTAACTGATCAAATTTTACAAAATTTGGTAAATAAATCACTTGTGGGTCACCCTGGTGCTAATTAGATTTTGATACGATTAGAAAAAGAAGAACCTGCATTTTTTTACGAAATAGTCCGCAAAAATTGTATATATCCACTCTAACTCAACTAATCGAATAAATTTCATAAAATTTGGCAAATAAGTCACTTGTGGGCGACCCTGGTGCTGATTAGATTTTGGTACGATTCAGGATAAATGAACCTGCCTTTATTGCGAAATGGCCCACAAAAATTGTATTTATCTACTCTAGCTGGCGAACTAATTGATCAAATTACACAGAATTTGGTAGATAAGTCGCACGTAGAATACTGTGCTGGTTAGATTTTGATACGATTCGGAAAAAGGAATCTGCCTTTTGTTTGCGAAATGACCCCCAAATCTAATATATTCGATCTAAAATAAAATACTACATGTGCAAGATAATTGAACTCTGAAATAAATTACTGAAATTGATTAAATATATTAATTAAGTACTTGTTTTACATGTAAAATTCGACAATTAAGCGAATAAATCCAACCCCATGTCTGTAGGATAAACCGTTCTCGAGATATTGTAATTTTCGGAATTTTAAGGACCTGAAAAATTTTGTATTAAGTTGCCAAATGAAACGAAGATGCAATAAAAAAAAGAATTAGATATAATATCAGAAAATTATCCATATTATTTTCTGCAAGTAAACTCAATTTAATGCACAGTGAAATAAAAAATTACAAAATGAATTTGAAACTGCAGGGAAAGTCATGTGCTGCCCACATCAGATTTTTTCTTTTATTTTCATTTTTTGAAAAATTATGTTAAGAACTACTTCTATTTCTTTATTTTCATGAAAAGCTAATAGACACCAGAGTAAATTACCAATGATACATTTCATGAAAATCTGATAGTTCTTTTGTTTAACACATACGTATATTACGTTACAAGCACAAATAGGCACACTTAGAGGTGATGTTGTCAATCGCCACTGTGGCATTTTGCGAAAAAAAATTCAATTTGGCGATTGAGAAAAGATTTGGCGAAAATGTTAGCGATTATGAATTCTGCCAATGTCAAAATCAAAATCGTGGTATACTAATAGCAATGCTTACTACTACTATGATATTTGTCTTTTCCAAAACAATTATCTTTGGAATTTGAGAATTTATAAATGAAAACAAATTTTTCTGTCGGAATATGTCAAAATAAAATCTGACTTTATTTGGCGAAAGAAAATTTCATTTGGCTAAGGGGTTGGCGAAAATAATCAAATTTCCAGGGCAACCCCTAAGAGTACTACACACGCATATATCAAAACAGTAAATACTTCTGAAAATAGTTGAATCGTGCTCACACATCCATCATGTTCAAATATCTTGAATTTTTACATTTACATTTTTTCTCCTTTTTCCCCTTTTTTCTCCACCATCCAGACATCGTAGAAAAAAACAAATCACACGACCGGAAAGAGCAGACAATTGCGAGTAAAAATTGCGAGTAAAAAATTGCGATATTTTCGTTAATTTGGTAACATTTCAAAAAATCGCCAAGTTGGCGACATTCCGCTAAATTCGTCGCCAAAATCTCGCCAAGCGTTATGGACGAAGACATAAGTTATTCGTACAGTAGATAAATGACTATTAGCGTTCAAATACAAAAGTATTACTCAAAGTATTTTTTTTTTCATGAATGAAACGAGCTAAATCCACGAGAATGATGTCACCCAATTTATCGCATGGTATTACATATGAAAAGTGAACATGTTTCTCAATAGGAAATATTGTTTTTTTATTTTCCATGACGTTTTGATAATTTTTTTTAAAAATGTGCAATATCTCAAGAACGGTTCATGTTAGCGTTCTAAAATTTATGTCAATCGTTTTCTAATGAAAAATTACATGAGAAATGTCTATTTGCGTAACTTTATAAGTGGTTTTGATTTTTTGACGATTTTTTCAAAATGTCATTCGAAAATTTAGGGGGGTTATGAACATTCGATTGCGTATAAAAACAATAGACTTCCAGTGTTTATGGATTGTAATTTTTGTACCAAATTTGGTTCGAATCGGTCCATTCGTTCGTCAGTTATCGTCTCCACAGACTCACTACACACACACATACTTTCACACACACACACACACAGACATCACTTCAAAAATGTTAGATTCGTGATCAGGGATGCTTGAAACGTGCTCTCCCGACGAAAACTCGAATTCGAATTTTCGACCCCGTCACAATACTTTCCTTATACATTATGATATAAGGAAAGTAATATTGTTGGTATGTATGGGCAGCACGCACGTATTTTTACCTTCTAATGTTTCACAATCTCATACTCTGTGAGGAGGAGATGGAATAATGTTATTGTATATGGTTTGGGCTTAGCTAAGGGCTGATGGCCATCGAAAAAATTTACCCGTGACCTGTCAAGCTATAAATGAAATGAAATAATATTTAGACTTGAAATGACGGAATTAATGTTAATATGAAATGCATTCAATATGAAATCCCGCCGAAATATTATTTTAATTTTCGCACTTTACAACTAAGTTGAAAAGTGTTTATGACTTTGTTCATTCTGTCTGTCTGTCTGTCCGTTCGCACGATAACTGCCATAAAAATGAATTAATCAAAATGAAATTTTAGTATGTTGTTCAGACGGTCTGTATGACCTATGGGAATATAAATGAATAATATCACCCAATTAGTTTTGGATTGAACCCGGGTTGAAAAAATGAAATATATTGAGCCCTATGGGAACTAATTTTTCAAACATTTTTTAAGCGTATTTAAAATTCACAAATTGCTTCGAAAATTTTAGGTAATATTCAAATTGTTCCATAAAATATATAAAAAAAATTCAGCGAAATATATTCAGTAGATTTTTAAATAAAAATTAAAATAATAATAACACCTCTTATATGAAGCGATCACGTGACCATGATATGAAAAGATCACATGACTCACTTCAAAATGATATATGGCATGCATCTTATCACAAAATCGAGATTTTTAAAGTTCTTTTTAATTCATATTGAGTGGTGTATCCTTCCTAAAACCACTTTATTTTTGCTTAAATTCTGTGCATCTACATACTGAAACAACACAATTACAATATTTTTTAGTTTAAATGCTCATCCAAATTTGATTATTTCTACAACGAAGCCTGTTTTTCACCTATGTAAAATGTAAACAGCAAAACATATAGAATGAGTTGTATTAGAATTGCTGTATTCCTTTAACATAAAATCATTTAGTTCATGGAGTCTGCATAGCTGATATGAATGAAATATTCATTGATTTTACAAAGAGAAGGACGATTTTTTTCGATGAAGTATTACGCATAGAGTTTAATTACTTGTAGCTCCATGGTCTTAATTTTTAAATAAAGTAAATGATTGTAGTATTGTGATTAATGACATGAATGGGAAATTATTTATGAATGAAATTATGCTTTTATAGAGAGAGCCAGGAGTGTTATTTTTTCTATGACGTCATTTGAATGAATTTCAGTTGTTTTCCTTGAATGTTTCAAATATAATAAATTATCGTAGTATTATGATAATTCTAAAATTATTACCGAGGAATGTATCACATTTTAGAGATGTTTAAACCAGGCAATTTATATTTCAATGCCGTCATTTGAATGAAGTTCATTTTCTTCTATGAAGGTTTAAGATTTCAAATATAATAAATTAATGTAGTATTGTGATAAGTTTTAAAATATTACTGAGGAATGTATTGCATTTTAGACATGTTGAAATAAAATTGCATTGAAGTTGGAAAGTGTTTCATAATAAATGCTTTAAGCATGATTGATCTTTCTTGTTTTCTTTATCATTTTATCGCCTGTGGAAATATTTTGAAATGAAATAATTTGAATTGACATAATTATAATGACATATTTTGAATTGACATAAGTATCAACGGCTTCGTCGAGATACCTCTGGTTCGTCACAATACCGCCTGAGAAAATGTGATAGTCCTAGAGAAAAACCAGTCCATACCAATATAGTACCACGAACAAATACATGACATTCAATGACGTTACTGGACTGGCCGCGTGCTCCTTGTTCTTTCCAGACTTGCACACGTCTGCTGTCCGATTGCAGGGCAAATCTCGATTCGTCTGTGAAAAGAACATTTGTGTATCTATGACTACAAAAATATATGTATTCATATGTAAGTAGGTACATACAAGGTAGGATCAAAACGTTCGAAAACTGTACTGATATCTCCAACCCTGATTGGAGGAGAGGGGAACTATTTTTCCGTGGCATAGAGGCATATGTGACGAGAGATGTGAAAAGGAAAAAGCAGGTGTTTTTCCAGAAAATGCGTGTCAGTGAACTGTAGTCGTTCGCGCTCATCGAAAACGAAAATGGCGTTTGAAGAACAACGTGCGAATATCAAATTCTGCCAACGTTTGGGGAAATCTTCGATAGAAACACCTGCTGCAGCAGGTACAATGTTTCTGTCGGAGATTTCCCCAAACGCTGGCAGAATTTGATATTCGCACATTGTTTTTCAAACGCCATTTCCGTTTTCGACGAACGCGAACGACTACAGTTCACTGACACGCATTGTCTGGAAAAACCCTGCACTGCGGACCTGCATCTTCCTTTTCACATCTCGCGTCACATGTGCCTCTACGTTACGGTAAAATAGTTCTCCTCTCTTCCAATCAAGGTTGGAGATATCAGCCCAGTCTCCGAACTTTTTCATCATTCCCTGTTCTAACGAGTAGGAATCGACAATAAAACGGTTGAGGGAGGCATTTATTTCAGATAGGTGAATTGCTGTTATATTCAAGAATGATGCAATAAGTAACGCTTGCATTAACGGAACGTAGTATACTGCTACTTTAAAATTGCCTCCATTGGCATGGCCGCTTCAAACCTTTGTGAGGCTCTTTAGCAAATGTAAATACCTGGGGGGGGGGGGGCATTAAACTTACAAGATAAAAAATGTACATTGTGCACCGAAGATGGACCTCCAGATCTTTGAAAGTCCTCAGCGTTTGTCTATTTTGCCAATGGTGAAAAACGGCCCTGTCCGTCAAACACAACTCACATTTGAATTTCAGCAAGAATATTACCGCGTACTTTTGACAAACATTGAAGAAGTCGCCGTGTTAGAGGCTGAGATGGTACTTTATTGCCTTCCGTATTCTCTCTTCGTTTGTTCCTAGTATCGATTTCTACTTATTGGATAACACTGTACAGCTTTGTAATTGGCTAGTTTCATCTATCTCGCTTTGTTGCTAAGTTTGCTATACAAACTTTTTAAATGGCAAGCTAGGGTCACTGCAATCTTCTTTATTCGATCGATTATGGTTACTTTACTACAGACGCCGACGTGGTTGTCGAGTGGTCAAGGCAAGCGTTTCCGTAGCAATCGCTCGAGCGCCACGTTGTGGGTTCGAGCCCCACGTAAGGCATGGATGTTTGTGTTTGTGGGCGCAATGTGATCCACCCCCTCTGGTGCGCCTGGGGCAACGTTAATGGACGGCTAAATGGTTCACACTCTGGCCGCTGTTATAAAGGCGAATGACGAAGGTCAAAGTGCCTGGCCATTTGAAAAAAAAACTTTACTACAGACAGACCTAACTTGTACGCTCATGAGCCTTACCTTACAAAGTTATTGGGAAGCTTAATGACTTTTCTATAGAAACCTTGTACATTTATACTATGTATTTCAGAGAAAATGGAACGTAACAACTAAAGATAGCAATCGTTAGTTTTGTCGCGAAAGAAAAGCAGGCGTGACCCGTTTTATTTATTACTCGATACTTCGTCACTGTCGAACATTAGTCAAACTGCTGTGCTGGCGCCGCTGGTTCGGGGTCAGAAGTAGATATTAAAACCTCCTCTTTTATGCTATCGAAAGAAGTTTTTCACCTTATCCAGAAATAAATAATTCCGCGCATCACTTTGAAATTGAAATGTCAACATTTGATCAATATTAGGTAAAATATGACCCACATATTTCGAGTCATTCAAATTTTATCATTACTTTCCTTGCGTGCAGCATGTGAAAAGCTGTGGCGAAGGTGAAAATTATCGTTCGAGTTTTCGGTGGACATACACAATGGTATGTGGGAGGAGGAAGGGGAATTTTATAGAATAAGGGTCACTACTGGACATGCAGCTAGAGGGGGAATGGCGTTCATTTAAAAATTTTCAAAGAAAACCTCATTGTATGAACGTTATGGTATAAAAGTAATAGAAAGGGTGTATATATATAGATTAAAATATATTTAATTGTATAGTTCATTTATTTTTTGTATAGATTCACATAACTGCATAAAAATCTCGATTTTTTTTTTTTAACCATAAATGCATATTTTATCTTTATATTTTTTTATAGCATCATTTTATCTTAATATTCGTTTTACAGGTAGAATATATTTTCCAAACTTGCACATGGGTAGTAAAACGTTCAAAACGTCTAAACATAGTGAATAATTAACATATACGTATTTGTAAATGTCCACAGCTGCTAAATTCTGCATTGAAAATATGATTCTTTATATGTTGTTGTTGAGACCCAGACCGTCCGACCTACCAGAAAGGTGTAAGGTAACTGTTTGGACGGCCGGTGATTCTTTATATGTGTAAAACTACAATCAAAACTTTGATGTATAAAACAAAAATTATGTTCAATACGGGGTGATGCAAAAGTTAAACTACAGTTTAAATAAATAATAGATTTTGTTAATCTTCCATTTATATTTATTTACAATTTTTACAGAAAAACTTATAGAGATTTATGATGGAGAAAATGTACAACAGAACGAAGTATTACGACTTTTATATAGGGTATTTCACAAGGTAGTCACCCAAAAAAACAACTATATTTTACTTTCCACTCTGCATAGAAACATAACGTTAAATTTACAATTGATCTTGATCCTTGAGAAATGCGCGGTAGTGATTTTTCTAATAACGCGATAACTCATTGTGACATCATCAGATAGCCGGGTGCACTATTTCTGTCCTGTGTCGGTGTGTATTTCCCTGTGTCGTTGGACGTCGTTCAAGATATCTGGTCACCACCTTTGAGCGGGTGTTTATTGTGAAGAGTTATTGGATAACAAAGTCTATAAAGGCAATAACGTGAATTTCTGGATAAGTTTGGGGGAAGAACAACATTATGTTAATGAACATTACATTACCATTTATTGTGAAGAGTTATTGGATAACAAAGTCTATAAAGGCAACAGCGTGGATTTCTGGATAAGTTTGGGGGAAGAAAAACACCAGACATCGCCATGTTAACGAAGAAATTGGAACATCACGTTCGAGTGGGTCTGTATGTCGCTGGAGATCATTTCCAGCATTTATTGTAAAGGATGCTACATTTCCATGAACTAAGGTCACCTGTAAACTAAACGTCATGTTTCTATATCGAGTGAAAAGAAAATTATAGTTTGTTCTTTGGAGGGTCTACCCAGTGAAGAACTTGGTATAATGTATAAGTAATTTTAAATTTGTTCGCGACCCACTTAGCGGAATCTCACGGACAATACTTAGAGAAACACTGGTCTAGCGAATTGAACTCGTGCCTTGCAGTTTGGCTGCTCATAATTCAGTAGTCAAGGGGAACCTCAGGCGGGACTCTATTTCACTTTTTCTTGTTCTATGCCACTGTTAATCTACACCATTAACGTCATTCCTTGGGAAAGATTAAGTGGCCACAGCGCAATTTAAATAATCTCTGCGAAAGTTGTTTACGTTTCGATATTGCCCAAGGTTGCTTTTATAGTAAAAAATAACAAGAAAGGTCAATCATGCATAAGCATTGATTATGAAACACTTTCCAACTGAAATGCAATTTCATTTAAAAATTTTTAAAATGTGATGCATTCAGTGGTGATATCTTTTACATTATCACAGTACTACAGTAATTTATTATACTTAAATATTTAAAACTGCATCGAAATATAAATCATCTGATTCTCTATACAAAATCAATGAATATTTCATTCATATAACTTTTATTCCAGACTCCAGAGCTAAATAATTTTGTGTGAAAAAAATTCAGCAATTCTTATGTAACTCACCTTACAACCGCTTCAGATATTTGCATTCTGCATAAGTTAAAATTAGCCTTCGTTGAAGAAATAATAAAAGTTTAGGGATCATTTAAAATCACAACTATTGCAATTGCATAGGCACGGAATTTAGATACACAGATAATACACAGATACGCAGATGATATATGTGTGTGTGTGTGTGTATTCAAAGTATTGAAATCGTGCCGAAGATCGGAACTCGAATTTTCGAAGGATCTACACGTTTTGGGACTTCTAGAACACGAAAACACTATTTTTAGGAAGACGTCTGCGTGTGTAAGAGTGTATCTGTGTATGTTTCTGTGTGTCTGTGAGGATATTACATCCACTCTAATTGAAAAACTAATGGACCGAATTTCATAAAATTTGGTAGGTATGTTTTTGTGGGAAATCCTGATGTTCATTAGATTATAGTACGATTCGTAAGAAAAGAATCTGCCTTCTTTGCGAAATGGCCGGCAGAAATTGCCTTTATCCACTCTAGATAAAAACTAATGGAACAAATTTAACAAAATTTGTTGTATAATATTTCAATGACCTACAAGTGATTTATATACCGAATTTAACAAAATTTGGTACATAAATCATTTGTAGGTTATTCTAGTACGATTCAGGTAAAAGGAACGGGCTATTTTTGCAAATTGGCCCGCAAAAATCGTTAAATATAAAAATAAAGGACTACGTGTGCTCAATTATATCAATTAAATTCCTATTTTATACGTGATTTTTGACAACAAAAAGAATTAGACTAACCCCATTACTCTAAGACTAGCCGTTCTTGAGATATTCTAGTTTTTTCGCGTTTTCGCTACGCCACCTTTGACAATAAGTCCAGCTATCAAATGAGAACCAAATTTAAGTTTAACGTGCAAATTCAATGTCATTTAAAATACTTATGGCTGTTATTTTGTGCAGATAAACTCAAATTATTATTGAAGAAATAAAGAGAACGTGAATATGAGTCTGCAGGGAAAGACATGTGCTGCCCACATCAGAATTTTTAACAATATTACAACAATGATTTATAGAAGTGAACGGGGATTATTTGCAGGCCATTTCGAAAAAAATGTATGATCTATATTTAAAGATCCACCAAATTTTTGTAGAATAAAATGTTCAACAAATTTAAGCTGTGTACCAAATTTTAACTCTCTAGGACGTAGGAAAGTGCATTAAAAATGCCATCAAATAAGTATATCATGAAGAGTTATATAAAATTAAAAAAAATTTGAAAAATTGTTATCTACCAAATTTATTTTAAAATGTGATGCCTCTCTCAAATACAAAATAATTATACTCTTGGAAAGATATTTATTATACAATATATCTCTTTTTTCTTTCTGGAGGATATCCCAAAAGTCAGAATTGAATTAAATTTGTTTTTTTCCCTATATTAAATAATTTTTAATTAAAAAACTACTTAACATATTTTACTGAAATTTTTTATATATTCTTTATGGGATAATGTGAATATTTTCTAAAAATTTCGAAGCAATTTGTGAATTTTGAATTTGCCTAAAAAATATTTGAAAAATTAGGTCCCATAGGGTTCAATGTATTTCATTTTTTCAACCCGGGTTCAATAAAAAACTAATTGGATGATATTATTTATTTATATTCCCATAGGTCCCACAGACCGTCTGAAAAACATACTAAAATTTCATTTTGATAAAGTCATTTTTACGGCAGTTATCGTGTTAACGGACAGACAGACAGACAGACAGACAGAATGAACAAAGTCATAAACACTTTTCAACTATGTTGTAAAGTGTTAAAAAGTGTAAAAAATATGTAATAATTCATAAACATTTATGTTATCACTTATTTTGATCGTGGAGTAATTTAAATCAGTTTATAACTTTTTTTTTCTCTCAATTATTTGAAAATTCAAGGTTTAGCAGCATCTCATGCAATTAAAAAATTATATTTCACAAATTTTGCAGGTAAACAAGTAATTTTTATTCCCTAATAATACGAAAACATCCTGTATTTTGGCACCTCCTGTTCGGCTCGTATGAAGAATTCTATTCCAATGACTTCAAAGCTAGTATATTTTTCATTCGATGCTGAGCTAACGGTACAACATTATGTTAATGAACCTTACAATCAGCGTCTTAATTCAGACAAGGAATCTTAAAAGCGCCTCGCATTCATTATAAACAGTTTGCTTTGCATGTAACCTATACAGATCTAATGAATAGGCTAAAACAAACACTTCATTTTCAAAAGATAAAAGTGGCCCATTCACACATAGGTGTTCGATTTGTTAAGCCATATTTCACCCTAAAGAACCCGTTTGTGTTGCGAAACTCTGATATCGATTCATACCGATCAATATTTCAAGTGCTACTCTTGCCGTTTGTTTACCTACCTTTGATGTATATTCTTTAATAATTCCGTCAAAGGAATTAATTCTAGCGGCTTAACATGGACTAATTAGACGCTGAATTTCCATTTGCAATGCAAACAATAATAAGCTAACAAAATCGAAAGCAGATGATAAACTTATACAAGAGATTATCTGTATTATTTTATGTTAAACTTTTTTAAGGAGCAGTCCCGTACACGTTTTCGAAATATTTTTATCATGCGCCACTCGTTCCTATATGTATTCGATGATCTTACTTTATAACAAGAAAGATCAATCATGCGTAAAACATTGATTATGAAACACTTTCCAACTTCAATGCAATTTTATATAAACATCTCTAAAATCCGATACATTCCTCGGTAATAGTTTTAAAATTATTACAATACTACATTAATTTATTATATTTGAAAACTTAAAACTTCATCGAAAAAAATGAACTTCATTCAAATGACGGCATTGAAATATAAATCGACAGGCTCTCTCTGTAAAAGCAGCATTTCATTCATTACTTTTTCCATTCCTTTCATTCATCACAATACTATAATAATTTACTTCATTTAAAAATTTAAACTATGGAGGTACAAGTAATTTAACTCTATGCTTAAAACTTCATCGAAAAAATCGTTTGGGTTCTCTATGTAAAATCAATGAATGTTTCATTCATATCAGCTATATTGCAGACTCCATGAGCTAAATAATTTTGAGTTAAAGAAATGTAGCAACTCTTATACAACTCATTCTACATATTTTGCTGTTTACATTCTCCATAAGAGAAAATTAGGCTTCGTTATAGAAATAATCAAAGTTGGTTGACCATTTAAACTCAAATATATTGTAACTGCGTTGTTTCAGTATGTAGATCTACGGAATTTAAGCAAAAATAAAGCGATTTTAGAACGGATACAACACTAAATATGAATTAAAAAGAACTTTAAAAATCACGATTTTGACACAAGATGAATGCCATATTTTATTTTGAAGAGGATCACGTGATCTTTTCATAAAATGGTCTTGTGATCTCTTCATATAAAGGGTGTAATTATTATTTTAATTATTATTTAAAAAATTACTGAATATATTTTGCTGAAATTTTTTTATATATTTTATGGGATAATTAGAATATTTCTTAAAACTTTCGAAGCAATTTGTGAATTTTAAATTCGCTTAAAAATGTTTGAAAAATTAGGTCCCATAGGATTTATTGTATTTCATTTTTTCAACTCCGGTTCAATCCAAAACTAATTGGATGATATTATTCATTTATATTCCCATAGGTCCCACAGACCATCTGAACAACATACTAAAATTTCATTTTGATAAAGTCATTTTTATGGCAGTTACTGTGCTAACGGGCAGACAGACAGAATGAATGAATGAACAAAGTCATAAACACTTTTCAACTATGTTGTAAAGTGTTAAAAACACAAACTAAAAAAAATGTTTCTTTAACTTCAGAAATTAACAACCAAAACCGTAATTCTTAAATAACTTAGTAAATGTTTTAACAATCGTACAAACCCCCAGCAAATTTTACGCTTTCCGAAACATAAATATCTGGAGTGTAGCTCCACTCGACATTTTCCATACAGTAATGTTCTATACATTAATAGGATCCACTTGTATTATACTTAGTT
Organism: Amaurobius ferox; assembly: GCA_951213105.1. Classification (NCBI taxonomy): domain Eukaryota; kingdom Metazoa; phylum Arthropoda; class Arachnida; order Araneae; family Amaurobiidae; genus Amaurobius; species Amaurobius ferox. Next base: position 133,472,972 of record OX578136.1, read on the forward strand.
AATTCTGATACTAATTATAACAAAACTCAAATAACTTCGTTGAAAGCAATTTAACAACATAAAATTAAAAGTGACATTCTTCTTCGTCAGAACACATAAACAGCTAAACTCGTAGGAGCAAGATCGGCAACTGATGTTAGAATAACAAATGTGACTGTAGCAGAGAAAGAGAGTTACAAACGGCTAGAGATGGAAAAGAGGTAAAAACTGAGACGGATGGAACAAGAGGTAGGACACTAATGAGCGGTAAAATGTCAAACAGGAAAGTGTACGTCCAACAAAGGATTCAAAGCATTTGTCCAATGAATAAAACTTCGAGCGTAACTGTCTTATTAAATTCGAAAAGGGTAACTAGCTAGTTTCGGGAGCTATATAAGTCGCCCATACCACTGATAAAAATAATAATTTCAAACAAATACGAAAAATAAATAGAACAGAAAATGAAAGAACTAACTGGCTTTTGTAAGCTAAATAAGCTAACATCGTCAATAAATATTTCGGATAAAAACAAAATTTAAGAAACTGGAAGAAAATGACTGAATAGGAAGGAAGCAAACGGAATCGAAATATTAAACCAAGGAGTTCTAAGCAGAAGAGAAGAAAGGACTTTGTCATTTTTACTTTCCTTATATACATAATGTATAAGGAAAGTATTGTGACGGGGTCGAAAATTCGAATTCGAGTTTTCGACGGGAGAGCACGTTTCAAGCATCCCTGATTACGAATCAAACATTTTTGAAGTGATGTCTGTGTGTGTGTGTGCGTGTGTGTGTGTGTGTCAGTGAGTCTGTGGAGACGATAACTGACGAACGAATGGACCGATTCGAACCAAATTTGGTACAAAAATCACAATCCGTAAACACTGGAAGCCTATTGTTTTTATACGTAATCGAATGTTCAAAACCCCCCTAAATTTTGAATGAAATTTTGAAAAAATCGTCAAAAAATCAAAACCGCTAATAAAGTTACGCAAATAGACATTTCTTATGTAATTTTTCATTAGAAAACGATTGGCATAAATTTTAGAAGGCTAACATGAACCGTTCTCGAGATATTGTACATTTTTCAAAAAAATTATGAAAAAGTCACATAAAAAAAAAATTCCTATTGAGAAACATGTTCACTTTTCATATGTAATACCATGCGATAAATTGAGTGACATCATTCTCGTGGATCTAGCTCGTTCCATTCATGAAAAAATATACTTTGAATAATACTTTTGTATTTGAACGCCAATAGTCATTTATCTGCTGTAAGAATAACTTTTTTCTTAGTGCATAACGCTTGGCGAGATTTTGGCGACGAATTTGGCGGAATGTCGCCAACTTGGCGACTTTTTTTAAATGTTGCCAAATTAAAGAAAATCTCGTCAAATGGATAAAAATTATGCTAAATCAATGAAAATGACGACTAATTGTCGAAAATTCAATATCTTGGAAAGAATATTAGTATCTACTATAAGAAAAACCTATTTTTTTACTGTAAAAGTAGTAAATTCATTACATTATATAAGGAAAGTCATGTGTTGCCCACATCAGATTTTTTCTATTCTGTTTAAAGAACGGAAAGTATGTATCTTTTGACACCAGTTAGTGCCTTCAATTTCTGTCTACTTACTTTTCGTATTTGTTTAAAAACTATTATTTTTACTGCTGGTTTGGGTGACGCATATAGTTTCCTAAACTGGCTAATTACTTTTTAAATTAAGACACTTATGTTCGTAATTTTACTCACTGGACAAATGCGTTGAATCCTTTGTTAGACGTTCACTTTCTTCTTTGGTATTATATTGTTCATTCATAGTGTCTTACCTCTTGTTCCTTCCTACTTGCTTTTTACCACTTTTTACCTTTTTAGCCGTTAACAACCTCCTCCTCTTCCGTCAGTCACGTTTGCTATTCTAACATCAGTTGCCGATTTACCTCTTACGAGTGAAAGTTTCGCTGCTTGTGTCTAATGACGAAGAGGCTGTTTTTTGCCTCGAAATAGGTCCACACTTTTAATTTTGTGTTCTATGTTGCTTTTAAAGGTGAAGTTATTTGAGTTTTATCATAATTAGCATCATACTAAAAGAACATGTATCTCTTTATGAGTTTTCGTTTCCAAGTTCTTTTAAAAATTATCTTAAAAGATCTTTAAAATTTTCTTTATTCATGTGGTAACAGCTTAGTAAAGTCTTTATGTAGTTAGCTGATTTGTACTAATATAAACAATTTCAGTACCATTGGCATCCATGGCATACTTCAAACTATAATTTCCCCCCGTAAACTATATACTACCAACATTTCTGCAGGAATTATAATTTGTTTCCCATAAAGATATATTGGTTTGAAATCTTAAAATTCAAAAACCTCGAGTTCTAATCATGCGAATTACTACAATTCTTAATTATTTATTTATTTTTTGAAGATTTCATAAAATTTCTATAGAAGTCATTTTTTTTTCAAGTTGCCAACAATTTAGAGACACCAATGCATGCATTTGGCTTATCTGTGTTTATATAAACTATTTTACCATTAACATCCTAAAAGTGGATCAGATTGTCAATTTTCTCACATACTGTATATTACCGTAATTGTTCTGGTGTTCTTTTGTGAAGAAAAAAATACTCTGAAAATTTTTAAATTCTGAGTCTTAATCGTAAGAATTGGCAAACATTCTATCTAGTTCTAGTTTTTTTATGGCGACCATGAAATTTTATGCATCTATGCATAAAATTTCATGGTCGCAAGTGCATTCATTCTTATAATGTCGTTTCCACACACACACATTTTTCCAAAAATGTTCGAAATAGATTCAGGAAGTCTTAAAACGTACTCTTCTGTCAAAACCTCTATTTGCATTTGAGGACACAATGTTTACTTTATACAATCCTATGAGAAGATAAAAATTAAAGTCTTATTATACGATTTTTCTAAAAATGAACAAGTTTATCGTTGTGGTATAAAAATCAATGTTGGTGCGCCAAATATTTTTACGATATGAAAAATAAAAATTACCGCACTGTATGAGTTTCTTTTTTTTTTACTTTCCTTATATACATAATATATAAGGAAAGTATTGTGAAGGGGTCGAAAATTCGAATTCGAGTTTTCGACGGGAGAGCACGTTTCAAGCATCCCTGATCATGAATCAAACATTTTTGAAGTGATGTGTGTGTGTGTGTGTGTGTGTGTGTGTGTGTGTGTGTGTGTGTGTGTGTGTCAGTGAGTCTGTGGAGACGATAACTGACGAACGAATGGACCGATTCGAACCAAATTTGGTACAAAAATCACAATCCATAAATACTGGAAGCCTATTGTTTTTATACGCAATCGAATGTTCAGAACCCCCCTAAATTTTCGAATGAAATTTTGAAAAAATCGTCAAAAAATCAAAACCACTAATAAAGTTACGCAAATAGACATTTATTATGTAATTTTTCATAGGAAAACGATTGACATAAATTTTAGAACGTTAACATGAACCGTTCTCGAGATATTGTACATTTTTGAAAAGAATTATCAAAAAGTCATATAAAATAAAAGAAAAAATATTTCCTATTCAGAAACATGTTCACTTTTCATATGTAATACCATGCGATAAATTGGGTGACATCATTCTCTTGGTTCTAGCTCGTTTCATTCATGGAAAAAGATACTTTGATTAATACTTTTGTATTTGAACGCCAATAGTCATTTATCTGCTGTAAGAATAACTTATTTCTTAGTGCATAACGCTTGGCGAAATTTTGGCGACGAATTTGGCGGAATGTCGCCAACTTGGCGACTTTTTGAAATGTTGCCAAATTAATGAAAATCTCGCCAAATCGATAAAAATGTCTCTAAATCAATGAAAATGACGACTCATTGTCGAAAATTCAATATCTTGGAAAGAATATTAGTATCTACTATAAGAAAAACCTATTTTTTTTACTGTAAAAGTAGTAAATTCATTACATTATATAAGGAAAGTCATGTGTTGCCCACATCAGATTTTTTTTTCTTGCTAACAATGCAATTATTCTCCATTCGTGCTGAAAAGCACTAACAAACGTTAAACCAGTCCCCGATGCTAAACACGGCATTGGGGGGGGGGGGGATTCCAAGCTTATTGGAGTCCGGAACCAATCAAAATAAGTATTACAAATGCCATATAAATCACTTAATTCTTACGAGATGCCACGCTACCTTGTGGAAAATGTAAAATTTCTAATATCTCAATGGTTCCTGTCAGTAGCTCCAAGCGAGTGCTATTTCATTCAAAGTTAAAAGTACTTGTACAACGCTCAATCACTTGATCATGTATTAGCGCATTTAATTTTAATGATAATATGCTTAGACCAAAAACATGTAATATCTCAAGAATGAAGAATGTTAAGCGTCTTTTAAATGCCAGTCTCTTAAATAAAAGTACACGTAAAATGACGGTTTTTAACATTTTTATACATTTTTTACTTTCCTTATATACATAATGTATAAGGAAAGTATTGTGACGGGGTCGAAAATTCGAATTCGAGTTTTCGACGGGAGAGCACGTTTCAAGCATCCCTGATCACGAATCAAACGTTTTTGAAGTGATGTCTGTGTGTGTGTGTGTGTGAAAGTATGTGTGTGTGTGTGTGTGTGTGTGTGTGAAAGTATGTGTGTGTGTGTGTGTGTGTCAGTGAGTCTGTGGAGACGATAACTAACGAACGAATGGACCGATTCGAACAAAATTTGGTACAAAAATCACAATCCATAAGCACTGGAAGCCTATTGTTTTTATATGCAATCGAATGTTCAGACCCCCCTAAATTCAGACCCCCCCCCCCACATTTTTCAAAAAAATTATCAAAAAGTCATATAAAATAAAAAAAATATTTCCTATTGAGAAACATGTTCACTTTTCATATGTAATGCCATGCGATAAATTGGGTGACATCATTCTCGTGGATCTAGCTCGTTCCATTCATGAAAAAAGGTACTTTGAGTAATACTTTTGTATTTGAACGCCAATAGTCATTTATCTGCTGTAAGAATAACTTATTTCGTAGTGCATAACGCTTGGTGAGATTTTGGCGACGAATTTGGCGGAATGGCGCCAACTTGGCGACTTTTTGAAATGTTGTCAAATTAACGGAAATCTCGCCAAATGGATGAAAATGACACTAAATCAATGAAAATGACGACTAATTGTCGAAAATTCGATATCTTGGAAAGAATATAAGTATCTACTATAAGAAAAACCTATTTTGTTTACTGTAAAAGTAGTAAATTCATTACATTATATAAGAAAAGTCATGTGTTGCCCACATCAGATTTTTTTATTTATAAATAATTTTCAATTTTTTATATTTTCCAAAAAATTTTCAATGGGCCTCAAAAAAGGATGGGCTTTTCGCACTATCTTCCTGTAAATCAATACGCCTTTTAAGGTTACCAATAAAAGTAACCGTACCAAATTTTAATTTGGAATCAATCACTCGATTAGTTTGAAGGATATCGTGCTAACACAGACAGATTTGCAAAAAGATAACAGATTTGCAGACAAATATTTATTAAAAAAAGTTTATTTGTGCTCAACTATTCTCGAAATGCAGAAATACATCCGAAATTGGGATTCTGTACCCCATCCCAATGTGCTTCCTCTACATACACCCTATCTTGTAGGGAAAGAATAAACTGAAACTTTTTATTTTCCCTGCAATACATGTATAGGGAAAGTATTGGAATCATGTCGAAAATGGGCAACTGGAGTTTTCGACGAATCTACACGATTTGGGACCTCTAGAACACGAAAACTCTATTTTTAGCGCGATGTCTGTGCGTGTGTATGTGTGTCTGTCTGTGCAATGTATGTATCCACTCTAACTCAAAAACTAATGGACCGAATTTCATAAAATTTGGTAGGTAAGTCACTTGGGTGTGACTCTGGTGCTGATTAGTTTTCGGTACGATTCGAAATAAAAAAACCTGCCTTTTTTTTGCGAAATGGTCCGCAAAAATTGTCTATATCCGCTCTAGTTGAAAAACTAATGGATCAAATTTTACAAAATTTGATAGATGAGTCACTGGTGGGTCACCCTGGTGATGATTAGATTTTGGTACGATTCGGAATAAAAAAAACCTGCCTTTTTTTGCGAAATAGCCAGCAAAAATCATCAAAATCTAAAATAAAAAACTACGTATGCTCTATATCGCTTAAATGCTTGTTTTATATGTAATTTTTGACGATGAAATGAATAAGACCAACCCCATTACATCATTCTCAAGATTTTTTTTTCTCTACTCCACCGTAGAAAATGAGTCCAGTCACCAAATGAGAACGAAAATTGAATGAAAAATGCCAATTCAGTGTCATTTTAAATAATTATGGGCGTTATTTTGTGCAATTAAACTCTGGGCGTTATTTTGTGCAATTATAATGAATTATTGAAGAAATAAAGATAACGTGAATATGAGTCTGCAGAGAAAGTCATGTGCCATCCACATCACATTTTTAATTTTATATATAAACAAGCAGCGATGACTTCAGTCCGATGGAACCGAAGTGGCTTTGCGTGAATAACATCTTATAAAATTAAACTCCCTCAAAATAATTCAAAATACTAAAATTAAGTTATATCCACCTTTTCAAAATAGTTCAAAATATTAAAATATTGAATTTATTATTACTATATATTTCGAAAACTAAGAAACCCCCACCCCCCTCCGAAATCTAATTATATGTCCTTATAGGGGCTTATAAAGGGAGAAATATTACCCACCTACTATTCATACCTTTTAGTTTTCGAGTTTTAAGCATAACAAAATTTAAATGGAAAGTTTTCAATCTTCTTCCAATTGACAAGATATTGCTCGAAAGCTATCAAATCTTTGCGAAAATAAATTACTAGATCTTCAAACCGAATATTCTACTGAACATTTTTATCGCTTATAATTTATATCTATCTTTCATAATTTACAAGGTATTTCGAGTAAAAGTAAGTAAAGTGAAGCGAAAACTCATCCGGACAAAAACTTTATATTTTTTTTTTCATCGAAAAAAATATTTCAAAATAGTATAAAAATACTGTTATAAATCCGTGAATGGTACTGTAATTTCTACAAAACAAGTATAAATCATTTACATTTAAATCTGGCAGTTTCGTACATATAAATATCCAAAGGTGTTTATATTTTTCATCACGCTGCGATTTCAGCTGGATACTACGACCATATATGCTATTCACGTAAAACAGAAATTAAATTCATCCAGCAAAAGTTTGGGGGGTTTCAAAAGGCATCATCAAAAGGGTAAATATTTAATAACTACCTACTACTTAGTAACTAACAGGTCAATGGTAAAATATGCGTACTTTTGCTGCTATTTTTGAACGAACACAATATAATATTCGTTTATATTTACGAAAAATGATATATTTCATACCTTCCTTCTTGAAGTATACACTCTTGTGTAGGATCTTTGGAAAAAGTTTATAGTAAACGCACATTCCACTGTCTTTTTACTTTCCTTATATACATAATGTATAAGGAAAGTATTGTGACGGGGTCGAAAATTCGAATTCGAGTTTTCGATGGGAGAGCACGTTTCAAGCATCCCTGATCACGAATCAAACATTTTTTAGGTGATGTCTGTGTGTGTGTGTGTGTGTGTGTGTCAGTGAGTCTGTGGAGACGATATCTCACGAACGAATGGAGCGATTTGAACAAAATTTGGAACGAAAATCACAATCCGTGAATACTAGAAACCTATTGTTTTTAAACGTAATCAAATGTTCAGAACCCCCCTTAAATTTTCGAGTGAAATTTTAAAAAAATCATCAAAAAATCAAAACCTTTAATAAAGTCACGCAAATAGACATTTCGTATGTAACTTTTCCTTAGAAAACGATTGACATAAACTTTAGAACGCTAGCATAAACCGTTCTCGAGACATTGCACATTTTTCAAATAAATTTATAAAGAAATCCCATAAATTAAAAAATATATATTAACTTTTGAGAAACATGTTCACTTGTCATATGTAATATCATATAATAAATTTGGTGACATCATTCTCGTGGACCTAGCTCGTTCTATTCATAAGAAAAGATACTTTGAGTAATACATTTGTATTTGAGCGCCAATAGTCATTTATCTGCTATAAGAATAACTTATTTCTCCGTCTATATCGCTTGGCGAGATTTTGGCGACGAATTTGCGGAATGTCGCCAACTTGGCGACTTTTTTAAATGTTGCTAAATTAACGAAAATCTCGCCAAATAGATAAAAATGGCGCTAAATTGATGAAAATGACGACTAATTGTCGAAAATTCAATATCTTGGAAAGAATATTAGTATCTACTATAAGAATAACCTTTTTTTTTACTGTAAAAGTAGTAAATTCATTGCATTATATAAGGAAAGTCATGTGCTGCCCACATCAGATTTTTTAACATCACTTTCGAAGGGACATAAATTTCCGATATTTTAATCTTCCAAATAATAAAGGTGATATTGCTTTCAATGACTCCAACAAAACCAAAGCTAAAGAGAAGTTATGATCCCACAGATTGTAAATCAGAAAATGCGAACATATACACATGCTACTTTTCTTAGTCTTGCAACTAACTTGTACACATTAATACTTTTTAACTCGTTCCTAAGTTCACTGAATCACACGTAGAGACATACAAATATCAACTACAAAATTTTCATTCCAAAAGGACAAGTTTTCAGCTTGCTAAAATGTCCATGTGCTTTGAGCCGATGGGCAAGCCATGACTTACGAAATCTGACACTTGATACGATCTTACTGACGTAAAGCAAACAGTATATACGTATATACAACTGTTCAAACTAACATATACACAATAAATAAAAACTTAGCGTTTATTTGATAACATATACACGTTAGTGCACTGAATTCGCTCATAAATTTACTCAATAACAATATACAAAAGCATGTACACATGTTAACACATTTTTTGAAATATTCACTTCAGGCTGAAATACTCTCTAACGCTCCTTCGTGCTTTAAAACAGATCTTCAAGCAGGCGATAAATTATGGAAACAATGACATTACGTGCAACCTAAGACATTCCGTGTGCACGGTCGCTGGAATCAACAGAAGAAACTCTGTGAACTATTTGGCGGGAAAAAGAATTAAACGGAGCATTATAAGCTATTTAAGGGATCATGCGACTCAAGCAGGGTGTTTAAAAAAAGATTGCACGGCTTGAATCGAAAACCCAAACGCCAATTTCAGAAATGCTTAAAAAAGGTTAGACTTTCAGCCTACGATAGGTTTGGTCACGTGACAGGTTTTAGTTTTTAAAAAAAAAAAAGAAGGGGGGGGGGGAGACAAAATTTAACTTTTTATACGGGCTTTTTACAGAGGAAGTTCCAATTAGCAAATTATTCCTTATTCCTAAAAAAAATGTTTAAAAAAATACTCGTTTCTCTAATATGTAAAATTAACCGTGAAAAATTTATCATAAAATTTGTGATAAATTTGTCATTTTAAGGTATAAGACTTAACCCACTTTGACCCGTTCGAAGGAGACGACGAAAACATAGATTTTAGGGGTTTTGCGAAAATTGGAATACGTTAGATAAAATTTGTATTCGAAAACATATATGCGTACCTATTTTTAACAAACGTTTTGTACAATCTCCTTTTTTCCATGTCTTGCATCCATTAAAGTAAATTTCGCACCATCGAATTGGACAGGAGAGAACCCCTCGATTCCCAATAGAGGTAGCAAGAAACTTTAGAAAGGTGCGCGAACTAATTAACCCTACAGATTGGTGCAGCGATGTTGGTGATCTAAAAGAGACCCTAGTACGATTAGTATGAACTCAATGAGGTCTGGCAAATTGGACTCCGATTTCAATCTAACCTAAGGTTAAAATAGCAGAAGATGGTAAATCAGATTGTCAAGCTGCACATCAATCTGACGTTAGAGGGAGAAGAATGCAGAGTTCACTTCGACGATAAAAGCTTGCAATTCGGTTCCAGCAGCTCAACCGTAGAGTGTCAGCTGGCCAGTATAAAGATCCGCATGGTTCTATTGCCGGTTCGGGCAGTAAAGTTCTTTACAAAATAATTGTAGAATTTCAATCCTAATGGCATCTTAAAGTGCGAAGAGCGTTCTTTTCAATGAACTTCGAACAGCCTCTGTAACATGCATTTTCGTTTTTTAGCGATTACTTTTTGAAACAGCATAGTTTCTCAGGAAAGCCGTTTGTCTTATGGAAGCATAAATTAAAATTCTGACATCGCGTAAGACAAAGGCCGGGAAATTTTACTATTATGAACCATTAAATTTTGGCCCTTTTTTTTAAAAAATAATTTATTTGGCATGATTTGTTGATTTTTAGAATGTGTTTGTTCCAAGCATTTTGCTTAGAACAAACACATTCCCGTTGTGCATTTGGAAAAACTACATGACTTAGACCGGAACATACTTTCCGGTTGCTATGCCAACCGATTTTTTTTCTATTTATGATCTTTTGTTCACTACATATTTCTTAAATTTGTTTACATATTTCATAAAAATTCGTTGAAAGTTTCTTTTTTTTTAAGTTGCCATCAACTTGGTGATAACGACACAACTTCAAAACGGCCAGTGCATTCGTTTTTGATTTATCATGTCCACAACTCACAAACATACACTCACAGAGAGAGGGAGACAGAGACAGACGAATGTCTCTCCAAAAGTGTACAATATGTGTTCAGGAAGTCAAAACTTATTTTTCTGTCAAAATCTCAAATTCTAAAATAAAATTTGGCGGGAAATTTTTCACTCAATAATAAGATACAGTATAAACGTCAACTTTCATGTCCTTTTGTATCAAATCTTTCGGCTTGTATATTTTTTTTTCTTTCGAAAACTTATCAATTGTTTTTCCTTTCAACTACCTCTGAACTCACAATTGTTCCCATAACCTTGCCAAAATGGTACGTGGAGTATTTTCTTGAAGTGGGGGATAGGGGGGGGATCTCTTTTTTAATACTCTCTGATTCGCATGTCGCCCCGCCATTAATCAGCTGATCAAAAGGACTATCGAGATGCTAATGGAATGAGAAGCTCATGAAGCAAAGAGAAGATTACGTTCGTGAATATTTAATTCACTCATCAAAGTTTTAAGACTTTCAAAAATTTATATCGAACTTCTGTGATCGCATTGGTTGAAAAAATGTTAGAACTTAATTTAACACTGATAATATATGTGGTTTTTAGGAAAATCATGGATCAGGCAAGTATTGGAGTTCAGGCAAGTATCAAGATTAGGCAAGTATCAATCGTATATTTTTATGCAGGTGTATAGGAAACCCCAATAGAGCTACAAAATGAAACAACTGTCGGCTGACTGACCCCCCCCCCCCCTACACACACACACACACACGCCACCACCACCACCACCCCTTCTTTAGTATAGACTATTGTCATAAGGTAGAATTGTCCTTATCAAAATTACCACTATAGGACTTACCTATGATGCCGTCGCTAGGGGTGGAGCATGTAAGCTCCAGGTCCTCGAGCTGGAGAGACGAACACACAAAATATAAATAAATACACTTGACTTAATTGATCAATTTATTTTAATATTTTAAGTTATAGATATCCATTGTATCTTGAGTAATGATACTATTATTAAATCTATTATTATAAGACATATAACACTGACAACATTTCATTAATACATATTTACACACCTAATAAAATTGACATATATTTTTAAAACAGTTTCTTTTAATCAATCGACACTCAAAATAGTTCTTTTAGCTCAATATCTAAGAACTCGTTAATATAATCTACTCTTACGAACTGATTGTTCATTATTTGCATAATCGATAAAAGTGTGCCTTCCGTGCTAATTAGTGACAAATTGAAAGTTGATTTACCTCTACTCTTTGTGTCAAGTACGTATTCGTGCAATCTCGATGATGTACGAAACTGTTGCACATCTCATAACTGCAACCAGCTTCCATTTTATCGCTCACGTTCGATATACCTTTTTTCACAAAAAACCAAGAAACATGATGTTAGCTCGTTCGAAAATTTGAAGTCGACTGAACTTTTTGGAATACGGCTTTGGGGCGCTTTTTTTCTTTCCCCCATTGTTTCCTACCACATCTACATTCGTTGTTGATGCAGCAGGGGATGACCACTGTTTATGTTGCATGTGTTGTCATTGGCTCCCTCTGCAGCATTTAGATAGTTCATTATTTTGGTTGGCATCCGTAATTGAAATTACAAAATGTCGTGCACGCCGTACGACAACTATATGTCTATGTAGCGGGGTATAGAGGAGGCTAGCTCACTTCCTGTTAGAAATAGGGAAAAAAGTAGATTGCAATATTCCAGAGCAGTATTTCTCAACTGCCGTGCTCTTTCATTAATTGTACCGTGCGCGAGAGATTCTCCTAGAATGTGTCGTTTTAGTTTTCTAAGTATTTTTTATTAATAAATATTTCATAGAAGAAATATTCTAAAGATAATAATATTCATGAAAGTGTCGAAAAACTCAGAACCAGAACACCTGGATAGCATCTATATAGCAAAAGTCAGGGACCAAGCCGCATTTCAATTTTAATATGAATAAAAAACTGTTCAGCTGACTTCAGTGGTGACTTACTGTGGATAAATGTTTAAATCTCTCAGTGCCGTTTTTTCTTATTTTATTTTAATTTTATTTTTCGAACAAATATCAGTAAAACCAATTTAATAATACAATAATCCATTTTATACTGGATAATATTATACATGTTTGGTGATAAGAATGAGATATATCAATGAGAATCAGCACACATTAATTTACTAATGTTGACCTGAAGAAATTACAATTTGCTACATGATTTTATGAGTCCAATGATTGACAAAATATTTAAATGTAATTTTATATTTGTTAACATGCCACACCGTATACATAAATGTACTAATATGCTTTATGATTATGCTATGATTAATTACTAATACTTATGCTACTTTAATGCAAGAACTTAAAAAAAGGGCATTTGCGAGTCAAATTGTTGGGACCGGGCCCTCGTGTTATACAGAAATAATTTACCGAGCCACGGTTTCACAAAAGTTGAGAAATACTCTTGTAAAGCATTGCAAAATTCGAACAAAGCATTTTTGTAACCCCCTCCCCCCCCCCCCCCAAAAAAAAAAAAGTCTAAAAGAATCCTGAAAAGAAGTGTATACAATCTAACTCCCTCCTCATAAAAATCGAACATTTGGACAGTACGACAGAATAAAATTGACCAGATTATAACGTAAAATACAAAATGTTCGCCAACAGCAAAGATACATGCTCGCGCATGTGTGATGAGATTTTTCCGCGTGTTTTCTAATGTATTTGCATTTACACTGTTACATCCAGATTAATAAAATTGTCTCTTTTGTTATCGTTATTACTAATCGTTAAGTACTCAGTGTTTCTTTCCATCTTTTACTAAGGGGACAGAAATGTTTTGTACTAATTTTGCACCGTTCTACAACTTTGTAATGGACTTTTTCCCCCTACCTCTAACAGAAAGCAAGAGGACCCCTCGTACCCCGCTAAAAAAGGGGGATTAGCCTATCCTTGTCTATGTGGCATGGGGCATGATAACCCAGTGGTTGACGCGAGAGAGGATTGCACTCGGACGACCCGAGTTCGATTCCCTCCTCTGCCCAAACGATCGCCGTGTTCACGCGAAGTACGATCACTTTAAACATGTGGATCCGTAAGTCCTTCCGAGAGGTTGGTAGTAGGTGAAGAAAGGTACGGTCCCTGTGGATGCCTCCCCCACTAAATTCCGGTCTAAATTGGGTGGTGCTTCCCGGCCGTCCAAACTGATACCTTAAACCTTCGGATAGGTCGGACGGTCTAGGTCGATGAAGAAGGATAGGCATATTGCATTGCAGGAAATAATGACAATAAATTAAACCTGCTCTTATTAATGAACATAATTATTCTCCTAATTTTTAATTCGTTGGAAATTCACGATCTAACTTCCTAATTTTTAATTCGTTGGAAATTCACGATCTAACTTCCTGTACTCTCGCTAGCATTCTCGACACTCTCCTAATTCTCAGAATATCTGCACCGCATCTGACAACGGTAATGTTTCTAAAATTATATTTTTTCCGAACTTTAAGATCTTTAACATCAACCGCAGATAATATGCATAAAATCGTTTTAAAACTTTTCAACTACCTCTCAACTCACGTTGCTATGATAGTGACATTAATGGCAGTAATGAGCTAGTAAAAGACGATGATTCCAAAGATAAATGGAATGAAAAGTTCTTTCAGGGATGGAAGAATATGTGCATGAACATTTGAACAACTCATTCAAACTTCTTAACATATTTAAAATCTATAACGTATTTCCGTGGGAAGGAGTTTTTGTAAGTACGTACATAGTTGGAGTTTGATTTAAATTTCTACTTCAGAAATAGATGTAGGTTCCCAGTTGGAAATTACGAAACCGCCGCAAGGTGACGTTCAACTATTTCCTGTTCATAGTGTTGCTGAAGTAGCCCTTTTAATTATATCCCTTGACACGAGCTTAATATGTCGGTTGTACTATGCTAAAATATGTTAAGTAAAACTCAATCGGCACTTTGTATCTTTTGGAAATCTCCTTTTAGTCATACATCACCTTTTAATTATATCTAGATGCACTAGCAATTGATTTAAAAAAAATTGTTGATATTAAAAATGGCTCCTACGCAAGCGCAGCTAACCACAAACACCAAAAGTGCTCAAATCGAACCAATAGAACCGTTGTGTATGCGTGTGTGTTCTTTTTAATAAATTGATTGAACGTGTGGTATTTAGAGAAGGGTTCGTATCAATGTTCAAACATTAAGTGTCGTTTGTTTTCTAATGATGAAAAATACATAACATGATTATAACTCAATTAGCAATAACAGATCTGACTAAAAAATAAAGCAATAATTTCTCAAAATACCACCTTCAGCGACAGGCATTTTCAAAGTTCCGCCTCGATCTGCACCTGTATCTCTGTCACGCTCACTTTTATTTTGATATTTTATAACAACAAAAGAACCTATTTGATCTATTAAAAATGGGACGAGGAAGGAGGGAAAATTGTGAAAAAGGCTTCTTTATTTTAATCTCTAAAATAATCATGCAATTCTAATATTTTTGTAAAATAAATGCATTACATTTAGTTGCATATTGAAAATACGTCTAACTATTTTGCCGCTTTTTCTTAAACATAAACCTTCTTCTTTACAATATCTATGTTTGGCAAAAAAAAAAAAAAAACGGCGTGAAAAAATTCTAAAAACTAAAAGAGCGAGAAGTCAGGGATTGTTTTCGATAGTTTAACATAGAGAAATAAAAGGAAGAATATCTTCTTAAGCACCAAAAAGGAAAATTTCAAAATTTCAGTATAAGCTTAGTAAAAAAGAAAAAAAATTCAGTACAAGCTTCTAATTTAAATACAGGTATCTCCTAAGATGCACGATGAATTTAGATGGAACTGAATCCAAAAAATATTTTGACGTAAGTTTTATCATCCTAAAGCGAAATACAGAATAAAGAGATTAGAAAACGTGTTTCTGTTTGTCTGCCTATCTGTCATGACTGCTTATACATCGAGCTTAGTAAGAAGAAGGTTTATGGCTAAAGATATATTCAATTTTGCACAGCTTTAATACATAAAAGTAAAAATTCCAAGCTAATTATCTCCTGAAATACACAATCTAATTTAGTGATATTTTTTAAATAATGAGATTAGATCCAGGAAATGTTTTAATATAAGTTTTATCGTCTTACATATCCCCGCAAAACAACAGGAAATAAAATACCTATTTTATCCATCCATAATGACCGCTTATAACTGTGTGTGTGTGATTTGCATATTTTTTAATTATTTATTAAACTTAAAAAGAAGCGCATTTAGGATTGAAATGTTTCTGATTTTGTACCGTTTTCTTTTTTCCGCCGGCGTTATCAATGTCGGGCATTTCTGCTAGTTAAATATAAATGCACCCGTTGATCACAATGTGGATTGAGGTAAAATAGAAGAAATAAAGACAATCACAGTGTTTTAAAATACCAAAAATATGTTTTATGAAATCATGTAGATCAGCAACGATATTTTCAAACATTTAATATAAAAATATAAAAAATTTCTGTGCTTTTTATTGTTTGACTTGTTCTAAAAAATTATATAATTCTACTTTGACATTTATTTTTATACAATGTGTGAAAGCGAATCATTTATATTGACTTCTTTAGATTGACTTTTTTGGGGGCGATATATTTAACTGGTAGCAAAAATTTTACCGTACTATTGTTTCTGCGAAAAAAAGTTTCCTTGAATCATCTATATCTTAGGATTTGCTATAGAGCTCAGATGATCACTGATTTGGATTCATCATTATATTTCAAAGGGGATTAAGGGATTCAATAAAGATTTCCACTTTCGATACCTTCCTTTACCAGTTCAAAAATTTTCATTTTACTTGAAACATCTATTTCTCAAAATTGTCTATAGATAGCTTAGATGATAACTAATATGAATTCGGCATCAAATTTTTGGGGGTGCAGGACGGTTCATTATGAATTTTCACTTCCGGTTCAAAAATTTTCTTTGAAACATCTTTTTCTCAGGATTGCCTATAAATAAAGTTTAGATAATGACTGATATGGATTCAACATCAAATTAAATGTATTCACTGAAGATTTCCACTTCTGTGGTTCTGGAGATCATACTTTCGATTCAAAATTTTTCATTTTCTTTGACATATTTATTTCTCGGGATCTGCTATAGATATAACTTGGATAATGACTGATATGGATTCAGCATCAAATTCCGAAAGATAATAGGAAGTTCACTAAAGATTTCTACTTTCAGTTCAAAAAAATTTTTTGAAGCATCTTTCTTTCAAGACTATACAGTGGAACCTGCCTAAAACGATATTCTAGGGACCTTGAAAAATATCGTTTTAGACAAGGTTGAACCTATTACACATTAGAATAGAAATTAATTAATATGGATGTGACATTATATTTAATTATATCATGGAAAACTTAAATTTTTAAATAATATTATAGATTAGGAATGTAGATTGGTATAAATCATATCAATCACATTCCAGTTTGAAAATATAACATGTGTACTTTAACTATATTTCTATAAATCTAAAAATCTTATGTGAGCAGCAGATGACTTTCCCTGCAAACTCATATTCACATTCTCTTTATTTCTTCAATAATTCATTAAATTGAGTTTAATTGCACAAAATAACAGCCATAACTACTTTAACTTACACTGAATTTGCACTTTTAATTCAATTTCCGTTTTCATTTGGTAACTGGATTTATTTTCAAAGGTGGCGTAGAGAAAATGCTAAATAACTAAAATATCTCAAGAACGGCTAGTCCTAGTGTAATGGGGTTGGTCTTATTCTTTTCATCGTTAAAAATTACGTTTTAAACAAGCATTTAATGGATATATTTGAGCATACGAAGATTTTTAGTTTAGATTTTGACGATTTTTGTGAGCCATTTAGCAAAAAATTGCAGGTTATTTTTTTCCGAATCGTACCAAAATCTTATCAGCACAAGAATCAACCATAAGTGATTTATATACTAAATTTTGTAAAATTTGACTCATTAGTTTTTCAGCTAAAGTTGATACAAGCAATTTTTACAGGCCATTTTGCAAAAAAAAAGGCGAGTTCTTTTATCCCGAATCGTACCAAAAACTAATCAGCACCAGGATCAAACACAATTGACTTGCCTACCAAATTTTATGAAATTTGGTCCATTTGTTTTGGAGTTAGAGTAGATACATACGTTGCACAGGCAGAGAGATAGACAGACAGACACACACA
This sequence comes from Amaurobius ferox, assembly GCA_951213105.1. Taxonomy (NCBI): domain Eukaryota; kingdom Metazoa; phylum Arthropoda; class Arachnida; order Araneae; family Amaurobiidae; genus Amaurobius; species Amaurobius ferox. The sequence goes on from OX578136.1 coordinate 133,490,784, forward strand.
GACGTCACGCTAATAATAGTTTTTTCGCATTCTAGAGGTCCCAAAATATGTAAATCCGTCGAAAACTCGAGATGTGATTTTCAACATGATTTCAATACTTGCCCTATACATTACCATGTATTGCAAGGAAAGTAAAATGCATGAGTATAATGATAAAGATGAAATAGGGAATTATGTTATTCAGCAATAAAAATTTCATTAATATATAGAAATAGAAACAAAATGCCTACTGATTAATTAAGTTACACATATGGATCATTTTCTCTAAACGGGCTTTTTCATCTTTCTTGTTACAATATATATATTTTTTTTCCATTTTTCAACCTGTTTTCTGCATTATGTTTTAACGTGGGTGGTTTAAGCTAAAAAACAAACAGTAGCAGTGATGATTTAGGGGAAATTAAATAGAAAATGCAAATTTTTATTTTCAAGACAAGTAAATGACAGCATGACAGGGGAATGGCATTTAATGTAGGCAACTGCTTTATTAGTATGTATATATCATTAGAAAAATAAAAAATTTGTTTTGCTATAATTGCAATCTTATATTTAGAAACTTCTTCTTTGTTTTATCCTCTAAAAAGAAAATATAATTTAAATGTAATTCCTCTGTTCTAATGTCAATCCCTTGTCTACCAAGAAGACATGTTGTTGCTGTTGTTGAGACCCACACCGTCCGACCTACCAGAAAGGTGTAAGGTAACTGTTTGGACGGCCGAGAAGTGCCACCCAATTTAGACCGGAACCTTGTGGAGGACGCATCCACAGGGACCGTACCCTCCTTCCCCTACCACCAACCTCTCGGAAAGACTTACGGGCCCACATGTTTAACGTGATCGTACTCCGCGTGAACACTGCGGCAGTTTTGGCAGTGGCGGGAATCGAACTCGGACCTACCGAGAGGAATTCTCGCGCACTAACCACTGAGCTACCGCGTCCACCAAGAAGATATGTGAATTGCGATAGGGGAATGACAAATCATGTGATGTTACTTTCTGAGTATGTGACTTTACTTTCTGAGTTTTATTTGCATTTAAGCCTAACTCAATATTCAATTTGCTACACTAACTAGGCACACATATATGTTAAAACAAATTATTTACTTTTTTATTCTGAGAATAATTAAAGACAGGTGAATGACAAGGAATAAAAATACTTACCTAAAATTGTTCAGTTTTATAATATTTCCCTGCACACTAGAACATAGTTGAACTCTTGAAATGGTGAATATAGAGTTTAGTGAAAAAGAATAATACTTTAATTACATTGTGTTGTCATCTATATAAAGAATGCGGTGTTAAAATTTGAAGACAGGTAAATGACAAAAAAGCTAGAGGACAGTTGTAAAAAATTAATTTAAAATATTGCTCTAATGCAAAGTGAATTTTTTACGTATGTTTGTATTTAAATTATCTAATTTAATATAAAACATCAAATTAAAAGAAAACTAGAAAGTGAAGACTTGTAAATAAAGTTGTGATTTTATTATTTGGCTGTTGGCATACACGGGGGAATGACATTTAATAAAAAAAAATTTAAATATTAAAAATATAAATTGCTTTTTTAGCTAATGGGTGACAAATATGAACTACAATATAGTAAAACTGATCAGTGTCCAAAATCAGACCCAAGTCATGCAACCTTTTATTAAAAGACCTGTCACATGTAAAACTCCCGTTTAAAGAAAATGACTCATATGTTAAACAGGATCTGGATCATTAAACATGAGCAAATAAAGATTTGTAATTTAATCAAGAAGGGAATTAATCGGATATTTTCGCTTGATTGGGCTTTTGCAAAGAATACACCCACCCTATGCATTTTTAAACCATCTAGCGAATTTAGATATACGTCTGGGACATTCGGTAGTATAGGAATAAAATTATGGAATGTTTCAATTAATGTAGTAAAGTTTACAGCCGTCAAGTTGGGGATAGTGCTGTAAGACCAACTGCTTTTGTGTACGATATGTCTTTAATACTAATGGATTTCTAAAGACCTTATTGCTTTGAAAAGCATAACATTATCATTATAGACAGTACTCAAAAGCAAATTGTCGTTATAGACAAGTTCGATCAGCATTAATACTAAATGAAATCTGTTGGAACAGCAGAAATTATTATCGTTATAGCCAGACTTATCGTCATAATCAATATCATCATAGCCGTGTTTCACTGTAGATGGAACTTAGATGACTGATATGGATTCAGCATCGAATTCCTGGGCTGAAAGTCACCAAGGATTTTCATTTCCGATTCTGGCGATGTCACTTCCTGTTTTTCCGAAACTTCGTATGACTGTACAAAATAAGTATGTAAAAATAATAAAACTGCTTAATAGTTCTGTAAAAAATAAAGTTTACACACCATTTACCGTTATATGAGGGCTCCTTCATAAATTTCTTGTTCTACAAGGTAGGATCGAAAAGTTCGGAGACTGTGCTGATATCTCCAACCCTGATTGGAGGAGAGGGGAACTATTTTACCGTGGAGTAGAGGCACATGTGACGCAAGATCTGAAAGGGAAGAAGCAGATGTTTTCCCAGACGATGCGCGTCAGTGAACTGCAGTCGTTCGCGCTCGTCGAAAACGGAAGTGACTTTTGAAGAACAACGTGCGAATATCAAATTCTACCAACGTTTGGGGAAATCTCTGACAGAAACATTGCACCTGCTGCAATGTTTCTGTCAACGATTTCCCCAACGCTGGCAGAATTTAATATTCGCACGTTGTTCTTCAAACGCCATTTTCATTTTCGACGAATGCGAACGGCTTCAGTTCACTGACACGCATTGCCTGGAAAACCCCTGCACTGCGGACCTGATTCTTCCTTTTCACATCTCGCGTCACACGTGCCTCTACGCCACGGTAAAATAGTTCCCCTCTCCTCCAATCAGGGTTGAAGATATCAGCACAGTCTCCGAACTTTTTGATCCTACACTGTATAATCCATTCTTAATAGAGAATTTTCCAGGAAATGTTGTAGTGTTTGAGTGCTGGCAAGGAACAAATGGATCCTACTTTGTATATATGAAGTAGAACCTACAAAATGCTGAATTGAGAATTTCTTATAAATCTCGATTTTTCCCACCTTACCACAATACTTTCGCTAGTCTTAGCACTAAGTACTGCAGTCAAATAAAATAAGAATATATCCGATAACAAAACTAATGACCTATTTACTTAAGAATAGAAGCATTGCTGCTCCACTAAAGGATTAAGTGACATTTCGTGGTGAAAACAAATTTCGAAAGAACAACACGCTCGCTATAAATCCTTTGTGAAACTCAATGTGATACTCTGTGGCGTAATCTCAAAGACCGCTGTTAAAACTTTTTTGCCATTTTTTTTTCATATTATTCTTTTGAGTCTCGTTAAACTATGACTTTGAAAGCAATTGTTTCTAATTTCACGAAATCCTGATTTACTCGTGCTAAAATTTCAATCGTGGAAACATAGTCTGACCAATTTAAACATGAAATAGCAGAACTAAAATAGAAATATACTAAATATCTTGTACATTACTCTGCATCTAATATATAAAAGAGAACATTTCAATACACTCTTCGAACTTAAATATCTTCTGAACCACTCGATGGATTTCAATGATTTGTTTCTACTTTCCCTGCAATACATGGCAATGTATGGGGAAAGTATTAGAATCATGTCGAAAATCGCAACTCGATTTTTCGACGTATCTACACGTTTTGGGATTTGGGACCTCTAGAACACGAAAAATTATTTTTAACTTGACGTCTGTGTGTGTGTGTCTGTCTGTCTGTGCAATGCATGTATCCACTCTAACTCAAAAGTTAATAGACCAAATTTTACAAAATTTGGTACATAAGTCACTTCTTCTTCGACCCAGACTGTGTGGCCCGCCAACTAGATGCAAGGCATCTTAATGCGCAACTGGGAAAAAGTCGACCTCCCCCCGCCCCCACGGAAGAAAAGCATCATGGCCAACCACTCCAAGTCGCTAGACAATCAAACCAAATTCTTGATCAAAAGAAGCATATTCTTCATTTTTATCAAAAGCATAGTCTTACCTATTATTAAAAGTATTAAACAGAATTGAACAAACAGACCCCTGAGGAAAACCAAGGCAACAAACTCTCAAACTCAGACAAAATAATAACAAAGATTCCGAAAATTTTACCCACACCATGAACCAACAAAATCCATAGAACAGAAAAAGAGCATACACAGAGAAAACACCAACAGAACCCTATAACAATCAGAAACAATTTAAAATAATAAAAGTGAGAAACCACCCAATCCTTCAATCCAGCCAAAAGAATGGGAACACAGTAAGCATCCAGAACCAAAGCAAAACAAGCCCCAATCAATTTATAAACACCGAACCAAGCCCAACAAAAACAAAATCAATGACCAAACTCGTGCAAAAACAATCAAGCAAAGACTATCTTGTCACCTAAGCAAAAACCACACCGTACGATAACAGAGAGCCTAAGTCAACGATACAAAAGTTCAAAAATTTCAAGACAACAAAAATTTTAAAGCCAAAACCAAAGTTTTTCAACCGAGAAACTAAAATAAAATAAGATACCAACAATTGAGACCAAGAAGTAGGAAAAACCTCCACAAAAATACAAAAAAATTGATCGCAAAAGGAAGACTCTCCAATAAATAAAAATACAATAAACGAACCAAACCTAAGAACAAGAATAGAAAAACAAACACGATAACCAATCAAGAGGACAAAGTCACAGTAACAATCTAATGCAATTCAGAGATGAAAACCAATAAGTACCCCAGTACAAATAATAACTATAAAAATATTCTTATGACAAAAATCCATCCAAGAAATGAAAAATAAAATGCCACAAAATTGCAAAGGACAACCACCTAAATATCAATAGAAACTGAAAACACAAAGTTGCACCAACAAAAACAGATACCTCAAAGAAAATGTTCAACTGATGCCATCAGACCAAGCAACCGAAACAAAAATCCACAACTAACGATTATCACGAAAAGTCCCCCAAATCATTAAAATAGGAAAAACCGAAAGCCTAATTTAAAAACTAAGCGAAAACAAAAAAAAATCCCCAATTAAAGCAAATACATCAAGCAAAAACTGTAGGATAAGGAATCCGCAACAATGCGGTAAAAGTACTAAGCAACCACAATAAATAGGTACAAAACAAACAATCTCCTTCTAACCATTAACATAAAATCAAGACCACACCAGCAAGGAAAGAGAAAACGTCCCCCTGACGCCAACCCTGCTCAAAAGCCGATGTTTCGGGCTGGACTGAAAATCAAATTTACCTGCCCACAAATAATGAAAATCTAAATTCAAGTGACCTAAACAAACCAACATTAATTCTTATAATAAGAATAAAAAGCATAATAAATAAAAAAGGCGATCCTTCCAAATACTCCTATAAATAACATAATAACTATCCTCTATCAAAGTACCACAGCCAACATTCCAAATAAAAAGAAAGTGAAGACACCGACCGCTCTACCAAAGATAAATTAAAATATCTCACACGAAATTATCAGACCTCATCCTACCACTAACAAGAAGTAACCTTCGAAAAATAACCAAAAATCCAAGATCAAAATTAAAAATACATTTAAAACTAAAGAAACAACAATAAACATAAATAATCCTCAACAAGAAATTTAAACGGCAAATTTTGGCAAATTTAAACGAAAATATCCATAATCAATGTCTGTGCGCTTCCATAACTTACATAAACATATTTCCTAGAGATAAGTACATTCATAGGTATTAAGAACATATAATGTATACATAAACCTAAAAACAACCAAAGGTGGCCCGAATTACCTATCCACCATTACCACCACTAATTACCACCATTGGCGCAATAAAAGCGATAAAAAAACAAATACTTACTATCAAAAGCCTAAAAATATTCCTCTTAAAATTAGCACAATACCAAAATAAGCCAACAGACTTAAGTCAGCATGAAAATCCCGACAGATACCCACCACAGTAGATAATAAAAATTTTATCAAAGCAAAACACAAAAGGAACAAATCCATAAGTCAAAAACTACTAATAGACCAATAAATAACCACTTAATTCAAATTTTTAAAACCAATTAGTTGCAACTAATAATTCTGAGCTCCACTAAGCACACCCCGTTATAATAGGACGAACCAAAGGCTCCAAATAAACAAAAAACTAAAAGGCAAATAATAAAATTAATAACCGAAATTACCCTCGATCTTCATTATTAAAGCAAACTCACTATGACAAATTACAGTAACTTAGCAATCAAAAATTCGAGTCACTAATGGTGCAACCCCATTAAGTCCCTAAACTTATTAATAAGCATAACATATATTAAAACAGTATTTAAAGCATTTCTATAATCAAACTGTATAACACATTTCATAATACAAAACTTAAAAATGTCTAATTATAATCAAACTACATACAAAGAAGTTATAATTCAAAATTGAGAACTAAGAACGCCCATAATCAATGTGTTTTTGATCAATTTCAAGTTCCCTTTTAAATCACTTGCACACATTAGATCTACATGAGTGTTCTGTATTGCAATGGAAGCTAGTCGTTTGATTAAATTCCATGCAGTTTATAGTACAAAAGAACTTCAGCGCAGTCCTGATAACCCTCATCCGCGCATACCATACACAAGGCCGAAAAGCTACATTTCTTTATAGCATGGCCTAGTCTACCACACATCATTCACTGCAACATACTATAAAACTCGCGGCAATAGCCCCTAGTGCTGATTAGATTTTGGTACGAATCGGTAAAAAAGAAGCTGCCTTTCTTTGAGAAATGGCTCGCAGAAATCGCATGTATCCACTCTAGCTGGAAAACTAATTAACCAAATTTCATAAAATTTGGTAAATACGTCGCTTGTGGTGCTGGTTAGATTTTGGTACGAATCAGTAAAAAAGAAGCTGCCTTTCTTTGAGAAATGGCCAGCAAAAATCGCATGTATCCACTCTAGCTGAAAAATTAATTGACCATGAAGCTCGAATTAACCATTCTCGAGACATTGAAGTTTTTTCGAATTTTGAAGAGATGAAGCCTTTAAAGTGCTTTCATTTTGCCAAATAAAACGAATATGCAATAAAACAGCAAATCGGATATAATATCAGTAAAGTATCCATGTTCTTTTCTGCAATTAAACCCAACTTTATGCAACATAAAATAAAAAATAAGAAAATAAATTTGAATTTGTAGGGAAAGTCATGTGCTGCCCACATCAGATTTTTACTTTCCCTACAATACGTTGTAATGTATAAAGTATTGGAATCGTGTCGAAAATCGCAACTCAAGTTTTCGACAGATCTACACGTTTCGAGCTCTCCAGAACCCAAAAAATTATTTTTAGAATGACTTATTTTTGTGTGTGCCTGTGTGTCTGTCTGTGCAATAATTGTATCCACTCTAGCGGAAAAACTAATTGACCAGATTTCACAAAGTTTGGTAAATAAATCACTTGTGGATTACTCTGGTACTGGTTAGATTTTGGTACGATTCAGGAAAAAAGAACCTAGCTTTTTTTGTGAAATAGTCCGCAAAAAATATGTATCTACTCTAACTAAAAAACAAATTGATCTAATTTCACAAAATTAGGTAGATAAGTCATCTGTGGGATACTCTGCTGATCAGATTTAAGATTCGAAAAGAAAAACCCTGCCTTTGTTTGCAAAAATGGCACGAAAAATTTACCGAAATCTAAAACTAAAGACTACGTATGCTCAAAAGTATCAATTAAATGCTTGTTTTATTATACACTAGTCGCCTTCGGCAACCAGCCTGTTCGCTACCCTTGAAAATTCTGACCGTGGCAAACTCGCTGGCGCCATAACCCCGTGGAGTTGTTGTTGAGACCCAGACCATCCGACCTACCAGAAAGGTGTAAGATAACTATTTGGCGGCCAGGAAGTGCCACCCAATTTAAACCGGAACTCAATGGGGGAGACATCCGACCGTACCCTCCTTCCCCTACCACCAACCTCTCGGAGGGACTTACGGGCCCACATGTTTAACGTGATCATACTCCGCGTGAACACGGCGGCAGTTTTGGCAGTGGTGGGAATCGAACCAGAGCCTACCGAGTGCAATTCTCGCGCGCTAACCACTGGGTTCCCGCGCCCCGTGGAGTTAACAAAGTTTGGTTTAGTTTAATGACGTTAAAACTAATAATGAAATTTTAAGATAAAATGCTGCTCAGCGAAAAAAGTATTTTTTTTTTAAAGATTGTCCCCACCACCACCCGATGCATAAATGCACGGCGACAATCTCCATAACTTTTTTTTATTTATTTTTTTATTTCTTCAGTGTTTAAGTTTTTTCATTATGGTCCCAACCACCACCCGGTGTAAACAATACATCGCCATAATTCAATCCAGCATAATGAGCCAAAAACCTTATAAAAACAAACACTAATTCGGTTTTTAATTGTCCCTAGGCCAAAAACCGTACAAACAGCAAACACTTATTCGGTTTTTAATTGTCCATAGGCCAAAAACCATATGAAAAGCAAGCACTGATGACATTTGCAAATATAATTTAATACCCATGCGAATATCCTCATCAGGATAAATATATCAGCCAGATACCACCAAACACCAATTCGGTTTTTAATTATCCCTAGGCCAAAAACCGTCCCCATACCAACACCGTGCGTCTGTGCGCGCATGTGGGTGAAAAATCGAACTTCTTTCGCCGTTTTGCCGAGATATTGAAAATCATGAATTCCTTCAAATCCGGATTCTGCGGCTATTTTTTCTTATTTATTGACCAGATTGGGCTTCTAAGAATACCTGATGTTTCAGCTTCCTAAAAATGTAAATTATTAGTCGGAATTCTCGATATTTTTTCGGATGCGAGGATTTGAAAACGAAAGTTCGTTTTTTTTAGCCGAAAGTGACTTTTGTTTTAAAATCTTTAAAAAATATTGTAATTTGTCCCTGAGATTTAAAATTGATATATTTTTACTCACAATTGTCTGCTCTTTCCGGTCTTATTTGTTTTTTTCTAACGTCTGGATGGTGGAGAAAAAATTGGAAAAAGGGAAAAAATGGTCGAAATCGCATAAAACATTAAATAACAAAAAAAATAATTCAAATTTTACAAATAGGTTTTGACGTGTCACCCCCCCCCCCCCCCCCTCGGATCTCCGATTGCCAAATTTCGTAGCTCTGCGACGCGCGATCGCTGAGCCTATAGTGTATAAGACAGACAGACACACAGGGCTGCTAAACGTTCTCGAGATATTTTAGGGTTTCGTGTTTTTGCAACGTCGTCTTTGAAAATACGTCCAGTCTCCAAATGAAAACGAAAATTAAAATAAAACTGCAAATTTAATGTCATTTGAAATAATTGTCCGTGTCATTTTATGCAATTAAACTCAATTTAATGAATTATAAAAGAAAGGAAGGGAAAATTAATTTATGTCTGTAGGGAAAGTGCTCACATCAGATGTTTTAATCCAGTGAATATTCTGATGCAAGTTTCATTACTCTACAGCAAAGTACGGGAAAACGAGAATTAAAAACCTATTTTTGACTGTCTGTCTGTCATGACTTTTTATAAAATCTTTTTCAACGTAACTCTCTATGATTTGAAACCGCTGCAGTAAATTAATTCGACGAAAATTAATTTTGCCTACGAAGCCTAATTAGTCCTAATTTGCCTAACTTGCCTACTAAGTCCTAATTTGCCTACGAAGCCTAATTAGCCTAATTTGCCTAATTAGTCCTACGAAAATTAATTTTGCTATTACTAAGATCTCAACAATCCACTCTATCTAACTTACCGATCCACTATATCTAACAGGGTTGAGTTACTCGGCCGCCATAATAAAGAACGCAAAGGAGAATCAAACCATAATCTCGTGCTAGCCATACGATTCGGTTATCTGTCAATTGAGTTACTGATACGATTATCTTTCTTTTAATAAGTGAAAAGAACCCTACAACATTTGTTTTTTAATTTTTGCTGCCCATTTTGAAAGTTACAGCCATTTCTATACTTATACTAAATAATGCAAAAAGTTAAAAAAAAAAATCTGATGTGAGAAACACGATATTCCCTACAGGCTCAAATTATTCGTTTTTCTATTTCGTCAATTTTTCGTCTATTGATCAAAGTGAATTTAATAGCGAAACATAAATAAGAAATGATTAATATTTGCATAAAGATTTTTAGTTTCAAAAAACATCCTTTTTCTTTTGATGATTTTATACATTTTAAACTGGCATTAAGTCGTCAAAATACCAAAAAAATCTTGAGAACGCTTTATTCCAGAATAGTTGAGTTAGTTTTTTTCGCGAGTTTTGGCGTCAAATATTACACGATAAAGGCTCGTTTGACAGAGAAAGGTGAGGAAATGTATTTTTTATTTAATTTTTTTTTTTGTCGATTTTTATGGTTCATATTTTTATAAAGGATAAGTGCTATTTTTAAGACTTTCCAACATAGTTGAAAAGTGTTTCTAACTTTGTTCATTCATTCTGTCTATCTGTCTGTCTGTCTGTCTGTCTGTCTGTCCGTTCGCACAACTGCCGTAAAAATGTCTTTATCAAAATGAAATTTCAGTATGTTGTTGAGACGGTATATGGGACATATGGGAATGTAAATGAATAATATCACACAATTAGTTTCGAATTGAACCCCGGTTCAAAAAGCGATATACATTAAACCCTATGGGATCTAATTTTTCAATCATTTTTTAAGCGAAGTTAAAATTCACAAATTGTTTCGAAAATTTTAGAAAATATTTAAATTACTCTATAAAATATATAAAAAAAATTTCAGCAAAATATTTTTGGTATTTTTTAAATAAAAATTAAAATAATAATTACACTTATATTATTCGAAGAGATCACGTGACTCACTGCAAAATAAAATATGGCATCCATCTTTTTTTACCAGTGTAAAAATCGTGATTTTTAAAGTTCTTTTAAATTTCTATTTAGTGTTGCATCCGTCCTAAAACCGCTATTTTTGCTCATTTTCTGTGCATCTATATTTTAGGGCAAAGCAATTACAATATTTTTGAGTTTAAATGATCATCAAACTTTGATTATTTCTACAACGAAGCCTAATTTTAATGGATGCAGAATGTAAACAAATGATTGTAAGATGAGTTGTATAAGAATTGCTGAATTTTTTCACGCAAAATTATTTAGCTCTGGAGTCTGGAATAAAAGTGATATGAATGAAATATTTATTGCTTTTACATAGAGAGCCAGATAACTTATATTTCGATGCGCCAACGCAATTACAATATTTTTGAGTTTGAATGATCATCAAATTTTGATTATCTCTACAACGAAGCCTAAGTTTGACGTATGCAAAATGCAAACATATCAAGCTGTAAGATGAGTTGTGTAAGGATTGCTGAATTTTTAAAGCAAAATTATTTAGCTCTGGAGTTTGGAATATAGCTGATATGAATGATTTTACATAGAGAAGCAGACGATTTTATAGTATTGCCTTTTCCGATGAAGTTTTAAGCATGGAGTTAAAAAGTACTTTTACCTCCGTGGTTTTAAGTTTTTAAGTAAAATAAACTATTGTAGTATTGTGATAATTTAAAAAATATCACCGATTAATTATGAAATGGAATAAATGTTTATGAATGAAATATTCACCACTTTTAAAGCTAGGCGATTTATATTTCGATGACGTTATTTCAATAAAGTTCATTTCTTTTTCGTTGAAGTTTTAAGTTTTCAAATATAATAAATTACTGTAGTACTGTTATAAACTAAAATACATCATCGCTGAATATATCGCATTTTAGAGATGTTTAAATAAAATTGCATTTCAGTTGGAAAGTGTTTCATAATCAATGCATGATTGATCTTTCTTGTTTCAATTTGTATCAAATACTAATCAGCACCAGATTAACGCATAATTTACGTACGGAATTAAGAAATTCCATAAAAGGCCAATGGATAGATTTTGAAATAAAATGGATTGCAAAGACCGGTCATGCACACACGGGGGAAACGGTACGCAGAATAGTGTTGTTTCGTGTTCAAAGTGCCTCAAAACTTATAAATCGACTCAAAACTCGAATTCAAATTTTGGACATTCCACAGATTTTTCAGACATATACTATATTGTAGGGTTAGAGATAAAAACCGATCTCTTATTACGAAAAAAAAAATAACCCGCATTTTTCTAAGAATAGAAATAATGTCACTCCAGTAAAAGATTACGTCGCATTTGATACCGAAAATAAACATGAAAGAAAAACACATTCGCAATAAATCTTTTGTGAAACTCAATATGATACTTTGTGGGGAAAAAACGTAATCTCGAAGACTGCTCTTAAAGCTTTTCCCCGCCACTTTTCCGCATTATCGTTCTTATAAATCCAGTTTCTTGAAAACAACGACTTCCGAAGAAATTGCTGCAGATTTCATCAAATAAAATGGCTGTTAGTACTAAATATTTGGTCCTAGAAAAATCTTGATGATCACTGTTACTTTTCGCAAAACTAACTAGACAACAGAGCGATATAGGGGGAAAACTGTGAGCTTCAAGTTAAACAATATAGTCTATGTATAAAAAGCTATTCTTAATTAAAAATCAGAATGTTTTTGCATAAAGCCAATGATTTGAATTCCAATCAATTAAAATATCAATTCGAAATATCAGTTCTAAAAAACGAATATTTATTTATTCTAGTGCATTCCCTGAATAAAAATAAAGTCTAATGTGGTTAGCATATGACTTTCCCTTCATAATTCAATGACTTTAATTTTTTCAAAGCGAAATAATTGTGTACAAAGTATGCTTTTGATATTAAATTATTGTCAAGTACATTGGACTTGAGCGCTTTTGGCAACTTGCTAGTCCAAATAGAAAAACTTATTCATGCTCTTTTGCAAAATGCTCATTAAAATGCAGATGTCATCTAATTAATATCCCGCGAACTAAATAAAAATTCATGAATGGAACGAGCCAGATCCACGAGAATGATGTCACCCAATTTATCGCATGGTATTACATATGAAAATTGAACATGTTTCTCAATAGGAAATATATTTTTTTTATTTTATATGACTTTTTGATGAATTTTTTGAAAAATGTAAAATATATCGAGAACGGTTCATGTTAGCGTTCTAAATTTTATGTTAATCGTTTTCTAATGAAAAATTACATAAGAAATGTCTATTTGCGTAACTTTATTAGCGGTTTTGATTTTTTAACGATTTTTTCAAAATTTCACTTGAAAATTTAGGGGGGTTTTGAGCATTCGATTACGTTTAAAAACAATAGACTTCCAGTGTTTACGGATTGTGATTTTTGTACCAAATTTCGTTTGAATCGGTCCATTCGTTCGTCAGTTATCGTCTCCACAGACCCACTGGCACACACACACACACACACAGACATCACTTCAAAAATGTTTGATTCGTGATCAGGGATGCTTGAAACGTGCTCTCCCGTCGAAAACTCGAATTCGAATTTTCGACCCCGTCACAATACTTTCCTTATACATTATGTATATAAGGAAAGTAATAACATCTAAAATGATTGTTTATTGAAGGTCTTAATTTTTAATGACGTTTTCAAAAACTCATTCAAAAATTGAGAGGTTCCTAAAATTTGATCGCGTTTACAATCAATGGGGTTCCAGTATTCACCGATTGTAATAATCGTACGAAATTACGTACGATATATATATATATATACTCCGGAGGTTGGCTACAGACAGTGCTGGCGTCCAGGAGTGCAGTGCTGAGGCATTTAAGACATGCATGCATGTTGATAACTAGGGAGTAAGGTCACTACCCCTTACCGCCATTGTGTAAGCACTTTACGTTGCCTTCCTTCATTTTTATTTTCATTTTTATTTTTACATATTAACCCTTTATATATTTTTAGTGTTTTATGCTGCTGTGCGCAAGTACACTAAAATTCATTTCAATATTTTTCTTTAGAAATCCATCTTTTATATTTACATATATATATACATTGGCTTTTATTTATACATTTTTAATAGTATGGTTTTATGTATTATTGACAGTGTATTGCATTGATTTGGGTCAGTGGCTCTTTCTCGTCGGTTTGAGGTTTGGTTGGGCTGTTAGGATGCGATCGGTAGGCCTGGGGCTCTACCACCAACACATCGTAAATCAACCCGGGTACGTAATAACCGGTTATTCCGCACGTGAATCAAATTTTACGAAATGTGGTACCACGAAGTCTTATGAAGGTACGTAAAGTTATACGAAAGGTACGTAAAAACCCCTGGAAATTCCACCATCTAAGGAGACGGTGAAATCTGAATTACGTAGGAAAAAAGTCACAAATTCAAGATGTCTGCTATCGTGCCTATCATAACACTTGCTCTTTTAGAAGAGGAATCCAGACAAACTCTAATAAATCGAATTATTCGGCCAGAACGAATAAAATCTTTCCTATTGCCTGACAATGAATTTATTTCTCTGTTCCGACTAAATAAACATTTAGTGGCAGAACTAATGGAAGTACTACGCCCGGAACTTGAGCCAAGAACTTCAAGAAGAAATGTCCTCTCAGTGGAGACAAAAGTAAGTAATAATTTAATTTAAGTAATATATTAATTTAAGAATAATGCTGTGTTCATTTATCTTTACTTTTTTTTAAAAAGTTTTAATAAACGTATGTTTTCGGAATGTTACCGCATGCTTGAAAGTTTGTTTACTTGTAAACGTGTAAAAATCATTTATTGCTGACCAATTTTAAAAATTTCAGGTTCTTTGTGCTCTTCGATTTTTTGCCACTGGATCCTATCAAAAATGTGTCGGAAATGACATAAATTTAAGTGTAAGCCAACAGAGTGTTAGCAACTGTGTCATAAAAGTATCAGAGGCTATAAACAACACTTTGTTGGAACAGTGTATAAAATTTCCTGTAGATAAAAAGTAAGTAATTCATAAATTAGTTTCATTATAGATCGATATTTTGTTGAAATTAAATATTTTGAAGTTATCAATATTTTCTTACTCTGATCACTTATGTAGAAAAACTTAGTAAACAGTATCAGTAGATATTACAAAAACCGAAATCAAATAAGTAAATGCTTATTTGATTTATTCATTATTTTATATATAGGAAAGAGGTTTTTATCTTGTATTATAAAGTATACTTAACATGTAGATACTTGTAATTAATTTTGTTATTGTATTTAAATTGTTAAAATTTCTAGTTAGTTTTATTAATTTTTATCATTGAATCCATTTATGTAAACATATTTTACTTTTTAAAAATACTGTAGAATTTAGATGTACATGCATATCATGTAGATGCTTATACTTTCAAAATTTCAGTTAAGTTTGCTGATACTTTACAAAGAAATACAAATTTAAGGCATTTCATAGTGCCGTACATAATAATACTATGCTATTTTCTCATATATGATACTTAAAATTCTAAAGCAATTGTTTTAGCAATTTTTTTTTTATGCTGTATAATTAAAACATTTGCAGAACATATTCTTGCAAGATTCATTCATTCACATATGAGAATACATTTCATGTTTACTAACTGCACACAAAATATGTAATTGCCGAAACAGGTATACTCATTTTTTATCAAAACCAGAATTAGACATTTCCAATTCTTAGCCATAACATGTTTTCAAGTTAATCTGAATTATTATATTTTTACTTTTAGAGAACATGATATGCTGAAACAGGAGTTTATGGTGTATAGTGGTTTCCCAGGTGTTATAGGAGCTATTGATTGCACACATGTTGCAATCATAGCTCCTAGTGATAACAACAGCCAGAAGGAGAAAAATTATTTGAATAGAAAAAATTTTCATTCACTTAATGTTCAATTAGTAAGAAAATTTCTTATTATTAGACAATTTGTTTCAAGTCATTTTATTAGAGTAAAAAAATTTAAAACATGTTATCATTTACATCTAGGTGTGTGATATGAAACAAGTTATTATGAACATATCAGCACGATTTCCAGGCAGTGTGCACGACAGTTATATATGGCGAGCATCAAATCTACATGATGCATTCGAATATGGATGCTTAGCAAACTGTAATGGTTGGCTATTAGGTAGATATTCATTGTTTTATAAATATTATATTATTTTTTTTTAAATGTGTGTAAATGCCAAATAAAAGTATCTTTCACTTTAAGTACTTTTAAAATTGACTTTCTTGAAGAATTGAGAAGTATATTAAATCTGCACTATTAAAATGTATTGATCCAGGGTGTAAAAAGTTGCGCTTTCTCTTCAATAAGAGGCACAGATATTTGAATTTAAAAAAATTATATATATTTACAATTAACCAGCAACTTTTTTCAACTCCTAACCATTTGCTTAAAATTTCTTTTGACTCTAAAGATTGTACACACATGATAAACATTATGATATCCCATTTATCGCAGACTAACTGACACGACATTTAGGGGCAAGTACCAAATGTAATAAATTGACTAAGAATTAAAAATACAAAATTAACTATTCTAACTTTTTAAATTTTAACAGTTAGTGCTTCAAATTGAATATATACTGGCTTTGCTGATCAATTATGTTATTCTTACTTATGAACAGAGTCAGAATATAGACGAACATGTGAACAACTTTCACAGAAAGTTTTTCGAATTGCAGAAATTTTTAAGAATTATTAAATTTTTTTTTGTGTTATGAGCAATGCATATGCACTGTTACTTTCATTTTCAAAAACTATATTATATATCTAACTCTGGTAAATCATGTTCCTCCCCCCCCCCTTTTTTTTTTCCATTTACTAGTACCCTGAAAATATTACCTAAATAAATTAGGTAACCAGACAATCAATATTTTTGTGTGACATGTGTGCGCATATACCGTATATGACTCTGCAGATTTTTGCAGAAATTTTTTAGGCAAATACTTTTGTTTATAGACAGTTTTAAATTTTATACCACTCTGCTTATGAATTACTGATTATTTACTAATGAGTATTTTTATATTTAGAGAGCATATAGGGCAGGTTTATAATAGACAATTCTATGGAGGGACATTCGAAGGCATGTATTGGAGGGGGGGGGGGCTGAATAGAGTGCCGCAGTCTGTGCCACTTAATTTCTATCCTATTATCAAACTGTGTATCGTTAGTTGTGACTTGCAGTATTTGCTTAATATGCAAACAAGTAGGAAGGTCTACTGTTTTTAAAAATAACTGGGCTGGTTTCTGTAGCTGGCTAGTAAGGTTTTTTCAATTGGATTATTTTTTTATATATCTATTTCACCATTATTGTATCGAATTTTCTGATCTGTTTTACATCATTTAGGTCTGGTTTCACCAACATTAGACTAAAGACGGATCAACTGAGCTTGATCAAAGTTAGTCAGCGGAGTTCACCTCAGATCATCGATTTTGAGATAGTTGATCCAGATGTTTGAAATTAGTTGATTCAGATTAAATTGGGAACTTGGATGTAAGCTGTGCTGTGATTGGTTGGTTGCATATGGGTAGAAAATATAAACAAACACTAACTTTTGATGATTTAACACGATAAATTTTGTTGAATCTAGTACTAATAATACATATACTTTACAGAAGCGGTTCTTAAACTTTTCCATCTTCATTTGCTTTTTTAATTTGTTAATTAAATCCAGTACTCAATTGTAAGCTGTGTTGCTTTGCTCGTCTGCCAAAAATATATTCCAAAAATATTTATGTTCACTCTCATTTATGCCCACAATAAAAAACTTATACATTAAAATTTAGACTATTGTCTAAATAAAATATATTCATACATACAAAGTCCAAATCAAAATAACATTGGTATTTAATTAATATTAAGCAAAATAATTAACATTTGGCAAATCAGTTTTAAAACATAAAATTGGACTTTTTCTGTATTAATAGAACATACTAAATCCACAAAAATTAATTATATTAAGGAACTTTTAGTATAATGTAGCATATGAAATGCTAACTTTTTTTTATAATACTTCATTTTTACGTGACTGTCTTTTGTAAATGTATTATAAAATGTGTAATCAAAAGAATGGTTCATATCATCACTCTAAAATATATATTATTAGTTTTCTTATAATGAATTATGTATAAAGTGATGGTTTATTTAACGTGATGAACTAACTTGATCATATTTTTAAAAATAATAATTCAAGGTGGCTTTCTTTGACTGTGCTTATAATCAATAGAGTTCCAGTATTTACTAACTATGTCAAGTATACCTAATTTGAATCAAATTAATTCATTTGTTTGTGAGATATTGCATTCACAGACATCACATTACCATGAGTTTTAAGTTTAATCCAGCTCATGCAACTGTTAGTATGTTATTTAATCATATCCATTCGGATAAATATAAGGATAAAAAAGAACTTAAAGTGGCAGGCTGGGGTGTATGTTGTCTTCCTTTTATCGCCTGATAATAACTTTAAATTCTATATTGGCAGTACTAAATGTACCGTCTGTATTTGTTTAGCTGAACATGCTCGAGATGTTAAAAATGGTAAACTGTCTACGGCTCTTGCCCAGTATGTTATTAACGTTATATTTTAGCTTTTGATTTTAAAATAACATTAACAATGTTTGATTCAAGTTTAGAGATGATCAAAATGTGTAAATCTGTTAAAAACTTAATGGCCTAAAAACCGGCTTTAACAATAGATTTTATATTAGCTAAATTTTAAATGAGTACCTTGGAAAAATGTGAAATTGTAATTTGCTGTTTAATATGTATTTTGACAAATATTTTTCATTTTTTTCAACAGGGGATTCTGGTTACCCGTTACAGTATAATCTGATAACCCAATATCCTGAAGCAGTGGAAGGATCTGCAGAAGACCGCTTTAATAAATCGCATTCCCGTGGCAGATCTGTAGTTGAAAGGACTAATGGAACATTAAAATCACGTTTTCGATGTTTGTTGCGCCACAGGACACTGCATTACACACCTCCTGTGGCAGCTAGAATTATAAATGCCTGTGCTGTTTTACACAATATGTGTGTAAAGTCGAATATTATCATCACAGGTACAGAGATGGATGATGATGATGATGATATCCTGTTTAATACTGGTGCACCTGAACCACCTCACAGGCAAAAAGATAGAGGAGCTCGGGATATAATTTTAAGAAATTATTTTTAATAAAAATCTTTAACATTGTGTGCCAAGTTCTTTTTTGACGTTTATTTATAATCTTTCATGAAAATTATTTATAAAAACGGTATTACCAAATTTTGAAGTATTAGTATTTAAGTATATAAACTGTACTGTTATAATTACTTACAGATGTGGTGAAATTTATAGTATTTAGATTAAATTAAATAATTTTTGTTCGAGAGATAGTGTGTACAAAATCATGCATCCGGCAAGTGAGTTATTTGTTGGATGCATGATTTTGTTGCACTAGCTCCCAAACCCAATTTATTTAATCTAAATACTATATAAATTTTCACCACAATATATACCAGCGTGCAAACCACTGGGCTGCCGTGCCCCAAATGTGCCAACAGCACGAGGTGTTCTCAGGTGGTCACCCACCCAAGTACTAACCGCGCCCAAAGTCAAGCAGCATCGGGAGCGGTTAGTACTTGGGTGGGTGACCACCTGGGAACACCGCGTGCTGATGGCATTTTGGGCAAAAATTGTCTATAAAATTTACTAAATTTAGATTTACAATAAGGTAATTTTACTGCATAAAGAGGACAAATTCACAAAAAAGAGTGGCACTATTACTTGAAACTTAAGTAACAGTATCCAAGTTCCATTTATTTGCAGAATTCCTATCACTTATATTAACTTTGTATAAAAGCCCATAAAAATTAGATGAATGAAAAAAATAAATATGCTATATTATACACTGAATATCTCTAAAGTTTATAAACATCCCTGAACGGGAAAATTTGGTTTAAAACCATGTGATTTGAACACCATATTAGTAATATATCTATTGAAATAACGATACATTCCTTAATAATTGTATAAATTAAAAAATAATTTTTACTTAAAGTAGTTTTATTTGCAATAAACAATATTACAAGCAAAAGTAATACCGACTACACAAGCCTCAGTAGAACTAATGCATTACAATCAAAATTTAGTGGAATATCAGAAACGATGAAATATAGCAAATTTATAAAGTGATATGAATCATCGTACTATATATATTTTATAAATTAAAAAATAATTAAAGTTAACTTACCTTTTGCCATTTATCCACAGTTTTATTAGCTCCACCATGAGAATTAAGCAAGTCACATAAATCTTTCCACATGTGATTTCTCTGGCTATGTGTAAAAGAATTGGAGAGTAAACCTTTATTTAATTCCAGATTATTTTCCATATATGAAATTAGAGTTTCAAGTTGGCCTTTGCTAACTTTAGTTCTTTTTGAAGCCATGTTAATTCACAATGATAAAACTAAATAATTATAAACGAAGAGAAGCAGCACGAGGTATAACAACAAGTTGAAATAAAATGTAAACTTGAAGCAGACGATTCTCGCAGTACAATGTCCGCATTTGATTGGTCTAAATAAGCTCCGCCTTAAAGCCTCGATCACAGTACAGCTTGGTGCAGAAAATATTTACGAATTCACTTTACGAAGTGTTTGTGGTACGGAAACTGCATATCTTCGTAAACGATGGACCGGAATTACATCGGAATTAGACCGGTGAGAAAACTATTACGATGTGTTGGTGGTAGGGCCCCTGGTGCGTAATTTGATTTTGAATGTGTGTACATGTATAGTATAGTTGTGGTGAAATTTGTAGTGTATATCTTCAAGTATATAACTTTTTCAAATTAGTACCGGCCTCCGGGAGTGTTTGCCGCGGCTCTAAGCATGCTTTAACCGGGGAGTGGGGGGTCACAACCCCCCCCCCCCCGGCCACTTTGTGGTACCCAATTTGTTCATTTCTCTTTGATCTATTTGGAAATTTCTATGTCGTTTACGAGGGGTAATGGCAGCAATGCGCCTTATGATTCGTTAACATTTGGTACGGTATAGGATTTTTAAATTTTATAACTTTTGTGTATATATTACATTGAGGATCGGGATAGCGGCATTCCGCTAAAGGTCTTCAGTTTGTAGGTTTTATATTTTAGGTATATTTTAAATAAAATCTTTTAAATTTTAAATAAATTGTTTAATATTTTAAATGTATATTTTTTGAATATTGGCTTTTATTTATACATTTTTAATAGTATGGTTTTATGTATTATTGACAGTGTATTGCATTGATTTGGGTCAGTGGCTCTTTCTCGTCGGTTTGAGGTTTGGTTGGGCTGTTAGGATGCGATCGGTAGGCCTGGTGCGTAATTTGATTTTGAATGTGTGTACATGTATAGTATAGTTGTGGTGAAATTTGTAATGTATATCTTCAAGTATATAACTTTTTCAAATTGGTACCGGCCTCCGGGAGTGTTTGCCGCGGCTCTAAGCATGCTTTAACCAGGGAGTGGGGGGTCACAACCTCCCCCCCCCCAAGGCCACTTTGTGGTACTCAATTTGTTCATTTCTCTTTGATCTATTTCGAAATTTCTATATATATATATATATATATATATATATATATATATATATATATAATCGTAGCTAATAGCAATTTCTTGCTGCCATTGCAACTATTGCGGGGTGAGGGGGTCACAACCCTCTCCCCCTCGACCAACTTTTGGTACTATTCTTTTTCGTGTTCTTTTCCATTTGTTTCAGATTTGATTTTCAGATTTGGAACTTACCTTTTGGATTTCATATACTGTTCAATGTTGCGAAGCAGTGTGGCGCTTTACTTCATTTGTAACTTCGTGTTATTTAAGTATTATGGGATTTGGTTTAAATTTTAAATTAAACTTAAACTGTTTGTTTTTTAAAATAATAAATTTGTTAGTTTTATAAAATGAAACTGCCTGCTATTAGATTTGTTATTTAATAATCTGTATTAAAAAATTGTATTATATTTTTAATATATATATATATATATATATATATATATTCGGCCATGTGGCTGTATCGTTGAGCGAAACACATTTGGAACCTCTGTGGATGCAAAGATCCTTGATAAGCTGGATTCACTTCTATCCTATTTCATATTTTCGGATTGTATCTTTTCTCTTATTTTGTCCTTTTAATATTTTAAGCCTCCAGATTTTGATAATCCTTTGTTGCTTGAACTTGATTAGTATGCTTCGCTCTTGAATGTTGATAAATTCATGTGTATTATTCATATTTAAAATTAAGATCATTTTGTCTTTTATGGTAGCATTGTTTTCCTTTTGTCTGATATTTCCTATCATATCATTTTTAATTAATTTTCCTCCGTATTGTTTTTGAACCAGGGTATGACACTGATCATGCAACTATTGCCTATTTCATACAAGCGAGCGCAAAATAAACGCGAAACCGATTCATGGATGCTGGTATCTGCAATGAGAGTGTTTTCAAAATTTTTAGAAGCGTTCCATGCAAACAAAGATAAACATCCTTCTAAAAGTGTTTAAAACGTGTTCGGGAGATCTTATAACATGCTTCCCGTCAAATTTTCTAATTTGCAAAATTTCGGGGTAAAACTATACTTTTCCTGCATTGTGCGATGAAGCAAAAATGATTACATTAGTAGAAGCACAAGCATCCTCATTTCTATTGTCTTCTCAATCACTCGACATGTTAGAAGAACTCGATGTCCTTATTGTTAAGTACGAGTATAATCCGTTATCTTAATTGTACTCTTTAAGATTTTTCAATCATCGAAATCTTCACACATTGGATGTTAGCTCACAGCTGATAAGCAGTAAAGTCAAAATGAGGTGGTCGCAGTTAGCAGTTAGTCGAATGAAACAAAGTTAACAAGAAATTTATGAAGGATGTCAAAGGGTGGGTAAATTTTATTTTTGAGGGAACTATTTAGCATTTTTATTCACTTTTGCATACTTGTTTTGTACATTCATAAAGATCTGGAACAACCCATTAGTAAAGGCACGGAATTCGTATTCGGAAGACCTGAGTTCGATTCTCGACGCTACCCAAAATTTATCCCCGTATGAGGACTTTAGTAAGGTATAGTATGAGCACGTTAAATCAGTAGGTCAAAAAGTCCTTCCGAGAGAAGATGGGCAGGGAAAGGAGGGTAAGGTCCCTATCGAGGCCACCCTCGTGATCCGGTCTAAATTGGAAGGTATTAGGCATAGTTAAAATCACCAAGGTGTAACTAGGGTCTTTGGATCAACAGAAGCTGCAATCTATCCGCTTAAACCATGAGCTTCTGTTTCATGAGCTTGTTTCGACTTTAATCCAAACAAGTGGTATAAATAATAACAACAACACAGTCATAGGTTTTTGGATAAAATGGAAGTGACATCGCTAGAACCGTAAATGAAAATCTTTAGTGAATCTTCCTGCCTCCTCTAAAATTTGATGCTGAATCCATATCACTTATTGTATAAGTTTTATCTATAGCCAACCCTCAGAAATAGATATTTCAAGGAAATTTTTCGAAAGTAGAAATGAAGGAAGTGGAAATCTTTAGTAACACTTTCTCCTTCTAACCTCCTCCATAATTTAATGATCATTTCACATTAGTCACACTCTAAGGCCTATCTATAGCCAATCTTGAGAAACATGTGTTTCAAGAAAAATTTTTGAACTAGAAATGGAAAAAAACTGGAAGATTAAATTCTTACTGAGCCACCCTACCTCCTTCAAAATTTGGTGCTTAATCCATATCAGTTATCGTCTAATCTCTCTATCTAGAGTCAATTTTTTGAAAAAGATGTTGCAATTAAAATGAAAATATTCGAACCGGAAACTGAAAAGGAACTGGAAGGAGAAATCCTTAGTGAACACCAAAAACTCTTCTGGAATTTGAAGCTAAATCTCATAGATAGTCATCATGTGATCTCTAACTATAGCAGATCCTGTGAAATAAATGTTTCGTGGGAAATTTTTGTGTAAAAATATAGTATGGCAAAAATTTTGCCATATTGCCATATTTTTGACCAATTAAAACTATAATGGTATATTTTTCTGTTGCTAAAATAATTAGTTTGTACCACAGATGATCGCTGTATACAGATTGTCTCATAGAAAGCTTTCTTTGTATTACACGTTTAAATCAAATTATTTGAGAAATAAGTTTGCAGCAGATTATTTGAAATATTCGGTTATTTGATCCTTTTCAATTATATGAAAACTTTTAAACTTTCACCTGATTCAAGAGGTCGCAATTTGTGCATCGTTAGTACAACAAAAGGTGCAAAGCTGCATATTCAAATTTTATTCACTCAATTTTTTTCTCAAAAATATCTTCCAAGTATTCGTCAAAAAACATATTATAAACCTAATATCATGCAAAGAATTTTTTTACTGAGTACATGCAGACGAAAGTTATAGTGTTGCCAAAAGTAAGAATTCAAATATCTAACACATTTATTAAACATTTAAAATAAAATAAAAATTTATGCATTGAACTTATGCATGGCCAATGCTATTGAAATTACGACATTTATTCGCAATTTTCTCACCCAATTCATCTTGTAAAATATCTCTTCCAAATATTCATCAAAAGTGCATTCTGTTATAAGCATTACAGAAAATTCAATGGTATATATGCAGAACGAAAGTTTTACTGTTGCCCAAAATAAAAAATTGAAATATCTGTGACATTTATCAGATGTCTAAAATAAAGTTAAAAACTTGTCTTGCAAATACTTAGAATTTCTGTGAAAATGTTTCGGAATTCAAATTCTTGAAATGTCAGTTGACAGTAAATAGTTTCCGATGAAGTTCGAGTTTTCCAGATACGTTTTTTAAGAGAACTTTTAACTCGCATTTCTGCTTTTACTCCAGATATAGAATTTTGCTATAAGATTTTTTTATTTTCAATATAAAATTTCATTTGGTAATATCTAGTTAATAAGAATTAGTGTTAGGGAGAGTAATTGTTTCAAAGAAAACCTACAATTTTTAAAAGCACGGAAATAAATTTCCGGAAACTGGGGAAAAAAACGGATTATAAGAACTATCTTTCATTTTACTAGCCTCATTTATTTATTTATTTTTTTAATAATGGAGTTTTAAAGTACAACTTCTAATTGTAAAAATGGTAAAATTGCGTATATTAGTCTCTATACGTGTATATTTCTCCGTATTATGTGTAACTTAAATACACTGTGAAGGCTATGACTCAATTTTGTCTTCATACGCTCGTTATGGGTACTTTTAAAATTTTTGTACTTTATTGCCCATTATACAAAACTGTTAAATCGTGTAAATTGATAAACAGATACTGATGCTTTAACTCCAAGCGCCAAATCTCTCTTAGTGGCCATTTTAAAAATTATTATTTTCATAACATCGTTTCCGCCTATTTGGACAGATATTTCTACAAAGATTAGTTGACTTTCGGCCAATTGATACCTCTGTTTTGAGTAGAAATACTTTAATTATGATCATCCTTTATATTTAAAGTCAGGCTACCATAATTTCAGATATAAATTACCATTAATGAAGCTAATTTCGTTAAATACATTGATTGAAATGTATAGGGTAGAGTTTTATTGGGAACTGAATTCGAAATGGATATTTAAAACCACCTGGGGGATAAAGTTTCGCATTTGAGCATTCAGTAAATTGACAGAGAATTTGATAATTACACCAATTTATTTTAATCCTGTCCCGATTCATTTCAGATGCATTGCTTACCAGGAAGGGATATTTTCATATAAAACCAGTTATAGACATGCATTTTTCTGAAAAAAAATTAAAGATAAAATGAAATATGTGTAGTGTGAGTTTAGTACCCAAAGTATTCTTTTAAAATATTTCGTATAAAATTCTTTAAAATCTTATTTTTCCAAATTGGCAACAGCTCAGCGACGGCGATAGATGTATTCGACTTATCTGAGGCAATAAGAATATTTTGATATCATTAGCTTCTACGGGGTAGTTCAAATTATCAATCCATCTATCGTTAATAACAAAAGATGTTTGTCTCTCTGTGTGTGTGTGTCGTCTGTAGCGAAAAATTTAAGCTTCGGACAGCCGCGAAATCCAGCCAACCCAAGCCAAGACGCATCATTCCGGGGTGACTGTGACCAGGGTCACTTAACTCCACATCGAAAATAGCAATATGTTAACTGGCAATCTGTTTAGCATATGGAGCTGTTTTCCTAATCAGTCGGCTCTTTGCAGAGGGTGCTGAGTTGATGGTTGCTTGTAGTTGGTTGAGGTCAATGATTCTCCTGGATAGCTGCAACACGCTAGTGGGTGAGAAGGAAGGGTAGGGGCAGAAACCGCGAGAGAAAGTTACACAAAAAACAAGAAGAGAGAGCATTGGGTGCTTAAAATTTTTTTAAGTTCTCAGTTGCAATCAAAAAAAATCTGATGTGGGCAGCACATAACTTTCCTTATATAATGCAATGAATTTACTACTTTTACAGTAAACAAAAATCTGATGTGGGCAACACATGACTTTCCTTATATAATGTAATGAATGTACTTTTACAGTAAAAAAAAATCTGATGTGGGCAACACATGACTTTCCTTATATAATGTAATGAATTTACTACTTTTACAGTAAAAGAAATAGGTTTTTCTTATAGTAGATAGTAATATTCTTTTCAAGATATTGAATTTTCGACAATTAGTCGTCATTTTCATCGATTTAGCGTCATTTTTATCCATTTGGCGAGATTTTCGTTAATTTGGCAACATTTCAAACAGTCGCCAAGTTGGCGACATTCCGCCAATTTCGTCGCCAAAATCTCGCCAAACGTTATGGACGAAGAAATAAGTTATTCTTACAGCAGATAAATTGGCGTTCAAATACAAAAGTATTACTCAAAGTATCTTTTTTCATGAATGGAACGAGCTAGATCCACGAAAATGATGTCACCCAATTTATCGCATGATATTATATATGAAAAGTGAACATGTTTCTCAATAGGAAATATTTTTTTTTTCTATTTTATATGACTTTTTGATATTTTTTTTGAAAAATGTGCATTATCTCGAGAACGGTTCATGTTAGCGTTCTAAAATTTATGTCAATCGTTTTCTAATGAAAAATTACATAAGAAATGTCTATTTGCGTAACTTTATTAGTGGTTTTGATTTTTTAACGATTTTTTTCAAAATTTCATTCGAAAATTTAGGGGGGTTCTGAACATTCGATTGCATATAAAAACAATAGGCTTCCAGTGTTTACAGATTGTGATTTTTGTACCAAATTTGGTTCGAATCGGTCCATTCGTTCGTCAGTTATCGTCTCCACAGACCCACTGACACACACACACACATACTTTCACACACACACACACACACAGACATCACTTCAAAAATGTTCGATTCGTGAACAGGGATGCTTGAAACGTGCTCTCCCGTCGAAAACTCGAATTCGAATTTTCGACCCCGTCACAATACTTTCCTTATACATTATGTATATAAGGAAAGTAATATAACAAAGTCAAAACAGAGTCGAAACTGGGATTACAATATGTCAAAAGATTTAAATATTAAATTGCAGTTATTAAATGGCAGTTAATGAAAACGTGGATAAAAAAGAATAAGTACTGGTCTAGCATCTAGCGTTGAAACGGGGGCCAAAAGCAAGCAATCTGAAAAGCCAGTGGCTGGGCTGTGGATGACAAACGGGGCGGCGAGTCCTTCACCGAATTGTGGTGTCGCCATCTACCGTTTGTCATTCCAGGTACTAGGAGACCCCTCTCTGAGGGATGAGATAACGTCTTTTCTTTCACTTCCTACTCTGGGAGTCCACTTCGTACTTCGTACTCTGGGAGCTAAGAGAAGATGCCTGGGCCTGCGTTTCCTGAGATAGAAAAACGCGATCGGGTTGTAAGTTTGGTCAACATCTCTCATACAGGGTCTGCTGGAACATACAGGGTCTGCTCTTATACAGGATCTGCTGAGTTAGCTGAACTCCCGGTATAACAGACCTCGGCGCGATATGTTTTAAATTCGAATTACTTTTTACTTTCCTTATATACATAATGTATAAGGAAAGTATTGTGACGGGGTCAAAAATTCGAATTCGAGTTTTCGACGGGAGAGCCCATTTCAAACATCCCTGATCACGAATCAAACATTTTTCAAGTGATGTCTGTGTGTGTGTGTGTGTGTGTCAGTGAGTCTGTGGAGACGATAACTGACGAACGAATGGACCGATTCGAACGAAATTTGGTACAAAAATCACAATTCGTAAACACTGAAAGTCTATTGTTTTTATACGCAATCGAATGTTCAGAACCCCCTAAATCTTCGAGTGAAATTTTGAAAAAAATGTCAAAAAATCAAAACCGATAATAAAGTTACGCAAATAGACATTTCTTATGTCATTTTTCATTAGACAACGATTGACATAAATTTTAGAACGCTAAGATGAACCGTTCTCGAGATACTGCACATTTTTCAAAAAAATTATCAAAAAGTCGTATAAAATAAAAGAAAAATTTCCTATTGAGAAACATGTTCACTTTTCATATGTAATACCATGCGATAAATTGGGTGACATCATTCTCGTGGATCTAGCTCGTTCCATTCATGAAAAAAGATACTTTGAGTAATACTTTTGTATTTGAACGCCAATAGTCATTTACCTGCTATAAGAATAACTTATTTCTCCGTCCATAACGCTTGGCGAGATTTTGGCGACGAATTTGGTGGAATGTCGCCAACTTGGAGACATTTTTAATTGTTGTCAAATTAACAAAAATCTCACCAAATGAATAAAAATGATGCTAAATCAATGAAAATGACGACTAATTGAAGAAAATTCAATATCTTGGAAAGAATATAAGTATCTACTATAAAAATAACGTTTTTTTTAACTGTAAAAGTAGTAAATTCATTGCATTATATAAGGAAAGTCATGTGTTGCCCACATCAGATTTTTTTACATGTATTCGTGTTGCTGACAGAATTTTCCATTTTACTTCAAAAGAATTCCTTCATAAGAATATTTAGGAATTGTTCGTATGTATTTCTAACATTTGCATCATGCATAAGATATTTTACTTATCTAGAAGTATAAAAGAAAAATATTCAAACTCTTTTGAATGTTCACATATAAAAGTTTTTATACATTACGCGCTGCTAATATAAAGTTTTCTTAATTACTATAAAAATTACTCGGCTTTGCCAGGGGTTGTGACGTGTCGCTCCAAAGCAGCAGTTTATTTTATTTATTTTTTTTGTTGTTGTTGTTATAAGCGGTTTTGTTATAAGTGTTATATATAATATATATATTTTTTGTTATATTTATAAAGTCTTATTTGGTTTTCTAAAATTCGCTGTAAGCTCCTGTGAACGAAATGTAAAAATTTGATGTGGGCAGCACATGACTTTCCTTATATAATGCAATGAATTTACTACTTTTACAGTAAAAAAAATCTGATGTGGGCACCACATGACTTTCCTTATATAATGCAATAAATTTACTACTTTTACAGTAAAAAAAAATAGATTATTTTTATAGTAGATATTTATATTCTTTCCAAGATATTGAATTTTCGCCAATAAGTCGTTATTTACATTGATTTAGCGTCATTTTCATCCATTTGGCGAGTTTTTCGTTAATTTAGCAACATTTAAAAAAAGTAGCCAAGTTGGCGCCATTCCACCAAATTCGTCGCCAAAATCTCGCCAAGCGTGATGGACGAAGAAATAAGTTATTCTTACAGCAGATAAATGACTATTGGCGTTCAAATACAAAAGTATTACTCAAAGTATCTTTTTTCATGAATGGAACGAGCTAGATCCACGAGAATGATGTCACCCAATTTATCGCATGGTATTACATATGAAAAGTGAACATGTTTCTCAATAGGAAATATTTTTTTTTATTTTATATGACTTTTTGATAATTTTTTTGAAAAATGCGCAATATCTCGAGAACGGTTTATGTTAGCGTTCTAAAATTTATGCCAATCGTTTTCTAATGAAAAATTACATAAGAAATGTCTATTTGCGTAACTTAATTAGCGGTTTTGATTTTTTGACGATTTTTTCAAAATTTCACTCGAAAATTTAGGGGGGTTCTGAACATTCGATTGCTTATAAAAACAATAGGCCTCCAATGTTTACGGATTGTGATTTTTGTACCAAATTTCGTTCAAATCGGTCCATTCGTTCGTCAGTTATCGTCACCACAGACTCACTGACACACACACATACCTTCACACACACACACAGACACAGACATCACTTCAAAAATGTTCGATTCGTGATCAGGGATGCTTGAAACGTGCTCTCCCGTCGAAAACTCGAATTCAAATTTTTGACCCCGTCACAATACTCTCCTTATACATTATGTATATAAGGAAAGTAAAAATAGGTTATTCTTATAGTAGATACTTATATTCTTTCCAAGATATTGAATTTTCGTCAATGAGTTGTCATTTTCATTGATTTAGCGTCCCTTTTATCCATTTGGCTAGATTTTCGTTAATTTAGCAACATTTAAAAAAGTCGCCAAGTTGGCTACATTTCACCAAATTCTTCGCCAAAATCTCGCCAAGCGTTATTTAAGGAGAAATAAGTTATTCTTAAAGCAGATAAATGACTATGGGCGTTCAAATACAAAAGTATTATTCAAAGTATTTTTTTTTTTTAAATGAATAGAACGAGCTAGATCCACGAGAATGATGTCACCCAATTTATCGCATGATATTACATATGAAAAGTGAACATGTTTCTCAGTAGGTAATATTTTTTTTTATTTTATATGATTTTTTGATAATTTTTTTTTGAAAAATGTGCATTATCTCGAGACCGGTTCATGCTAGCGTTCTATAATTTATGCCAATCGTTTTCTAATGAAAAATTACATAAGAAATGTCTATTTGCGGAACTTTATTGGAGGTTTTTATTTGATGATTTTTTCAAAAATTTCACTCGAAAATTTAGGAGAGTTCTGAACATCCGATTGCCTATAATAACAATAAGCTTCCAGTATTCGCGGATTGTAATTTTTGTACCAAATTTCGTTCGAATCGGTCCATTAGTTTGTCAGTTATCGTCTCCAAAGACTTACTGTCACACACAAAACACACACACACACGCATACTTTCACACACACACACACAGACATCACCTCAAAAATGTTCGATTCGTGATCAGGGATGCTTGAAACGTGCCCTCCCGTCGAAAACTCGAATTCGAATTTTCGACCCCGTCACAAAACTTTCCTTATACATTATTGTATATAAGGAAAATAAAAACTCTTTTTTAAAAATACCCTCAATTGTAACAGGCACATCGGCAACAAAATCAAGCTCCTACCGTTCCGGGGCTGAAATGCCTGTGTACTAAATTGCATGGTCGTACGGCGCTTAGACGTCCCCATACAGACTGCATATACACACATACAGACTTTTTACTTTCCTTATATACATAATGTGTAAGGAAAGTATTATGATGGGGTCGAAAATTCGAATTCGAGTTTTCGACGGGAGAGCACGTTTCAAGCATCCCTGATCAAGAATCAAACATTTTTTAAGTGATGTCTGTGTGTATGTGTGTGTGTGTGTGTGTGTGTGTGTGAAAATATGTATATGTGTGTCAGTGAGCCTGTGGAGACGATAACTGACGAAATAATGGACCGATTCGAACGAAATTTGGTACAAAAATCACAATCCGTAAACACTGGAAGCCTATTGTTTTTATACGCAATCGAATGTTCAGAACACCCCTAAATTTTCGAGTGAAATTTTGAAAAAATCGTCAAAAAGTTAAAACCTCTAATAAAGTTACGCAAATAGACATTCCTTATGTAATTTTTCATTAGAAAACGATTGACATAAATTTTAGAACGCTAACATAAACCGTTCTCGATATATTGCACATTTTTCAAAAAATTATCAAAAAGTCATATAAAATTTTAAAAAAATATTTCCTATTGCGAAACATGTTCAATTTTCATATGTAATACCATTCGATAAATTTGGTGACATCATTTTCGTGAATCTAGCTCGTTTCATTCATGAAAAAGATACTTTGAGTAATACTTTTGTATTTGATCGCCAATAGTCATTTATCTGCTGTAAAAATAACTTATTTCTTCGTTCATAACGCTTGGCAAGATTTTGACGACGAATTTGGTGGAATGTCGCCAACTTGGCGACTTTTTTATATGTTGTCAAATTCACCGGAATATAGCATAATGGATAAGAATGACACTAAATCAATGAAAATGACGATTAATTAACGAAAATTCAATATCTTGGAAAAAATATAAGTATCTATTATAAGAAAAGCCTATTTTTTTTACTATAAAAGTAGTGCATTCATTGCATTATATAAGGAAAGTCATGTGTTTTGCCCACATCAGATTTTTTAGTTATTTTATGTTGAAGCACGATATTGAACGATATTCACACAAATCAGTTCCTTAGCGATCTAAAATATTATCATACCGTTTCCAGCTTGACATCATCAGAAAGGTCGAGAAATGTTCTTTCGAATGATTTTGAAACCGAATCCGTAGGGCAATTCCTTCACATTTATTTATTCAATTTTATGTGCATCTAAATATACATGTTTTACATTGACTTTCTCATAATACAGAATATAGTATAGAGAAAGTATTGTTTTCACGAAAACGTTGTTTTCAATTCCGAAATTTTGATGCCAATATATATTTTAGGACCTCCTGAACACGTTTTGAGTATTTTTAGAGGGATGTCCATCTGCCTGTGGTCGATTTCTCGCGTACACAATAACTGTCACAATTATTACTGGATTTAACTTTGTATGCAGCTTAGCTAACGAAAAATCTGGAACTAGATAGAGTTTTTAAAATTCGAGCGAAAACGTTAATCGAAATTTTATATTCTCTTAACATGGTAATATAGGACAAAAATTTGGCATAATTATACATAAAAGGGATAATTTATGGCTCAATGATTTGCGAAACTTAACAGTTTCAATCATTGCAGTGAAAAATAGCCGTGATACAAATTTTGTGTTCGTAATGTCATTACCCTTCCCCACCCCCACCTCCACCCAAAGGGATGCTTTGTCAAACTTGGTATCAGTCGGAGGGCTCTTTTAAATCTTTTAAAATAAAAGGTAACTTGCTATAATTGTAATCATTTGGATCAACGATACAAATTTTTAAAAAAAAATTCTTGAAAAATTTGCCAGAAAAATTTACAAGCTACTTAAAAATGATTCTGGTATGAGACAGTCGAGTTGAGCCCGAATTCTGTTAATTCTTTTTTTAATTACTGCATTATCTAATTTTCTGTTAATTTTTAACCAAAATCATAAAAATTGAAATATTGGATTTCACTGGGGGAAAAAAGGATTGGATTGTGCCAGTTGCTATTGCAGTTGCTATTGGATTGCCCGATTGCTATGCAGCGGACGTTGCAACTGATATCACAACCTGTCTGTTGCGATAGGAATTTTTAAACAGTAATATATTTATCGAATGGGTTTAATAGCATTTTTCAAATGCAGTTTTGAATTAGATTTCGATTCGAAATATTTTCAATGTTGTATCAGTAGCGATATCAGATAAGTTAATGTTAATATTTTTATGCAAATGTTCTGAAGTTTACTGATAATTTTGGAATTATACTGATAATAATATAAATATATTTAAGTTTATTGATAATTTAGAAACGAAGGCCATGTACCCGGATCACATGCAGCGGAATATTGAACTATTTTTTAACTATCTTACATCAATAGTTATTGTAATACCTCATTTTCGCGTTATCACGTATTAAAAATTTCCTCTTTCATATTATACATATTACATGCTTGTTGCCATTCTGCAAACGATAATAGCGTGAGTAAATTATTCACACTCGATATTATGTTATTTGATAAGTAACAAAAAATTTATGAAGCAGCCTGCATATGATAGCAACTACAGCATACACTTCGAGGTAGAAAGAATTTTTACACTATTTTGCATACAACACTTCCCGGCCGTCCAAACAGTTACATTACACATTTCTGGTAGGTCGGACGGTCTGGGTCTCAACAACAACTGTTTTGCACACTTATTTCATGCAGTCACGCGAATTTCTGAAAAAAACGAAAGTGACATCTCCAGATATGGAAATGAAAATTCTTAGTGACCCCCTCCCTCCTATCACCCCCCTACCCTACCAGAAATTTTATCCTGAAACCATATCAATCATCGTCTATAAGTTCTAAAGTTCCAAGAATTGAAAGTTTCAAAGAAAATGTAATTTTTTTAATTGGAACTGGCATCTCTTGAATCGGAAGTAGAAATCCTTAGTAAAACCCTCATTTTCAACTAAAATTTAATCTTAAATCCTTATCAGTCATCATCTAAGCTGTATTTATAGCCAAAACGGAAAAAAAATAAACGCCTCAGGGAACGTTTTTAATCCGGAAGTGGAAATTCTTAGTGAACCACCCTATCCCCTCCAGAATTTTATGTGGAATCCATATCAGTTATCATCTAAGTCCTATTTAAAGACAATCTTGAAAAAATAGATATTTCAAGGAAAATGAAAATTTTTGAACTGGAAATAGAAAAAGAAAGGGAAAAGGAAAAAAAGAACAGGAAAGGAAATTTGTGGACAGTCAATCCACTCCTTGCTTCGAAATTTGGTAATGAAATCAAATCAATCATCATCATCATCTAAGCTCTATCTATTACATGTAGCAGATCCTGGGAAATAGATGGTTTAAAAAAATTGGTAAAAACATAGATCGCAAATTTAATTGCTACCAAGTAACACTATTTCCAGTTATATCAGTATCTTGAAGGTCAGAGCTGAAGACCGACTGATTTTATCCACACCTTATCCTTTTGAAACATAACAGAAGTACCTGATCCACATAACACTGAAAAAACGAGTAGATATAATGGTTCCAGCCACTTATATGCAAAATTATCTTGATAAGTTACGCTTAGATAATATAAATGCATATTTTTTGTATGAGTTGCAACTGTCTTTTGTGCTGATTCGCTTTTCGTTATCTTGTCGAGAAGTTTTACGGGGTAAAAGCCAGAAAGCCCTTCTTGACTGCATTTGTTCTTAGAGAAGATCAGGGTATACTTAGTTCAAGGTCATCTTATCAGATTAGAAAAATATGATGTGGTGGGCAACGCATCACTTTCCCTACAGACACAAATTTATTTTCTTTTTATTTCTTTTATAATTCATTAAATTTGATTTAATAGCGCAAAATAGTACGGATAATTATTTGAAATTACGTTGAATTTGCAGTTTTATTTCAATTTTTGTTCTCATTTGGTGACTGGACATATTTACAAAGGCGACTTGGAAAATATAAGAAAAAAATAAAATACCTAGAGAACAGTTAGTTCTAGATTTATAGGGTTGATCTTATTCTTTTCATCATCAAAATTACGTATAAAACAAGCAATTGATATATTTGCGCACACGTAGTCTTTTATTTTAAATTTTGGCCATTTCGCAAAAAAGAAGAAAACAAGAAAGATCAATCATGCTTAAAGCATTGATTATGAAACACTTTCCAACTTCAATGCAATTTTATTTAAACATGTCTAAAATGCAATACATTCCTCGGTAATATTTTAAAATTTATCACAATACTACATTAATTTATTATATTTGAAAACTTAAACCTTCATCGAAAAAAGTGAACTTCAATCAAATGACGGCATTGAAATATAAATTGCCTGATTTAAACATCTCTAAAATGTGATACATTTCTCGGTAATAATTTTAGAATTATCATAATACTACGATAATTTATTATATTTGAAAACTTCATCGAAAACAACTGAAATTCGTGCAAATGACGTCACAGAAAAATAACACGCCTGGCTCTCTCTATAAAAGCAGCATTTCATTCATAAATAATTTCCCATTCATGTCATTCATCACAATACTATAATAATTTATTTTATTTAAAAACTAAGACCATGGAGCTACAAGTAATTAAACTCTATGCGTAAAACTTCATCGAAAAAAATCGTCCTTCTCTTTGTAAAATCAATGAATATTTCATTCATATCAGCTATGCAGACTCCATGAACTAAATGATTTTGTGTTAAAGAAATACAGCAATTCTAATACAACTCATTCTACATATTTTGCTGTTTACATTTTACATAGGTGAAAAATAGACTTCGTTGTAGAAATAATCAAATTTGGATGAGCATTTAAACTCAAATATATTGTAATTGCGTTGTTTCAGTATGTAGATTCACAGAATTTAAACAAAAATAAAGTGGTTTTAGGACGGATACAACACTCAATATGAATTTAAAAGAACTTTAAAAATCACGATTTTGAGACAAGATGGATGCCATATATCATTTTGAAGTGGGTCATGTGATCGTTTCATATCATGATCACGGGATCGCTTCCTATAAGAGGTGTTATTATTATTTTAATTTTTATTTAAAAAACTACGGAATATATTTCGCTGAAATTTTTTTTATATATTTTATGGAACAATTTGAATATTACTTAAAATTTTCGAAGCAATTTGTGAATTTTAAATCCGCTTAAAAAATGTTTGAAAAATTAGGTCCTATAGGGCTCAATGTATTTCATTTTTTCAACCCGGGTTCAATCCAAAACTAATTGGGTGATATTATTCATTTATATTCCCATAGGTCCTACAGACCGTCTGAACAACATACTAAATTTCATTTTGATTAAGTCATTTTTACGGCAGTTATCGTGCTAACGGACAGACAGACAGATAGAATGAACAAAGTCATAAACACTTTTCAACTTTGTTATAAAGTGTTAAAAAAAAGCAGATCCTTCCTTTCCAAATCATACCAAAATCTAGTCAGCACCAAAGTTTCCCACAGATGATTTATCTTCCAAATTTTTTTAATTTGGTCAATTAGTTTTTCAGCTAGAGTAGATACATACTTTTCTGCGATCTATATCGTAAAGATAATTTTTCGGCTTCTAAAATGTTCGAAACGTGTAGATCCGTCAAAAACTCAAGTTGCGATTATCGACACGATTTCAATACTTTCCCTATACATTGCCATATGTTGTAGGGAAGCTTATAAAGAACTACCGCCCTACCCAAAAGTATACGGTAAAAGAACCATCGTCGCTGCGACAGCGCACCTAGAACGCTCGGCAAATGGCCCTGGTGGACAGCCAATACCTGTTTCGTAGGGAAAGTAAAAAATCATTTAGTGTCGGCAACACACGTCTTTTCAAAATAATACAATAGTTGTACTTCTTTCGCAGCGAAATAATGGTGCACAAAATAAACAAAACTATGTAATTGGCATTGAATCAACACATCGAAATTTAAACTGGGCGTCACGTGAGTTGCCAAATTTAAATTTGGCAACTCATATCCAAACAGAATGTCTTATTGATACTTATATGCAAAATACCCATCAAAGTGCAATTCACATTAAATGAATATCCCGTGGAAAAAATAACTATGGACAAATTATTGGGCGGCAAAACAAAAATTGTGGCTCATTAAGATCAGTTAAGCCGATAAGGCGGTACAAACCTTATATTAAAGAATATCGAACCTTATATTAAAGAATATAATCAATACTTTGTAAAGTAAATAAGAAATTGTAAAGTAAAGATAAGAGATTGTAAAGTAAATAATACTGATTGAGATAGATGCACGCGTCACGGTATTTTTTTTTTTTTTTTAAGAGTACAAGTGCTGCAGGTCGTCAAATGGGAATCAATACTTTACGAAAACTCTATGCACTCCATCATATAATCGGGTAACATCTAGTTACCCCATTAGAAATTCGTAAATGGAAAGTATTGGAATCGTGTCGAAAATCGGAACTCGAGTTTTCGACGGATCTACACGTTTTTGGGACCTCTAGAATATGAAAATCTATTTTTAGCGTGATATATGTATGTGTCTATGTGTGCAATGTATGTATCCACTCTAATTCAAAAACTAATTGACCCAATTTCATAAGATTGTATAGGTAAGTGACGTGCGGGTTACACTGGTGCTGACAATGACGTATTCAAAAAGGAGTCCGACCTTCCCCCCCCCCCCCCCCCCGAAATGAAATTTCTGGATATGATACGTCCTTGCCTATGCTCTCGTATTTTCCCGTTCAATTGTGATCCAGTATCCAATATCAATTTAGTCAAGTTTTAGTCAAATTTAGTTAGTTTTTTTCAAACTTGTTTTTGGATTGAAAGTTCACTATACTTTGGACCCCCCCCCCCCTTCCCCTCCAGAAATGAAATTTCTGGATACGTCCTTTGGGTGTTGATTAGATTTTGCTAAGATTCGGAATAAAAGAACCTGCCCACATCAAATTTTTTAATATTGGATATAAAAGGTTGTGATTATGTATTTAAATGGATGTAGAATTGTCACTTTTTGCACCAATTTAAAGAATACACGCAGAGATTGCGCCCCCCACCCCACCCCACCCCACCCAGTACTCCCGTCCCAAATGCACCACTCAACTACAGAGACTACGAACGGGATTCAGTCCCTCTCTAACACTACATTGGAACCATTCTTTTGTTCTATTTGATCCCAATTCATCTCTATAAGCACGGAACGTGTGCTTGTGGAAAATCCAATGTGAGAATAACAGTTAATGACCTGAAAAGGCAATCTTCCAATCAGTGCTATAATATTTCATCGTCGTCCTCAAACTCTATCATTTTACTTGTTGCGATTTAAACTAATACTTCCGGCAAAGTTTACTTGACAGTATAAACATAGAAAAAACTGTAAGCATCTGATTACCTAAGCAGTTCATGTATTAAACGATATTAATAAAAGTTTTTATATAAAAAAAAATTGGATGGTTTGATCAATCGATTTCTAAAGCAAACATCTGAAACTAGTATTTAAGCCTTTAAAAAGCAGTTAAACTTAACCTTCATAAAAAGTTAAATTGCAACTTTTTTAAATAGTTTTATTGTGTTCAATAATGTATAGCTCAGCGTAGAAAATAGTTGTTCTTAATCGAAAATTGGATCCGTTGGGTTCCTTTCGTCCTGTGCAGTGTTGTGCAGTGTTGCAACACGGATGAGTTTTGTAGCTAAAACCATAGCAAATGAACAGAAGTGTGGCTTACGCTCAACTCGACTTTCTCATATTAAAATCCCTTTAAGTAGCTTGTAATTTCTTTTCAAATTTTACACGAAAAAATTTGAAAAATCTGTATTAATGTTCCAAATCATCACAATTATATAGCATATTACCCTTCATTTTACAGGACTTAAAAACATCTTTTGATTGATACCAAGTTCGGCAATGTACACCCCCCCCCCCCCACACACACACACACACACACCAAGAGGAAAATTGCTTCTCTGAGGAGGGGGGGGGGGGGGGGGCTAATAATGTCACGAACACAATAATTGTTTCTCGGCTATTTTCCACTACAATGATTGAAACTACAATGACTAACGTTTCGTGATCATTGAGTAATAAATAACCCCATTTATGCATGATTATATGAATTTTTTTTCTTATGCTGGTATGTTAAGGAAATATAAAACGTCGAAGTTTTCACTCAAATTTTTAAATATTCCATCTAGTTCCAGATGTTTCGCTAACAAAGTCGAATATAAAGTTTCGTGAAAATCCACTAATACGAAACGGATTTAGGAGGTCTTAAAACAAATATTGGCATCAAAATCACGAAATCAAAAATTTTCGTGAAAACAATACTTCCTCAATACTACATATGAAGAAAATAGCTAGATTTAATGAGTCATCATTATAAGTAGTTAGCCATTTTACGACTAAATTTAGCTAGTTTAAGGAACTAAACGTTCCAAAAAAAATGGCTAAATCTAACCATAAAGTAACTAAATTAGCAACCTTGGGTTCCATGATTGAAACTATAAATGGCAAAAACTTTCAACTTCAGCCTTTTAGGTCTCGTGTCTGCGCGGGGATATAGAATGAAATATGGGCATAAAGGATGATACGGTACCTGTGATTGCCAGACCCATTGGATTTCGGTCTAAATTAGATAGCACTGTACTGGCCGTGCAGTTACCTTACCTTACACCTTCGTGTAGGTCGGACATTCTAGGTAAGAAGAAGCATTCTAGATCATGGAAGAGTTCCTGAAAGGTCAGAAAAGACTTTTCGATCCCCCCCCCCCCACACACACACACACACACACACACACATTTTATCCATATAATTTAGAGTCGAGTTAGAAATGGAAAATACGGCTCGGTTAGGTTATTTTCTACGATCGATTCTCTGTGCAAAGATTCTACCTTCTAAGCTACTGGAAGACCTCCAAAAGGTCTTGGAAGACTATTTGTAACCCCTCCCCCCCCCCCTCCCCAAAGGAGTCCTGCTCAAAGGTGTAAATCGAAAATTCAGCTCAGTTAGGTTCTATTCCGTAGTTGTTAATGTGTACAAAGATTCAGTCTTCTATGTTAATTTGTTGGTGCGGCCCCACTGCAATATTGTTCTATTTAGAAGACCCAGTGATACCATGTAAATAAAATAAGGGGCTAAAAATTATATTTAAATTTACATTTTAAAAACATTTATTTTACATTCGCCAATATTAGTTATATTTAGGAATTAAAAATGTCAAAAAGCCGAATATAACGTTCGTAGATTGAAATATGTGGGATAATTTTAAAACAAGAAAACACAATTTTATAAACAAGTAAAAGCAAAAAAAAATAGTTTTTTAACTAATCCCTTTTTATTATTTGTACGTATGCAACTTAAATGTATATAACTTAAGTGTATGAAAGACAATGACATACTAAATTTGAACTCTTCTGGTTCTCGAGTTGTTCTAAAAAAAAACAAGCACATTTTTATGACGGGCCCAGGACGAGCTAGACCGGTGGATATTATAAAGCAACTAGTTAACCATCTATATAACAAAATATAAAATTCCCATCCAAACTTTCATGAATTA
Source organism: Amaurobius ferox (assembly GCA_951213105.1). Lineage (NCBI taxonomy): Eukaryota > Metazoa > Arthropoda > Arachnida > Araneae > Amaurobiidae > Amaurobius > Amaurobius ferox. The sequence continues at coordinate 133,531,634 of OX578136.1, forward strand.
AAAAAATCACTAGAAAGGGATGGATATTCTGCATCACTATATCATTCAACATGACTTTCTCTATAGATTAACAAATTTTGATATTGTGGAAAAATAATACAAATTTGCTTTCTTATTACTTGATATTGCTTAAAGTGAATAGGATTATTTCGAGAGATATTGTGGAAAAGTAAAATTTCTAAAATCTCAAGATTGACAAGATAACTACTAAGCAAATTTTTATGACGGGTCCATGTATTTTTGGATTATTCAATAGATACCACCTCCTTGCGTGCAAAGATAAAGTTTCTAAGATCTTGAGACTGTCTTGTGATAACTACTAAGCAATAGTGTCTGGTTTGGGTTAAAAATACTTACAAAGCAATTATTCACTTAATAATAGTGAATATATTTAGTTTTTCATAATTTTCTCCATTTTAGATCAAAAATGCAAAATATCTCATAAACGTCACAGGATATCAATCTATATGTTAAATCACTCATTTCTAAATAAAAAAATTATGTATAAAATAGCTAGTTTTATAACAAATTTCAATTGTTTTTATATGCTTTTTTGCTTTCCTTATATACATAATGTATAAGGAAAGTATTGTGACAGGGTCGAAAATTCGAATTTGAGTTTTCGACGGGAGAGCACATTTCAAGCATCCCTGATCACGAATCAAACATTTTTGAACTGATGTCTGTGTGTGTGTGTGAAAGTATGTGTGTGTGTGTAAAAGTATATGTGTGTGTGTGTGTGTGTGTGAAAGTATGTGTGTGCGTGTGTGTGTCAGTGAGTCTGTGGAGACGATAACTGACGAACGAATGGACCGATTCGAACGAAATTTGGTACAAAAATCACAATCCATAAATACTGGAAGCCTATTGTTTTTATACGCAATCGAATGTTCAGAACCCCCCAAAATTTTCGAGTGAAATTTTAAAAAAATTGTCAAAAAATCAAAACCGCTAATAAAGTTACGCAAATAGACATTTCTTATGTAATTTTCCTTAGAAAATGATTGATATAAACTTTAGAACGCTAGCATGAACCGTTCTCGAGATATTGCACATTTTTCAAATAAATGTATCAAAAAATCCCATAAATTAAAAAAAATATATTAATTGTTGAGAAACATGTTCACTTTTCATATGTAATATCATGCGATAAATTGGATGACATCATTCTCCTGTATCAACTCGTTCCATTCATGAGAAAAGATACTTTGAGTAATATTTTTATATTTGAATGCCAATAGTCATTTATCTGCCATAAGAATAATTATTTCTCCTTCCATAACACTTGGCAAGATTTTGGCGAAGAATTTGGCGGAATGCCGCCAACTTGGCGACTTTTTTACATGTCGCCAAATTAACAAAAACCTCGCCAAATGGTTAAAAATAACGCTAAATCAATGAAAATGATGACTAATTGAAGAAAATTCAATATCTTGAAAAGAATATAAGTATCTACTATAAGAATAAGCTATTTTTTTGCTGTAAAAGTAGTAAATTCATTGCATTATATAAGGAAAGTCATGTGCTGCCCACATCAGATTTTTATTTCCGGCAAGGGATAGTCGCAAAACTTGAAGATGTTATTTCATTTCGTTTGAGCTCCCTAATAATAAATAAGCTTCCGATATATACTGATTGGAAAAATTTTACTAAATTTCATTGAAGTTGTTCAATGTGTTTGAGAGATATAATAGTCGATATGGAGGGGAAAAATTTTTCAAATATGTCAAGCACAGCTTGCAATAATTTCTAAATGATGTCCATTCATTTCAGAATTAAAGTATAGTAAAACCTACTTAATATGACCACCCTAGGGACCAATCAAATCGGTTCCTTTATGGAGGTGTTACGTTACCGGACAAATATAAATATACACTGCTTTTACTTAAGGTATACTATGCTTGATAACTTTTTTTACTATTAGAATAAATAAAATTCAAAATAAGATCAAATTTAAGACACATTAGAAGATTTGCATAGTATGCATTTTTTATTTATTTACCTGTACTATTTCCATTGAAATATGGATGCAGTTTGTTTCTAATTGATATTAGATGCACCTGAGAAATTTCCACTGAATGATTAACATTTTAGAACTTTTAATGTAAAACTTTAATGTAATAATAAAGATGTTAATAACAAGTTTACATTACAAAAATTTTTTATGAAGTGCCACTTTTATCAAAAAAATCTGTGATTTTTTTATTTTTTTTTTTTTTTTTTGTTCAAAATCCTTTTTCATCAGAATTACATCTTCAGTCATTTCTTCAATTTTTCTTAACGAATTCAGCATATCTGGATAGTTACTTAAAATATGCGACTACCTTTCCTTACACATATGCAACATTTCAACATCAAAAGGAGTATCATCATCTTTACCCCATTATATCCACATCTTCACCCCATTATATCAGCATCTTCACTATCCACTTCATCTTCATCATTAGCAACAAATTCACTATTTATAAGAATGTCATTTATTAAGCTTTCAGAATCACCAAAATTGTTACACGACGGAACATCATTATTGAAATTCAAAAACATTTCAGAATTTACTATCCCATCATCCGAATTTATTTAGTCCATAGGATATTGAATACTGGAAATGCTGTCTGCATCCGAGTTGTCATCATCGTGTGAAGCAACATCAATTGTTTCACATGACACGACAAGACAATACATATTATTACATATCAAATATCAATTTTTGTAACATACATAATTATGCTTTTATAACATTTTTTACAATTTTCAAAATTAAATGCATGAAAAATTAAAGGCCTTTCCTTAGTCTGTTCACCTCGAAAATTAAAAGACCTCAGACTTACTTCCTCGGTTGAAATAATCAAACCACATTTTACCCAATTATCAATTTATTCAATAGATCTTGTGCCCATAGACAAACACACAGACACCATTGAAAAAATAGTTGATTTGTATTTGGGGATGTTCAAAATATTTAGATCCATCAAAATCTAAGGTTCAGACTTTTAACTTCATCACAATACTTTCAGTATGTACACATTTTACAACTTCCAACTTACATACTTACACTTACCAAAAATCATTTCAAATTTTATTTGATTTCCTGAATTTGTTTGAGAGATATAGCGTTCCATGTAGAAAAAAATAAAATTTCCAATTTCTCCAGAATAGCTCATAACAATTTCTAAATACTGGAGTCCATTCATTTCAGGGCAAAAGTATTTACAAAATATTAACTCACCTTACAAAGTATTAAATCATTTTACAAAATTTTCACCTTGATAATATAGTGACACATATGCTTCTCATTTATATGTCGTTTAGATTAGATCCCAACTCATTCCTATATCATTTTAATGGTAAAACATTCCATTTATATAACATGATTCAATTTTTAAGCTCCATTTATACAGTGTTTTTTTTCAGGCTTCCAAGTTGAAATTCACTCTGGAGTAGGAAATTACCCTTCAATATTCTGAGTCATTCTTTGTCTTATCTTGCAGGGGGGGGGGGGGGGGGGGATACTAGAACTCTACAATAAAAAATCTGATGTGGGCAGTACATGACTTTATAAAGTTGCAATGAATTTACTTCCCACAGTGAAAAAAAAAATAAGCACAAGATCTACGGCACAATGTTTTTAATGTTGAATTATACATTTAGTGCTTTTCAGATGACAACATGTAAAACTATTTCGAAGCACCTGATAACTTATATTCACATAACTCTACATTGACAATTATCAATATTAATAGCATCCGCAATAAGCAATATAGCCCATATATTAAAATATTTTAATAATTAATTTATCAATTTGGTGTCATTTTTACAATTTTGATGATATTCTTGTCAATCTGGATTCTGGGGTGAAATATCACCAATTTGGTGCTATTTTGCTAAATGAGTCCTCAAGTTTGCCAAATTGATCACCAAGTATTTTAGGCAAATGGAGAGAAGAGCATGTCTTATATATAAATGACTGCTAGCGAATTGTTAGGCAACAAAATACAAAACTATTACACAAAATATCTTCCTTATGAATGGAATGAACTAAATCCATGATAAGAATGTTAACAAATTTGCTGCATAATATTATATACGAAAAGTAAACATATTTCACAATAGTTAATATTTCTCTTAATTCTATGTGATTTTTTTTTTTTAATGCAATATCCAACCTTTCTGTAAAGAAAGGTTGAATTTCTATCATCCACTTTTGAGGTTTGTGATTGACTTAATTTGAAGTGTGTGACAAGTTTGAAGTCATCGGCATGGCCTCTGTAGAATCATGTCCGAGGAACGAGGCAGAAAAAAGAATGGAGCTGGAATAGAAAGAGTTTCAGGTCGAGTAGGCCCCCATTTTAAAAAAATGGTTAAATAGCCGTATTTGGTCCTAAAAAGACCCCTTTGAAATGAAAATTTTAAGAACAATGGGCTAATTTAATTCAGTTTGATGATATCGTGCCAATCTATCCATATGAATGAAAGTTAACAATTTTGCGCTTTTACTCAGGAATGTTAGTCCCAAGGATCTATATTTCTGTGCTCAGGCCTGTGATCCAAGACCCTGAAATTCCTAAGCAATCGCTTTTATTGTCCTACAGAAGTGACCCGCTAGAGATATGGGATTTAAAACACCATCTGCATATAAAAAAGAAACTGTAAGTGATAAATTTGATTTTTTGTGTGTGTGTGTGTGTATGTGTGTGTGTGTGATGATAAACTTCTGAGTGGACCAGCCATAAATATCTCACTCATGAAGAACTCGAAAGATGACTAACTATCATGACCCCTTACTGAAATTGGTAAAGAATATAAAGTAAGCGAAAGTGACTGTTTAACATTTTACAAAATATGTTGATATTATTGATATTTCATGTTATTAATCCCCTAGTTGTGTGTGATGGATGTGTCAAATGAAAAAATATTTATTTCATAATATTAAAGTAAAATACAAGATAATCTCTATAAATATTAAAAGCTGATTTAATGAATCTTAAGAATATTCATTTCCACCTGCTTTAAGTCAATTTATTTCTTTATCATTTTCTTTTCATGCCTGATTTTTCCTGCCATATTTATTATTATTTTTTCAACCATCTATGGGGATTCACCCCAGAGACGGGGAAGGGTCAAACCAGACCAGGTATGTATTGAGTACATTATTATTACAGGTGTAATGCTGTACTACACTTGAATCAAAAGCCCTTTGACATCGATTTTGGAAATCTGAACTCTTTCTTGTGGCGTGATGCTGCTAAAGTTAATATTGCAATTTATTTCAACCGATTTACCTGCGCAAGTTCCACAGCCAACTTTTGTACCGTCTGTTTTTTTATTTTCAAAAAGTGAGAAAATAAAAATTACAAAAAGTGAGAAAATAAAAAAAATTAATTGCAAAAATTGGGTAAAGTAAAGGAAGAAAATAAAGATCTCTAGAAATTTTTATATTACAACTTTTGGATCTGCGGAAATTTCATAAGTACAAAAAAATTTAAAAGTATAATTTTAGAACAAAATTCTCGCAGTCCAAGGGGCAAGAACGAGTAATTGGAAATATATGGAAGATTAAATAAAAACAAAATTATACAAATGAGTATTGAATTGTAAAGATTCTGATCTTTAAAGTTGTTTTATGTACAGGATGGCAAATTTATGTGCACAAGAAAATTACACCTCAAAGTTCATGGATCTGCAGAAGATTCCCTAGTTATTTAATCTAGAATTAATTTTCAATTGTATGGAAAATTCTGTATGTGCAAAAAATAAATTTGCAATTTTAGAGAACTTCTCTAAAATGCAAAAAGTAGTAATGAAACCTGAACCTGTCAATAGTCTACTACAATAAAAATGACTCAAAATGAAGATAACTGAGGATCTGTCAGAAAATTCCTATTCCTGCATAATTAACTGCTAAATAAACAAGATAATTAATGTGAACTAATGCATCAAAAACAATACCTAGATCAATTTTTATTGCAGTTTGCAAATATTAATTACAAATAAATTTTTATTTTTATATCTGTAACAAATTAATTGTTTGATAAATAATCAAATAAAGAAAAAATGCTATTTAAATATCATAATCACAAAAATTAAAACAAAACTATTTTGAAATCATAGCCTACTTGTAAAATATGTATCACATATAAACCAAATCATATAAAAGGAAATATATCAGAATATAAATTTAATTTAAATGATCAATTTATCATTAAGAAATTCTTATAAATGAATTTGACATATATTTGTAAATATTATCTGGACATTTTAGTACTTTATACTAATGAAGTGAATATATAACACTTTTAACATGTTTACATTATATACTTGCATATTACATTATTGAAGAAAAATACTTTATTAATACTCTCTAATACCTTGAAAATTTTCTAGCGCAAAAAAAAAAGTATCAAAATTTATATGTACTTTAGATGCATATTCATAAATATATATTTAAGGTATATCAGATACTTAAATATAGTATGAAAAATTTTACTATGAAGTTCATAATAATAAATGAAGTTCATAATATAAAATGAAGTTCATAATATAAAATGAAGTTCATAATATTAATATCTAAGCAAATATAAATTAAAACACAAATAAAGGACATGCTCTGCTTTCATACAAATAAAATTTTCAATACAGAATAAATTTTTAATTATTTATTTTATTAACTTTATTGTGAATTTTGTAATAGCACTAAAAGTCAAAACAATGAAAACTTATCCTGTAATCTTAATGCTAACAGTTAACATTTTAAGAATAAAGAAAGGCAAATACATTCCCTTTTATATCTATTAGATGTAGATTAAGATTCAAATAGTGTAATGTTAAATCTCTTTCTAGCCAATCATGTTTCCTTTTCTCAATAACACAAAAGTAAACATGCAGTAACTAATGTAATAACAGAATAGTGTAACAAACATAGTAAATAACTAAATACTATTTACACACATATTTAATTTTTTAAATTATTTGCTTATTCAGGGTTTTTATTTTCTTTTTGTATACTTTTTAAGATGTTCATTCAACTATCATTGTTTAAGTAGTTGGATTCAGAAAACCATTTGGTAGTGATTATTTCTTGAGCAGCTAGGACTGTGATTGGCTAGTTTAAAAGTGTGTTAGCCAAAGGCTATACTACACTAGAGAACCACATTTTATAAGCTAAGGTCTGCCTATAATCTTTTAAGTAAAAATATTTCTGCTGAAGAGGAATCTCATAGAGATTTCTTTTAACTAAAGGGTAATACCTTATCAAAACATATGAATTATTACACATGAAATTAAGTTATACACTGAGCAAATGCAGGAGAAATGTACATGATAATAGTTATTGCTATGTACCAAAGACTTTCTTCAAATACTGTTAATAGTAGAATAAAAGTTGGTCACAGACTAAATTTAAATCATGAGGAATTTGGTCAGATTTAGTTAGCCAGGAGAAATTATTCAACAGTATGAAAACAATATGCTTAAACAGAAATTAAATATCAGGTAGTTTTAAAATATCTCCATTGGCAAAAAGCTAATACTGGCAAAACTTGCCAGACATAAAATAAATAAAGTTCAAAATTACAATTCTTATCTTCAATAATTTTAAAATAAGTTAAAGATGAAATTGAAATAAAAATGGAATATAAAAACCCAACATAAACATTTCAATGATGAATTATGGTAAACAGATCTTAAGCCATCAGAAATACAGTTCACTTGTAAATGCAGCGCAATGCAGCTTCAAAGCTCTAGCCCAATATGATGAAATAACTGTGATGTACATTCACGATAACTTCTAAGAACTATGGAAACTTCACTGAGCATGAGACAAAATTCTTTCTACAGCAGCATTCACATCACCAAATGTAGCTATCAAAGCTGAAATAAAATATGTTTTAAACAAAACAAAACTCAATAACAAAAACAATGTTTTTATGAAATATTTTATATGGTTTAAAATACATGTGATGTAGCCTGCACTTTCCCTGCAAAATGTGATAAATTAAATTCTCATATTATGAAGAGAAACTCATATAAGTAAATATAAATTATATTTAATCAATCTAAAATATATAAAAAAAAATTGCAATATATACTTCTAACTTAAATATCTCCTGAAACATGTGATGGATTTTGATGAATTTTTTTCCAGGCAAAAGGCTGAATCCACTGAATATTATAATGATGAAAGTTTTTATCTACAAACAAACAGTAGTTCGTTTCTAGTTACAACAAAGTATGGAATAACTAGAATTCTGCCTGTCTATTCTGACCGTTTATAAATGCTAAATGGGTTTATATACTTTTTTTTCACTAGTTTGTTAAGCTTAATAAGGAGGAGATTTAGGTATATTTCTGATTTTGTAAAACTTTAATGCATAAAAGTGAAAATTCAAAAAAAAAAAAAAAAATCCATACTAAATATCTCGAAATACACAATCTAATTTTATGAAACTTTTTCAAACAATGAAACTAGATTCAGGGAATGTTTTAATACAAGTTTTGTTCTCTCACACTTCCCTGCAGAACAATTAATTAAAATTGTTTTGTTAGTACATAATGGCATCTTATAATTAAAAAACAGCTTGACTGATTTACATATTTTTAACAAACACATTTATAGCTAAAATATTTTATTCAGTGGTGATTGTGAAACTAAGTGAGAAACACTGAAACATGTGATGGGAGAGGAAGGATTCAAAGAATTTACGAAATTTAGAAAATTTAAAGTTTCTGTAATCCTGCAATGTGATTATTTCCTGTTTACTTTACTCACAAATATAAATTGCATATCTAACACAAATCCAGCATTATTTTATTGTCACTCTTATTTACTTTACATTAAAACATCCTTTGTTAACCTCTCAAACATTTGTGTGCTGTAAAAACATGTTTTAAAGATTTTTTAACAGGAAAAATAATTAACCTTTCTTCAAATTTGTAGAGGGGAAAAATTTGAATTCCTGGTGTTCACACATAAACTATTCCCGTTTTTACATAATAGAGTGCTGCGTCTGCATGATATTAAAAGTGTAAAATTCATGATTTTTTTTTTCCGACATTTATGTGGCCTCACCAAAAATGCATACATTATGATAACATTTCTCTAGAGTTTGTTATAGATATCTATGGTAAACATTAGATATATTTCATAAAATGGTTAAACAATTATACATCAGTATAAAGATAAAAACCACATTGCAAAGTTATATTTTAAATTCAATTTAAGTGTAGTCCTATATTCATTTCAAATTAAGAAAAACCTGCTAAATATTTAAATCAACCAACTAAATCAAATCAGTATCTTTACAGAGACAAACTATATTACAATAGAGAATGGATCAAACCAAAATTAAAATTTATCCTTTTGAAATAGTTGTATTCATAAGTACCCAAGGGCGGATCCAGAGGGGGGGCACGGGGGCATGTGCCCCCCCCCCCCCCAGACGAGCTAAGTAAAGACTAGGAAAGGTCAATATTTTTCAAAATTATATTTTTTATAATTATTTTCAAAATTATATTTTTATATTTTTTAAAATTATATATTTATATTTTTCAAAATTATATTTTTATATTTTTTAAAATTATATTTTTATATTTTTCAAAATTATATATCCTCTCTATATAGCAGAAAGCTCTTTCTCAACACTACTCCGAATTAAAACTTACCTGCGCAATACTATTTCGGAGAGCCGGCTTAATGGTTTAGCATTAATGAACATCAACAGAAATGTATTGTTTACAGCAGAAGAGGTTTCAGGAAGTTTTTTCGCGCAAATTTAAAATGAAGTTAAATTTAAAGTACATGTAAAGTGAATTTGTTTAATCTTTTAAACAGTAAATCTGAATAATTTTTACTCTATTTTCTTTTACACATCACGTAGCCAGTCAAACCCGTGTATAACGAAGTCGGAAACAACGTAATTACGGTTTCAACGAAAAAAAGATATTAGGCCCTCTCAAGGCTTTACAGCATTACAGAAAATGACCCCCCCCCCCCCTCTAGGCTTTACAGCATTACAGAAATTTTTTTAAACGAAATTACGGAAATATCGAATTATTTTCGTCATTTCGACTGTATTACAAACTGTATAAATTACCGGAATTCGTGGTTTGGCATTGACGGGCACCCCACAATTTCATCTTTGCGTATGCCACTGGACTATATTGTGTCCCCCCCCCCCCCCCCCCCAGAATGGTTTTCTGGATCCGCCACTGTAAGTACCCAGGTCATTATTTTAATACTGTTGTTCAAAAAATAGTTCATTTCATTCATAATGAATTTGAAAAATAGTTTTTCTGTTTAAAACATGTAATAATTATCAAAATTTTAGTTGATGCACATAAATTGCATAAGTGGAAAATATTTTCACAATTAAATTAAATATACCGAGGATCATGCAAATATGCAATTTTCCGCAATACTGTTGTAATAGCCCTTCATTTCATTAATAATACTTTTGAAAACAGCTTTATTGTATACAACGTGCAATAATTATCAAAATTTTAGTCAATGCGAACAGACTGAACAATTGAAAACATTTTCACAATTAAATGAAATATACAGAGAATCGCGTAAATAAATGCATTTTTTTTTTACAATACTATTTCAAAATAGCCTTTCATTTCATTAATATGTATGAAAAAAAGCTTTTTTTTTTATATATAACATGAAGAAATTATAAAAATCTTAGTCAATATAAATAGATTGCAAACAGGGATAAAAAAATAATCTGCCACTTATGAGCGCTGATTTCACAATCACAGGGAAATTCATTTCCAGATGTAAGAACGGGAAAGCCTCGATCTGAAAATGTCTGACTTTATTTCTAATTCTGTGACATTTCTGACCAATTTCACAACTTTTTTTGCTAGTGTATTAATTAAATACTTTTGAATGTGATGATAAAATATATATAATTGTAATACATGATTTCAGAGAGAAACTGTAAAATTGAAAATTTATAAAAAGTGAAATTAATTTGCCAGATATTTGTCAGTTTTAAAATGAATATAGCTGCAAAATAGCAATGTTTAATGAGTTTCCATTTCCACAATCATTGGGCAGAAATATAAAAAATAACTTTAAGATTCCGAAAATAAAAAAATGTTAAATAATTTCAACTCCATAATTTATTAAATATCAGCGATGTTTGCGATGTTTAAAGCATTAACATTTATATAAAAATTAAATAATTTTGTGAATAACATTTATATAAAAATTAAATAATTTTGTGTATCAAAAAAAATTAAACAATATTTTTGCTTTAAACTGAAAACAAAAATTTGAAATTTTTATGAAAAACGCTCAAATTAGCAATTTTTGCAAAGAATGTTAGAATTCGTGATTTAAATAAAAAAGGCATTAAAAGAACTATTTTCGCAAACAAGCGTAAAAATTCATGATTTTATGAAAAAGCTTTAAAATTTGCAATTTTTACGCAAGATTTTTTAAATTCACAATTTTTACAAAAGAACATTAAAATTCACAATTTTTACTAAAACACGTTAAAATTTACAATTTTTACAGGGGGAAAAAAAAGTGTTCAAATTCGTGATTTTAATAAAAAAAGTTATATTAGAATTTTAATTTGCAATTTTATGAAAGAAAATTCGCAATTAAAATTCGAAAAAATGCTAACATTTGAAATTTTTATGAAAGAATGCTAAAATTTGCAATCTTCACAAAAAAAATGATAAAATTCGAGATTTTCCTGAAAATGGGCTTACACAAGCAATTTTCGATAAATTGTGCTAAATTCGCACAATTAATCAAAAAAACTTTTCCTGGTTTACATTATATGAAGAAAAAAATAGGGACTTTCTTTCTTTCAATGATGCTACCTATTAGTCATATTTGGAAATAAAAATAGAAGTAATTACTAGTGATTTCCCAGGAATATTTTCTGATTTCCAGCAGTCTAAGGATAAAACAAATACAATAAAGAGATTTTAAAGGCACTTATAAAAAAATCCTAAATCCAGGAGTTTCTAAGTATTTTGAGACGTATAAACCCTGTGTACAATTGTCAGTGCTGATAAAATAAAGTATAACTTAATTTCATATGTGCACAGTAATTTAAAAAAAATGCTTTAAATTTGAATATTTTTTATATTATGTTAAATAAATGACCATAGGCACATTATTTTGCATCTCTTACAAATTTAAATTTGAAACAATCAATGCTTTCAAATATAATGCTTTCAAATAATTATTAATTTAAAAGAATTAAAGTTTATTGTTTTTATAAGTGTTAGTGATAACCTCTACATATTAAACCAATATATTTATTATATGCACTTTCTAATAAATGTCATCAAAATGCAAAAGATAAAAACTGGCTCCTAGATTAAGGAGAAATTTGTCCAGCCCTGATATTAACCACAGATATGTTAAATTAAATTACACCAATTGTCATTCTTATACTGTATCCAATTACATAACATATGTTTCATGATATTTGCAGACTTTGTTAATCATTGTTCGAATTGCTCTCGTTCTGGTGCCTGCTTAAAACCTTTTAACAGTAGTAAATATCTTTGCATAATCTATACATTATTTCTATATGACTTTTTACTGTTTATTCGAGATCTTGGTTAATACTCGATGAAAAATACAATATGAGCTTCCCCACTCGTGCTATGTATGGAAAATTTAAAAAAATGAGAAATTCTAATCTCTTCAAAATTAAAAATATTTTTTGAAAATTTTTAAAATGTTTAATATATATAAACAATTATTCTTTTACAAATCATCTATAATAATAAAAGAAAATGTTTGGCTATTTGTTTGTTTATTTATGTAGCGGAAAATCTAAGTGATGTATGGCCATGAAATTTGGTACAGTGGTACTTTGGCTCCAGAGAGGAAACACCTGACCGAGATTTTTTTTTTAATTCAAATTAGTTTTTTAGTTATTTAATGTTGAAGTGTCATTTTGTGTGACTTTTACACAGATCAGTTCCTTAGCGATCACAAATATTATCGCAGAATTTCTATCTTAGCACTATGGTAAAAATTGAAAAATCATCATTCAAAAAAGCTTTGGAATACATACTATCATGAGGTGAATTTTCGTGAATTTTTAAAAGTTATATATTTTTCATGTTTTGAAGACATGGACACCTTTTGAAAATTTGAATGACTGAATGCAATTAATGCCTGCATTAAATATCGAACAACATCGAATACACTTTCTAGCTTTCAATATAATATAAGATAATACCTTGCAAATTTGCTTGTTTATTCACAAATCCCATCATTTGCATTTGTTCCAACTGGCTTTGATATCGCTCTTCAGGAGGACTCTGGGACTATAAAAAAAAATTACAGTATTTAGAATATAGCTTAACCTCGGGGGAATAATCTTTACTTTAGATGTTACTGCACAAATATATATACAATTATAAGCAAACATAAAATAGAGAGAATAAGTTTAAAAGAAAAAATATGTACAACTGGTTAAAAAGAAGCTTTGAATAAAACTGAGTATTCAATTTTATTCAAAAGCTGTACTTTTGATTAATTTGGGGTGAATACAGATGAGCTACTTTGAATTTCTATTTTTCTTACCAACCCAGTCACAAAATACAATTTTTAATTGCCAAACTTTATTTTCACTCTTCAATTGAAATACAGTAGGGCTCAGTTATAACGAGCAGTTCAGAACCAACCAATTTACTCACTAAAATGGTTTTACAGCAAAAGTATATATGATTCGAGGAATGGTCATTAAAGGCTAACCGAGAGTCTATGAAAAATAAAACCCTCAAAGGACTACAACATTAATGCGAAACAACTTAGTTAATAGCAATCCCCACTTGTTTGCCCCCACTTATATACATTCTATGTTTGACTACACTTGAATACATTCACACTCTAGGTACACTCTACTTATCTTTTTAGGGATATATTCTTTCCTAGAAAACATACTCCCATTTTCTTTAATCTTTCTAAAATCCTCTAAAATATTTCTAAAATCCCTCTTTCTAAAATCATTAACAAAAGCTCCTTAATTTCATAATTTTGAACTTTGCAGTTACCAATAGCCAAAGGCTTGTTAGTTATGTGTTCATTGGGGTGTGGGTGAAAGACATTTTTACAGGGTGTCCAATAAATACATCTTCTGATATGACCATTAAGATTTTTTTATTATTATTAGTTTTGCTGATTTTTATCATTATTTTTAATATTTTGTTCAATTTTACTATTCCACATGCTAATAAAATTCAGGAGCTGCAAAATTTTGCACATTAAAAACAAACAAATCATATTTACATCAACATTGCATCAATTTCAGGTCTACAACATCCTCGTTAAAGCCAGAATCTCACTAAATGTAGACTGAAAGGGTCTATATATACATTTAAGACCAAGCAACATACATACAACTTAATTTTGATTATTGATAAAAAAAAATTTTGATCTTGTGTATCTGAGCTCAAACAGTAACTGTAATAACATTTTTAATATAAACACTTTTGTAATATTTATGTGTACATATTGATAATGGAAATGGTTCAACACAGCAAATAGAGAATGGAGCATATTTATATTGAAAAATAAATAAATAAATAAGATTATATAAAATTTAATGAACATTTAAGTTTTATCTGAACATTACAAAATTAAAAAAAAATTTTAAATGAGCACTAAATCTTATTGGCAATTTCCAAAGATTTCTTTCAACAAATTGAAAAAAATTGGTTAACAACAGAACGCCTGAACCAGCAGTCTCATATTTCTGGAAATGTCTAAAACAGTGAAACCCTCAGTTCTCGGACAAGATAAAAAAAAATTAACCTCACAACAAGTAACCCTAGTCCTTTTTTATTTATTTTTTTTTTGTAACATAAAGTTTCTTAATGTAACGCAATTATAATATTAGAGGAGGAATTACTGTACCAGGATTATTTTTTAATAAAATTTGTATTTAAATATCACCATATGCATTTAAAATATTTAAATAGAAACATTACAATCAAAGAAGAAATTGTACTTACATTATTACCCTGGGCCATGGTGTTCACCATGTTTCGCATAAAATAACTAAATGTATCATGTGAAGACATAGTGGCATCACTGGGTTCATTTTTATCACTGGCAGCTGAATTACGATTAGCTTCTGCATTTTGGCTCAAAAAATTAGGCAGAGGAGGCTGTCCAGGAAACCTGCATTAAATATAAAATATCAAATTAGATTGTTTTGTGCTTGAGCGACCTACCTGACAACACACAATAATAAATACTACATAGATAAACAATAAAAAAGCAGACATTAAAATTTTTTCCTGAAAATAAGCTATCCTCTTTTTCTACATTAACACTTTCAATACTGATACATTAAAGGCTAAGTGAAATTTTGATTTGTTAATATGCATTTCGTATCAATCTATATATGTATAAAATAGCTTCATTAAAATTTTGGTAATATTTGTTACATATTATTAACTTTCTATAAGAAGTAATAAACTATATTCAATTCATACTGCAAAAAACCTGTCAATAAGTATATATATATATATGGAATAGTGTATTATGAGTTACTACATACATTCTAACTTTGGATTTACTAATTTATATTTATATATATATATATATATATATATATATATATACATATATATATATATATATATATATATGTATATTTTATAAAAATGTCAATATTTATATGAAAAAAGTTTCAAAATTTCCAATTCATAATTTACATGCAGTGTAGTATCACTAAGATTATAAAATCATATTTCAGAAATTCTGTTAAAGTTTTACTCTATCTCACTGTCTCTTTTAAAAATAACAAATCAATTTTTTCTGCAATGAAGTACATTTATTTCCATAGCAAATCAAGAACATTTTATAAATTTAATTACTGAACTCTTAATTGAAGACAGAAGTAGAAATTAACATAAAATTATATACATACATGTTGAAAACATTAGGAGCAGCTTGTTGCAATTGATCCAGTCCCTGGTGAATATTCATCATAGCAGTCATGGCTTGTGGATTGGACACAAATCTCTGCATTTCTGGATTCTGCATCTACATGCGCAAAAAGGTAAATCATAATCAATATCTTTAGTAATTAACATAACTTGATTAGACCCTTAGCTCACATAAAAAAATATTAAAAATGACATCCACGAGTGAGAGATTTAAATTTTGTTAATAAAAACATAGTTAATAACACTGGTTGACAAAATTTTACTTGTATATGTTAAATTGATCTGATAGGGTGATTATTATAGTATTTTTTGCACTGACTTCAAATCTCTTTACTAAATTTCTGAAGATGGTAGGTATTTTGAGTAAAATGCATTTAAACATTCCTTAACTTTATATTTTCTGATACTATACACAATATAATACATGTACAGCTAACTCGCCTAAAATACACTTTTAGTTGATTTTCTGTTAATTCAACTTTAGGAATGCCCTTTATTTTTGTGTATCCAGCAATAATCTGCACAAACATTTATTGGTTCCATTTTCTTTGCTAGTGAGTTTCTATCATTAACATGGTGGACGTGTTCACCATGTTCGTCACTTACATGTCCAGGATTTAGTGGAAAAGAAGTCAAAATTTAAACCGCAAAAATATGATATGGGTAGCACTTAACTTTTCCTACAGACTCAAATTCAATTTCTCTTTATTTCTTTCATAATTCATTAAATAAAGTTTAATTGTACAAAACAACATGGGAAATTATTTGAAATTACACTGAATTTGCAGTTTGAATTTAATTTTTATTCACATTTGGCAACTGGATATATTTAAAGGAGAATATTTTTAAAGGAGACATTGCAAAAATGTTAAAAAACTAAAATGTTTCGAGAATGGTTAGTCATATGTAGTCTTATTTTAAATTTTGATGATTTTTGCAGGCTATTTTCAAAAAATGGCAGGGGTTTTTTTTCTTGATCATATCAAAATCTAATCAGCAGTAGAATAACATAAGTGACTTATCTATCAAATTTTGTGAAATTTGGTCAATTAGCTTAAGAGTTACAGTATATACATACATTGCACAAATAGTTGAAATTATCCTCATATAACTGCCTCAGACTCATTCAAGAATTGCTTAAACTCTGGATTCTACATGAACATTTTTTTTTTTTGTCCAAAAAAATATATCTTTGATTTTTGCATCACTTATTCTAAGAAAATTGCTCAACAAAATCCATTATGAACCATTGCTTTGATAAAGGTTTTCATGATACCAAGTTTGATATGCAATGGTGGAAGGTACTTTTTCTCAGGGATCACAAGACGCTGGCTAGCAACATTTTTTTCTCAAATGTTATATTTATTCTCTTTCACCACTTATTTTTCATAAAGTGATTTTTCCTGTCCTTACAATTTCACTCAGATAAAAAGCAACAAAACTCTGTGTATTCATGCTGAGTCCTAGTACAAGAGCTATCACTTTTTAATCTCCACAGATTCTCATTTCCATTTTGAAGGAGGATGGTTTTCAAATTTGTTTTTGACGAATTCATAAAACTATCCATTCCTCCAGATTGTGTTACTGTTCTAATGCATCTAATAAAAAAAACCATATCACTGCAGTAGACCAAGCTCTTGCATGGAGAAGAGATATTCCAATTCCTCCTGCCTTTGATGAAAATAAAATGGTTTAGTTCCTTTTCCAAGGATTCCAGTCATTCAATCTGCCTGCAGTTTAGACAAATTAAGATCCTGAACCAGATTATTAATTTCTACTTGGTAAATTTTGTGAGGATCTGTTGTCTGCCCTAAAAAATCTGGGTCTTTTCTTCTTCATCACCTCTTTGTTCAGTTTAAAACTCTGCATCACCAACGTATTCCTCTGAATTGAAAGTCCATACTTCTGGTGAAACTCGAATTGGTAGCTGCGTACTGTGATAAAGTGCAGCTACAGTAATCCACATTATGATAGATTGTCTTATTTTGAATGATGAATAGTGACTTATTGGTTTGCCCTATTTCCAGTGTAGCACTGCTCTTTTCATTAGCCATACAAAGCGGATGTCACTGCTTGCTTTTCTGCTTAGACATAAATAAGCGACTGATAAAGGAGGCTTTGTTTATAAAACCAGTTAACACCTTTATTTTAAGGGCTATATTTAAATGACGATATATAGCATCATTTTTTTATTTCTCAGTAGCAGTTTGAGCAAATATCTAACAATTATTTGTCAATAACTACCAAAAACATAACAAACAATGTTTTGTATATTTTAAATCAGAATTTGTAATGAAAATCGTATAAAATTTCATATAAACTTTACATATTTTGCTCAAATCATTTGTGAGTTATGAGTACTAAAATTTAAGTTCTTAATGTTAAATTGGTGCCCCACCTTTTTCATCAATCTTATAAAATACCCAGCTTCTGAAATTAATTTTCCATTTATACTATGTTATCAAATGGCTCAACTAAAATTAATGCATTTTTTACTTCAAACAAATTCTTAATACTCATTATTAGTTATGAAATGCATATTTGAAAAGAAATTAATAGAAAGAAGTGTGGATAAATTTTGACATCTACTAATTCAGCAATACCTCAAACATACATGTAAGTGAAAAATGTCTTTCTATTCTTTGTGATATGTATTCAATTATAAATCAATATTCAAAATTGCCTCATTATTCAACAAATTGCTAAAATATGAGTGACTCTTCGAAAATAGTTAAAATATATTAAATGTAAAATATGAAACTTTGTAATGTTATGTATTACTATTTGATATCAATGTTACATCTAAAATGAAAAAACCTGTAAATAAATACATAAAAAAGTGGTTAACTTTTGCACATAGTACATATTCAAATATACTAATACTTTACATGTATCATAAGCTTTTAAGAAAACTTTAATAAGATTTATGTTCTGAATTTTAATCATGTATCCCTGTTTTCAAAGCTAAAATGAATAAAAAATGTCTAGAAATTGCAAAACTTTAATTATGAAATGTAGGCATTTTATCATTTTAGCATCACAGTCAAACAGTAGAGTTCTGTATTTAAAACAAAATAGTATTTTTTACAGTCATCAATTTTAAACTAAAATTATGTGTGATTAAAAAAAAAAAATTATTCAATAAATATAAATTTCCAGGCACTTCAAGCACTAATAATTTTCCAACTGAAGTAAAATATAGAAAGTTTATATTAATTTCAGGATATCTGACCTGGAAATTCAGAAGAAAGTTTATATTAATTACAGGGAATTTGACATAAAATTTCAGAATCTATAGATAAAACTGACTATTGTCAACTAAAAACTTTCAATAAATATGAAAATAGTCACCTATGCAAATTACAAACATAATTATTTAAAACAGGCATTACTCCAAATCTAATGCTTGGTTAGTCAATTTAACTGGCATCAATACCAGTCATGTTCAGATTTTTATTTTATAAATGGTACACACTTATAAATAAAAAAAGAAATAAAACGGATAAATGGGATCAAAATTAATTAAGAATACTATGTAACTGTCGATGTCAATAACTATTCCATAGTATAATTTCATTTCAAGCTAGTCGAATAGTAAGATAAAAATTCCAATCAGAAAACAGAATTATAATTATGCCCAAATTATTATGAGTATTATACAATACAGCATGCATCTTGTGTAATCTTGGGTGTATATATATATATATATATCCATCTGGCTCTTCCATTTATGCCCATTTCCTCTTTTTGACATCAGGATTGTTGATCTGTTTAGCACTGACAGTGAGGATCCAATATATGCTTGAAACAGCTGTATGCTACATTTAATTATTTATAAATATTTGTGTCGTTTAATATTTTCTTATCATTTACAAAGTGTTGTTACCTTTTAGCAGGAATAAACTAATGTTTCAGTGCTTATGACAACAATGAGGAAAAATGAATTTTAGTATATATTTCTTACATATTTTTTCGACTTTATTAAATAAAATCATTTTGTACTTTTGACCTTGTACTTAATTTATTTCACCAACCTTGCACATAAGTTTTACTACTAAAGTTTAAAATGTATAAATCTAGGCTTTAATTCCACAATATTTAGCGAATAATTATCAAACAAATATTATACCTGTCTAATAAAGTTTAAAATATATAAATCTAGGCTATAATTCCACAATATTTAGCTAATAATTATCAAACAAATATTATACCCATCTAATAAAGTTTAAAATATATAAATCTAAGCTTTAATTCCACAATATTTATCTAATAATTATCAAACAAATATTATACCTGTCTAATAGTTTAAAATATATAAATCTAGGCTTTAATTCTACAATATTTAGCTAATAATTATCAAACAAATATTATACCTGTCTAATAAAGTTTAAAATATATAAATCTAGGCTTTAATTTCCACAGTATTTAGCTAATAATTATCAAAAAAATATTATACCTGTCTAATAAGAGCTGGGAAAGATTGCTTCATCTGTTCTTGCACAGCAGGGCTATTTCCAAATATAGGATTGTTGACCATTATCTTAAAAAGAAATAATTATCAAACAAAGAAAGCTTTTACAAAATAGACAAAACTGTAAGAACTTATATATTCATTCAAGTATAGTCTAAACTGGAACATTCATTCTCTATTGAGTTAGTATTCCAGAATATTCTTGAAAAAACTATTTATAAATATATTTAATTCTATAAATAATTATTGCACAAACATCGGTAAATCGTCAATCGCTTTTGGATTTTACCAGTCAAATTACCCCAAATAGATAAAATGGGATGTAAACAGATTAAATTTAATACTCAATTCACTTTAGTGCAATAAGTAGGTAAATTCACCCTTAATTTTTTACTTCTTAGAATTAAAATAAACAAAAAAGAATTATATTTTGCCTAGATGCAATAGATAATTGCAATTAAGTATAACACTAGAATTTTATATTCATATTCCTTGCTCTCCTGCAAACTTGGCATTTTGGACTTTTATGGTTCTTGCATTTACCTCTTCAATTGCAATTATATAACTTGTATAACTATTACTTGTTTGTATAATTAGATGTATTCCTAAATCTTCAAAAAGAGCATGGCATGTTCAGTAATACTAAATGGGTAACCAACTAGTTTCTGGTTAGATAATTCTGAAATGCAAGACATAACACAGTCACTTCTTTATCAAAACATGTGCTTTCACTTGTAATCACAACATTTAGGAATGCTGTGGTAACATACCATACACATTGGTCTGATTGAAGTTATTTCCAAATGAGTCGATGGACGTCAAAAGTTGTTATTATTCTTTGAAAATTCATATTACTTTAAGTACTAAAAGTGCATTTAAAACAATATCTGGCTTTGGTAAATGATTTTCAGATATTCAGTAGTCTGTTATTTCCAAAATTGCTCTCACACTGCAAAACTTTCTGCATTGCTTTCTCAAAATACATCAAATGTGTCTATAAAAATTAGGGTTGCACCGAATATTCAGTTGGTATACGGTATACTGCCTTCCAATATGCTGCTGTAAGTCCTCGGACGAGTCGGGTGATCTGGGCTTTCGACGGTATACTGCCTATTCGGCAGTCAAACCGAATATTCGGTTCGGCCAAATACTATTCGGCCAAACCGAATAGTAAAATAAAATTAAAATATTCAACAATTGGTAAAACACATTTTTTTATACAATGAATGAAAGTTATAGTATCATAGTACAAAATAAATTCAAATTGTTACTTACCAATATTATCGCATTTAAAATAATTTTAATGTAAAAGAAAACACTCTGATATTAAATTTTGTTGTTTTTTCAATTTTTCTTAAATCTTATCACACCTTAACCTTACTAACTCATTTAAATATGAAACAGTAACCCGACAATAAAACTCATAATATTACGCGTTCAAAAATATAACGGTTAAGTTTTTATAAAATATGCAGCTCAAAAAAAAATCAATTATCATTTCACCAATATTAAAAAAAGGTGAAGGTGATTATTACATAAAAAAAAAAACTTGGATGAATAGAATATTCAATTTTGCAGTATTTTAATTTCTTATATTTAGTATTTTAAAATGTGTCAAATGAGATAACCAAAGAATTTCTCTGTGTGGCCCCATTGTGGTCAACCCTTCTAATTTCTTTCATGATTTCTAAAGAGAAGATTACTTTGTTGAGACTTTTGTCACAAGTTGGGTACACCTGTCTGTAACTGTTTAGTTATCTATCAGTATCTACTCTGTTGTAGTTTGCAAGACCAGGTGTGACAACAACTTAAAAAATCTGATGTGGGCAACACACGACTTTCCTTATATAATGCAATTAATTTACTACTTTTACAGTTAAAAAAAATGTTATTCTTATAATAGATACTTATATTCTTTCCAAGATATTGAATTTTCTTCAATTAGTTGTCATTTTCATTGATTTAGCATCATTTTTATCAATTTGGCGATATTTTTGTTAATTTTGTAACAATTAAAAATGTCGCCAAGTTGGCGACATTCCGCCAAATTCGTCGCCAAAATCTCGCCAAGCGTTATGGACGGAGAAATAAGTTATTCGTACAGCAGATAAATGACTATTGGCGTTCAAATACAAAAGTATTACGCAAAGTATCTTTTTAAAATGTTTCTCAATAGGAAATTTTTTTTTTATTTATTGATAATTTTTTGATAATTTTTTTTTAAAATGTGTAATATCTCGAAAATAGTTCATGTTAGCATTCTAAAATTTATGTCAATCGTTTTCTAATGAAAAATTACATAAGAAATGTCTATTTGCGAAACTTTACTAGTGATTTTGATTTTTGAAAGTTTACGGGGGTTCTGAACATTCAATTACGTATAAAAACAATAGGCTTCCAGTGTTTACGGATTGTGATTTTTGTACCAAATTTCGTTCGAATTGGTCCATTCGTTCGTCCGATGTTTGATTCGTGATTAGGGATGCTTGAAATGTGCTCTCCCGTCGAAAACTCGAATTCGAATTTTCGACCCCGTCACAATACTTTCCTTATACATTATGTATATAAGGAAAGTAAAAAGAATGGCTAGACATTCTGGCAAAGTATCCTTTGCACTTCAAAAAGGAAAATGATTTGACAATGTTTGAATTTGATTGCTCAGTTTCAATTTTGATAAAATTATTTATCTGTTACATTACAGAAGAGACTAAGATAGCAAAAATTCACTTGAATAAATTGTAATTCTAATTTGTAATGATATTTTAAGCAACTTGGGTTTGTATTTGTATGTAAGGTAAATGTAAGATTCTCTATAACATACCATGAAGCCATGATTATCACATATCAGAACTTAACTATCAATTATCAATTTATGCAGATAAACATAAACCAAATTAAGTAGCCATTTATTATATTAATTTGCTTTTGGAATGATTTATTTTATTTTTTATTTATTTTAAATTAATAATTATACTTAATGTAAATGCAAATAAATTTAGCAAGTTAAATGTAAATGCATTTAAAAAAGGCACAAAATAGAAACATTTTCTATTTTAAATTTGCATAAAATAGAAATATTACCTTTAAAAGATTTAACCAAATATTCGGTATTAGGCCGAATATTCAGTTAGAATTTTAGCCGAATATTCGGTATTCGGCAAAAGATGGTATTCGGTGCAACTCTAATAAAAATGAAAAAAACTGATGCAATTTAAAATTTACACTCACTAAAACATGCTTTGTACAATAAAATGGTTATATTTATTCTAGTGAATATAACCAGAAAAATGCAAACAATTAGTACAGTAAACTCTAGTTATAATGTGGATCTTCAGTGACATCAAACCATCCACATTATAAGGATAGCAGCAATATAAACGAGAAGTGCTATTTTAATGCTCAACTTTCAGTGTTAGAAAATAATCGTCCATTTTAAATTATGTTCTTGTATTATTTAGTCTGTGCAAAGACGTTTACAGAATGCAAAAGTCAGTACTTCATATATTTCAATTAATTTTTTTAATAGAAAGATTGCAATTACATAGCACATGCATTACTATATGTACAAACAGTAGTGTACATACATAAGTTTCAATCATTTTAATGTACTGCGGAATCATTAAGATGCTGAGGTAGCCAATCATTAAGGTGCTGCAGATGTCTGTCCTTTTAAGTTGTTTATATACAGATTTTGTTTAAAATTTCCATTTTTATGGAGGCATCACTACAGAAAAGTATCAACACCCTACAGAGCTTCTTCTGTTGTAAGAATATCATTAGGTTTGATCTCAATCACTTCCAGAATCTTCCATTTCAATGTTCTCATTGATTTCCGCAGCAGCTAATTATACGTAGAAAACAGAAAGAGACACGAGGTGGGGTAAAAGAAAAAAGGGAGAAATGCTTACACCAGCATTATAACCAAATCTGCAGTATAACCGAATATGTTATAACCTGGATTTACTATATAAATAAAAAACATTTTAGTCACATCAGAATCCTTGCTTCTGCCCTTCAAACATATGCACATCTTTAAAACATATGCACTCATACAAACACTTTCAAATATATACCCAAGGGCTATTTGACCAACTTTAATGGAGCATAAGATTCAATTATTCTAATTTAAAGCACCAAAATATGGCTTAAAATACTGCAAACCAAGTGTGATACTTCTGTGCCTTATCCTTGGAAAATATTAGGGGATATACATTTTTAATTTTAGTTACTATTTTTGCATACTTTAGCATTCTCATTATTGGGTGTTAATATTCTCAATGCTTTTTATTTAACTGTTATTTCTGATTCCATTAATAACTTTCTTTATATATCTGAAACACTAAAAATTTTAGCTCTGAATCAAGGCACTTGTGCTATCTAGTTGTGAGAGCCATGGATCTTAACTTTTACCTATTACATCAGCATGCAAAATTTAAAGAAAATTATTAAAGGGAGTTAAAATGTATTTCAAACAAAAACTTGTTAGAGAAAAACAGTGAAAAACTTTTTACCAATATCCTGATCACTGCACCCAAGAAGAATTTTAAAAATTATAGATAGATTTTAAAAATTATAGTCTATGAAGAAAAAACAAAAATGTAAACTTGGAATAAGTGATTAGAATTTTCAATTTGGCACATGAGCTATCAAAATAAGATATATTTTTCTTTTCTATTTTGTAGATATTTTTGATCAGTAAGACTAGGTATTGCATCTTAGTAAAGTAAAATTTAGCAAATTAATTACTGTTCTTTTCACTTTGCTTTCTGTGGCTTCTTTTAATATTATAAAGCAAAGAATTTTTATTTTGTTATGGCAACCATAAACAAAAGTGCATCTATTCTTTATGGCACTTTTATTTCTTTTTAATAAGGATATTTTTTTAATTATATATGTATTTTTATGAGTCAGTAACAATTTTTATAACATTAAAATATTTCCTTATAAATTATAGAACTATTTTCCCCAAAATTTCTATATGTTTAATTTCTCAAAATTCCCAGGAATCTACTATCCAATGAAGCAACTCTACTACATCTTTATGCAGGTTACAAATAATTTGCAAATATCAAATATCACAATCATATCTCACCAATATTTATAAATGAGCTATTACGGATGAAATTACCTGGCTTGCGACTTCAGGATTTGTGGCTAAAGCATCCATCATGGACTGCATGTAAGGAGCATTGAACATCTCTTGAACAAGCTGGGGATTCTGAACCATTTGTTGCATAATACCTTGCATGCCAGGAGAAGTGAATACTCCTGGAAGAGCAGTATCTGAAGAAGGTTGCTCAGAAGCTGTGTTGTCTTTGTCGGAACTTTTGTCCGAAGATGCAGAACTCTTAGCTGCTGATTTAGAGCTCTTTCCTTCACCTGTTAAGTTTAGTGGGTTGGTTAACAATTAATGAGGCATAAAAATATCATTAAAAATGGCAATATTAAATCTACATTTTTTTTATTAATCAATAGTTACTCAATTCTAGCAACAAAAAAAAAATTGGAGTGTGAGTCATCACTCAAATTTCACATATAATCTTGAATGCATTCAATTAAATTTAATCTTTAGTTTTGGAAATCACTATCCCAAATTTTATATGAAGTAAAGGATACGGTCAAATTTGGTCATACTGCTAAGTTAAAATGTCTTTCTACGAAAAACACTACTGTATTTACTGTATTTATATTACATGCTAAGAAACCTAGCAAGCATACACTGCCAAATCTCATATCAATGCTTAAGATTTCATTATGATTTCAGAACTAGCTTCCCTTGTAACCGTAAGTAGGGAGGGGAGGAGCTTTATCAACCTGGGTTGATATGTTCATGGTTGTTTTATTCAATAACTGATAATACCCACTAGTAGGGTTGCACCGAATACCATATTTTGCCGAATACCGAATACCGAATATTCGGTTAAAATTCTAACCGAATATTCGGTTAAATTTTTTTAAAGGTAATTTTTCTATTTTATGCCAATTTAAAATAGAAAATGTTTCTATTTTGTGCCTTTTTTAAATGCATTTACATTTAACATCCTAAATTTGTTTGCATTTACATTAAGTATAATTATTAATTTAAAATAAATAAAACATGAAATAAATCATTTCAAAAGCAAATTAATATAGTACTTAATTTGTTTTATGTTTATCTGCATAAATTGATAATTGATAGTTAGATTCTGATATGTGATAATCATGGCTTCATGTTATGTTATGTTATAGAGAATCTTGCACTTACCTTACATGCAAATACAAACCCAAGTTGCTTAAAATATCATTACAAATTAGAATTACAATTTATTCAAGAGAATTTTTGCTATCTTAGTCTCTTCTGTAATGTAATTAATAAATAATTTTATCAGAATTGAAACTGAGCAGTCAAATTCAAACATAGTCAAATCATTTTTCTTTTTAAAGTGCAAAGGATACATTGCCAGAATGTCTAGCCATTCTTTTTTAAGTTGTTGTTACAACAAACTACAACAGAGTAGATACTGATAGATAACTAAACGGTTACACCCTGTGACAAAAGACTCAACAAAGTAATCATCTCTTTAGAAATCATGAAAGAAATTAGAAGGGTTAACTACACACATAGAGAGAAATTCTTTGGTTATCTTACTTGACACATTTTAATGGATACAAAGGAACACCTATGGCATCTGGCATCCTCAGTATCTTCTCTATCTCAATCGAAATTAAAATACTGCAAAATTGAATATTCAAATTGTTTTTTTTATATATATTAATCACCTTCACCTTTTTCTAATATTGGTGAAATGATAATTGATTTGTTTTTAGCTGCATATTTTATAAAAAATTAACCGTTATATTTTTGAACACGTAATATTATGACTTTTATTTTCTGGTTACTGCTTCATATTTAAACGAGTTAGTAAGGTTAAGGTGTGATAAGATTTAAGAAAAATTGAAAAAACAACAGAATTTAATATCAGATTGTTTACTTTTACATTAAAATTATTTTAAATACGATAATATTGGTAAGTAACAATTTGAACTAATTTTGCACTATGATACTATAACTTTCATTCATTGTATAAAAAAATGTGCTTTACCAATTATCGAATGTTTAAAATTTTTCTTACTATTCGGTTTGGCCGAATATTAAAGTATTCGGCCGAACCGAATATTCGGTTTGACTGCCGAATAGGCAGTATACCGAATACCAACCGAATATTCGGTGCAACCCTACCCACTAGCAAATTTTCTACCTCAACAGTAGTGAATAATCACAGTGAATGAAGTGGTTCAAAAATGACAAAACCCTGAAGAGAGGTGGCAGCAATATATCATTATAATACTATTAAGATGAATTTAACATCCATCGAACATATTTTGGAGATCTTCATTCCATAAGACCATGATTTCTAGCTCTAAAAGCAAATGAAGAACCCACCCTGCTTTATGAGTACACTTAGGAATTTCCTGCATTTGTTTTAGGCAAGCAGAAAGAAAATAAAAAAAAATGACTGGAAAAGTCCAAAAGAGGGCACCAATGGCAAGTCTAGATGACCTCTGGTAAGAGAAAATTCATGCACCGCGACAGCATTAGAAGAGAGAAAAAATTTGGAGAAAGACATCACGCCTGGGTCTCTGGACCCACTCGAGCTGCTAGGCCTGCAAAATAGGATGATAGAGCAAAAAAGAGATCGATCCAGCTTTCCCTCAATCATAATGGACATTTGTGAACAAGAAACGCTTACCCAGCCGATTAGTAACTGCTTGAAGAACGTACTTTTAAAATGCTCAAATTCCCCATTTGTACGACGAGCACAAGACGAAAGAGCGACCCCACTATAGAATGAAGAAGTGTGAAAATGAACTACTCGCAAGCTCTGATAGATCTCCGCGTAGTAATTTAGCTAAATAATAGATCAAGTCAGATTTGGATTCTCACGATGCAAGTTGTAATATTTGCATTTTCTCCACTTTTGGGAATTCTTATCTTTTTAAAGACTGTCATGTATCAGAGACAAATTGCGCAAACAATGAAATGACTTCTGCACTCTGAGAAGTCGACGGACTCAGCCTTGTGGGAGGAATACATGTGGAATTAGCATTCTGGTATAGTGCACATTGTGTTTCCTTTCCCCACAAATACAATTCCAAATTATCTAGCATTCTAATTAATCAAAACTTAATACAATGGGAAAATAATTCAGTATCTAAATTAAAAATTACACTTTGATGGAAACCACAAAAAAATAAAACCAATAATTCCAACTCGCCTGTGTTTTTATTACTTGGATCTGCTGTGGCTCCACTGCTGGAACTTTCAGCAGATGACTAGAAAATTGAACAAATAAAATTCTAAAATTGCATTAGGTTAATCACAAAACCAAAATTGTTACATAAAAAAAATCATTATAAAATTCTGCATAAGAAACATAATTTATCTCATTTTCTTTATGAAAGTATGTATATAAATTAGAAAAAATGGATACTATTTTTGAGAATATTGATAAAACTTGGGAAATATTAATGATGTTTTGACATCAGTTTCACATTTAAGCATTCCACAATACATGAAATCTGATCCACATGTGGTAAAAAATTATGATTTGATATAAACTACAAAGTCAATAACTCAAATGTGATTTAAAGTATTTATTAAACAAGAAAAATCAAATCATGCATAAAGCATTGATTATGAAACACTTTCCAACTTCAATGCAATTTTATATAAACATCTTTAAAATGTGATACATTATTCGGTAATATTTTTAAAATTATCATAATACTATAATAATTTATTATATTTGAAAACTTAAAACTTCATAAAAAAAATGAACTTCATTCAAATGAAGGCATTGAAATATTAATTGACTGGTTTAAACATCTCTAAAATGCGATACATTCCTCGATAATATATTTAAAATTATTATAATACTACGATAATTTATTATATTTGAAAACTTCATCAAAAACAAATGAACTTTATTCAAATGACGTCATTGAAATATAAATCGCCTCTATAAAAGCAGTATTTCATTCATATACTTTTTTCCATTCATCACAATATGATAATAATTTATTTTATTTAAAAACTTAAAACCATGGAGGAACAAGTAATTTAACTCTATGCTTAAAACTTCATCGAAAAAATCATCTGGTTCTCTGTGTAAAATCAATGAATTCACACATTCATATCAACTATAATGCAGACTCCATGAGCTAAATAATTTTGCGTTAAAAAATGCAACAATTCTTATACAACTCATTCTACATCTTTTGGTGTTTACATTATCCATAAGTGAAAATAAGGCTTCGTTGTAGAAATAATCAAAGTTTGATGATCATTTAAACTCAAATATATTGTAATTGCGTCGTTTCAGTATGTAGATGCACAAAATTTAAGCAAAAAATAAAGTGGTTTTAGTATGGATACAACACTAAATATGAATCAAAAAGAACTTTAAAAATCATGATTTTGACAAAAGATGGATGCCACATTTTATTTTGAAGTGGGTCACGTGATCTCTTCATATAAAGGGTGTAATTATTATTTTTAATTTTATTTAAAAAACTACTGAATACTACTTTGCTGAAATTTTTTTATATATTTTATGGGATAATTTGAATATTTCCTAAAACTTTCGAAGTAATTTGTGAATTTTAAATTCGCTTAAAAAATGTTTGAAAAATTAAATCCCATAGGGTTCAATGTATTTCATTTTTTCAACCAGAGTTCAATCCAAAACTAATTGGGTGATATTATTCATTTATATTCCCATAGGTCCCACAGACTGTCTGAACAACATACTAAAATTTCATTTTGCTAAAGTCACTTTTACAGCAGTTATCGTGCTAACGGACAGACAGACAGACAGAATGAATGAATGAACAAAGTCAAACACTTTTCAACTATGTTGTAAAGTGTTAAAATAAAAGTCAAAAATTTTAATATGCTATATATTTTAATATCCATAATTTATTCATTTGATTATTTTTTCCATAAATAATGCTTTAACTGTATTGAGCATTATTTACCAATGCCTTAAGATATTTTATAATTTTATAATTTCATCAGTTTTCATATTTACATGAATGTTATCTGAAAAATACGTTGTTTTGAAAACCATGAAGTTTAGCACAATTCAGTCACAACATATTCAAACTAGCAAAGAGTACAGAAATGTATTATTTAAAAGTAAAAATGCTTTTCTTTTAGCAAACTACTAATGTGGACTAAAATAGAATTCAGGATTACCATGCTTTTAGCTGTACACTATAAAAGAAAAATGAGCGTTTTATCTAATGCAAATTACATCAAAGTAATTTTACACAGCTCTTTGTACAACAATCTAATGTTTTATAACCCTGTTATGAATGGATATACTGATGATGTTATAACTGCTCTGTTATACTGATGATGTTATAAGCTAAACTCTTTTGGAATTTACAGTCAGCTACAGATTCTGCAGAACGGATTCTGGACCTCAAGGAGAATGTACACTCCAATACAATAGCCCTTGATTATACTAAACAATAGTATCCATTTATTTTGGGTTTCATTCAGTCATTTAATAGCAGTAAATATATTTAAATAAATTTTTCTCCGTACTAGATCAAAAATGTATAATATCTCAAGAACGGTGCATATTATTATTCTGCAAATTAAGTCATTCATTTCGAAATAAAAAATTACATATAAAATAGCAATATTTGCATAAACATCTATAACCTATAAGCCTCCGATATTTCTTGGTTACAATTGGAAAAACCAATTTTATTTTCAATTTGTTTCAGAAATATAGTGCTCTATTTAAAAAAAGTAACATTTCCAATATTTTAAGAAAGGTTTATGATAACTTCTAAACAATGATGTTCAGACTGTTAGAGGTAAAGGCTACTAAGGTTAGATACTAAGCTACGAATCACCCTCCCCCCCCCCCCCTAACTGACCAAAAAGTCCTGAAATAAACACTGCTTAATGATGTATAAAAATGATAATTAAAATATATATATATAAAAAATATATGAACCAAGAGCTAAAACTAGGATAACACCTTCCATTTTTCAAATGTTTATATTTCGAAAATTTAAAAAAAAATTATACATACAGAATTATCACAATAAATAACACTGCTACTTGTAAGAAAATAAAAGAAGCATTATAAGATAGTTGTTAAACAAGAAACATCCAAGTCATCAATTTCCCAATAATGTTGAAATGAAAATCATTCATTTCAATTTTCTAAGGCAAAAATCATTGTGGATGCCTGCACTACATCTGAATTAGATATTTTGGAACTTTTATTTACTTAAACTCTGATAATCTTGTTTGATAAATCAGAAGTTCCTTCTGTCTCTGTATCATATTAATTTTATAGTAATTTGATTGATGAAATTAACTTTCAAAAGCAGTTACTTCCTTTTATGTTTTTTCCTAATTACTACCTCATTACCCTGCAATTTTGTTATCTTTCTTCTTTTACAAGGGTTTGTCTGTTTTTTTTTCTCCCTCTAAACTCATTCATTTTTTACCAATAATTTAACCGTTCCTATATTTTTTTTTTTATATTTTACTTTAAATCTCATATCGATGCTTAAGATTTCATTCTTAATATTTCAGAACTAGCTTCCCTCATAATCGTGAGCAGGGAAAGGAGGAGCTTTATCAACCTGGGTTGATATGTTTATGGTTATTTTATTCAATGGCTGATAATACCCCCTAGCAAATTTTCGCTTTGGGTGTTCTAGCTCTGTTTGAATTGTTTTTCGACTGGCTTGTCATAGTTTATTCTCAGCAGTTGTTAACAGGGCATACTTTTCTTTAGGCAAGAAGAAAGGAGCCTATAACACCCTCAAAACAATTGTCGTCACCTAACTGACATATGCCTGCTTTCTTCAAGAAAGTTTAGTTAGGTAAAATTTATTGCAAAAAAAGCTATTTTATATGTAATACTTTAATTAGAAGTAAATGACTTAATAATAATGTACACTATTCTTGAGATATTGTACATTTTTTATCTAGTATAGATAAAATCGTAAGCATTATGTACACTGTTATCACTTGTTATGTTCAATGTTATAAAAATGATTTTTATGGCATATTTTCAATTTAAAAATAAATATTTGAAAATTTAATTTCCAGTCACTCAAAAAATCAATAGACCTTTAATGTCCGTCGATTAAAATGATCTTACAAAATTTAATTTGATTTTCTCAATTTGTTTGGCAAATATCATATCCACAGACAGACTGATAGACACACTGGCATTGCTGAAAAAATTAGTAATTCATATTCAGGAATGCTCAAAATGTGTTTATCTATCAAAGTTGAGGGTCAGACTTTTAACTGTATCATAATACATTCTCTTTATATATATATATTATGTATTGTAGTGATATTTTTTAGCTTCAAAATGACAAAAACAAAATAGTACAGCATAATTAATCTCAAACTAATAGAAAATAAATAAATATACCTGAACTCCTGTTCGGAGGAACTCTTGCAGCATTGCTGGGTTCCTCGCCATTTCCATAGTGTTACGTAATACTTCTGGGTTGTTCAATGTGTGACTAAGCTCTGGATTTTTCTAATAATATTAAAAATACAATTAATAACATTTAATGATATTGTGTGACAACTAAACTTCAGCATTCAAAATATATGCCTAAAAAAAGAAAATACAATTATCGAAACTTTAAGTACAGATTTTGAAAATAGGTAGAACTTTTAATATCACAAAGCAACAATCAAGATGTTATAATGATCAAATACTATTCAGTACTCTTCCAATTTAAATAAACCTACTTTACAGTGGATGGTGATGTTTAACATTCCTCCAATCAGGAATTTCTTTAAAATCTTAAAATTTATAATTATACACTTTATAAAGCAACTAAAGGCACACTTAATGGATATCAACAATGTCACAAATATAGCACAATCCATTATCTATAAAACAATAACAATAGTTGATATACAAAACGTATACATATCAAACCAAATAGAAATAAAAATTTCAAAAAATATAATGATGAATTTAGAAATGAAGAGCACCCCAAAAAATTGTAATTTATTCCAGCTGTTCTGTTTTAAACAAATCTGGCTTTAAAAAAATCCTGAATATAGCTGAATAAATTCTGAGAACATATTAGGATAAACATATTCAATTAAATGATCATATTTCAAATTTGAATGCATTAGCACTTAGGCAAACATTTCAGCAAATCTTCAAGTTGAAATCTTTCATTTAAAAAATCAGCTGTGGCTCTAGTTTGACGGAGCTGAAATTGTTTTGTGTGAATAACATATTTCTTTGTGGGTAGTTTGTCCTCTTTTACAAAACAGTTCAAAAGATTAACATATTGAAATTAGAATGACCTTTCCAAAATATCAAAATTATAACTACTATATTTCCCAAACTAAGAACCTAATCCGAAATCCAATAGTTGCAAACTGTCCATTGCTAGCACTTTTAGTTTTCACTCCAATTTTAGCCAGATACCCCTACATCAAGATATCAAATTATTTTACTAACTTGCTTGGCAGCATATAAACTAAACTTATACAATATCTCTGATGAAATTTATGATTTAGATGACTCTATAAAGATGCCCGATGGCACATAAATACATACTTCCATTTTCTTCTCTTCAAACCTCATTAATCATTAAATATCTTTAGAATTCCAAATTGAATATTGATAAATGGTACCTTATTTCCAACAAAACAAGTAAAAATTGTTTACATTTTTATATATATTAAGTTCCAAGATAGGAGCAAACTGCTTACTTTCCTTGAAAGACTTCGATTTTAGAAAGAATTACCCCAACCATAAATGTTATTCACATCAAAATAAAATCATGAAAATCAGTTGAATATATTCTGGCAACATACTGAGCATAAATATGTTTTAATAAATGGTCATAATTTAAATTTGATTGCATTCTTGATTTAAGGATAAACTGTTACCTTGGATAAATGGTACCTTATTTCCGACAAAACAAGTAAAAATTATTTACATTTTTATGTATTAAGTTTGAAGATATGAGCAAACTGTTTACTCTTCTTTTTAACACCAAGATTTCAGCCAGAATTACCCCAACTATAGATACTATTCACATCAAAATAAAATCATGAAAATCAGTTGAATAGATTCTGGCAACATACTGAGCATAAATATGTTTTAATAAATGGTCATAATTTAAATTTGATTGCATTCTTGATTTAAGGATAAACTGTTACCTGGGATAAATGGTACCTTATTTCCGACAAAACAAGTAAAAATTGTTTACACATTTTTATGTATTAAGTTTGAAGATATGAACAAACTGTTTACTCTTCTTTTAACACTAAGATTTCAGCCAGAATTACCCCAACTATAGATGCTATTCACATCAAAATAAAATCATGAAAATCAGTTGAATAGATTCTGGCAACATACTGAGCATAAATATGTATTTAATAAATGGTCATAATTCAAATTTGAATGCATTCTTGATTTAAGAAAAAATCTGGCGTAAATTTGCAAGTCAAGATATTTTGTTTTAAACAAAAATGATGAAATAAACCAAGTAGATTGTGAGAACTTGCTGGGGGCAGAAATGTCATCAAAACATATAGATATTTAAATAAAGATACATGCTTGTAATGCTATTCCATATTTATAGCAGGGTTCATCCTAGGCGTTTTTTGCGGGGCGGCCCGCCCCGCTGCCCTCAAGAATGAAAAATCCCGCCCTGCCTGCCCCAGTACTACAATTTTGCGCCCTGACATCGAAAAATACCGCCCTGCATGCCCTTTTCCAAAATGGCGCCTTATCATGTATAGTTGAATTTTCAAAACATCCGTGATTGTGCGAAGTTTTTCCCCCATTCATTATTTATTAAAGCTGCACAATATTGACAGCTAAATGAATGGGGAATGTACCAATATAACTGGACACCACTAGCTGAATTCCCATCCTTTGTCAGCAACGTCCACCCCACAGGGTTAAGTCTTAAGTCGCATCCCTCCGGGACCCAAGATAAGCCCAGAGTGTCATTCTCAGGGTTTCTCCTTCCAGAAGTTATTGTTCTCCACTCCTCAGATAAACATTCATTTCTCCCAGACCAGGCATTGATAACAATGGGTTTTATTGCTTCTCTTTAAAGTTCCTAGTTGCTCCCTTTCATAAAAATGTCTATTATCCCTTGCATGACATATGAGTATTTAAAGCAAGGTTGTTAAGCACCATTCCCACAAGGTACTTTAAACATTCCCACACAGATCTGGAAATAAAATAACTTTTGAGCTGCTGTCACTGGTTTTTTATGAACCCTTTATAAACGCTTACACCACAAAGGCATTTAAATTCTTTTAAGCTTATCCCCACTTACATAGATACCTACCACCCCGCCCCGGGTGCCCACCCACATAGATGCCTACCACGGCCGCCGAATTCGAAGAGAATTCATAGGTTGCCTTTAAAGGATCATAAGATCACATGAACACTTTGGCAAAAGCATCTATCCAATCAGGAGATACAGGGGGAATTCTTAAAGAGGGGGGGGGGAGAGAATTCTTGCTAAACTATGGATACTGAGGAAGAAGTTATTCTTTTACGAATTTCGGGTAAGATACAGTTTTAAAATTTGTCTACTTGTCCACTGCAAGTGCTCAGACACAATGCCTAACATATATAGAAGGAAGAGAGAAAATGATCGCCAGCTTAAACAAGATGCGTCGAAGTGCATGAAGTTGACAAGTTTCTTTTGTGCACAGGTAAGTTGTTTTTATTCCTTTAAATTATTTTATAAAAATGTGCATATGTAAATCTGAAAATGAAACACGCAGAGCCATCTTCATCTTAACGCTTGGCGTCCGACCTTGGTCACCTGAATTTCAGTGGGCATTTACTGATATTTTAACACAATTGCATTAATATTGAAAGATTAAATGATATCAACTATAAAATTCCTTTCTTCCCCTCGAAAAAGAAAAATATGCCCTGGTCTCTTAAATTTTAAAGACTGCTTTGCATTACTGTTTATTGTATAGTGTGTCAGTTTAAATGAATTATCTCCCACATAAATTTTATTTATCAACCTATTGATATTTTCATTTGTAAGGAAATTTCTTAATTATTATCGAATTTCGTACTTTGAAGATTATTATTTGCATCAAGCATCGCACTGCTGATTGACAATTTTGTCATTATTATATATCATAAATAGAATGACTATTGTTCAAAAGTAGCTAAAAGATTTTTACAGAAATAAGCGAATAGTTAGATTCATGGGCAGTACCATTTAAAACAATTTGTATCTTCCTCCCGATGAGCGAAAATAGCAAACTTCGGGCGCAGGCTTCACTTTCTTCTTTCATAAAACTTTTATATTTATTCCTCTTCACTCCCGCCGAACTTCATCAGGGCCGCCCATAGAAATTGTGGGCCCCCCTTACAAATATTTATCTGAAGCCACCCTCCATATTTGATTTCATTATTTTTTGTGAATTTTTTCATGACTTCTCCATCTTGCTTGGACCACAATGCTTGGCCGATGATCTCAAACTATTATTCTTTGGTCACTCTTCCGCTGAAAAAACATATGGATAGGAATGGCGGTTATTACAAAAATAACCGGTTTAATTTTTCTTCCGATTGGAGGATATGACCCCCTCACCACAATACCAGGGCCGACTTTGCATAACTGGGGCCCAGGACTGACATTCCTACAGAGCTCCATCACCTCTTAACATATATAAAATGAATAAAAATATTTAAAAAAAAACATAACTGTATTCTAGAAAAATGTATACAAAATGAAGTTCATATTTGATCAGAATTTAAATTATTTGCAACTTTCTTATCAGTCATGATGCCAACATGCTAAATTAGTGAAGAAATGTCTATGTCTTCCTAAATGAATCTTTTCGCGGGGCAAACCTATTCAGATGGCATAATTTTTTTAGGAAGCAGTGGTTTTTTTTTTAATGTTGCAGTTGTTTAATTTGGGGCCTCTCTGACATGGCCCTGGACAGCCGCCTCACATGCCCCTGCGTTAGTCAAGCCCTGCACACCATTGTTCGTAGCGCGGTCACGTAAAGCTGGGAGTGGCATTTCACAACACTATAGGAAGGGTAATTCTGAGATCCCAAACACAAAACTAATCTTAAAATGAGATTGGAAATGCCAAAATTATTTGATCCGGGATTTGATATATTAATTATTTTAATTTATGAGATAATATTTCCTCAATTGAGCCAAAATTGCTAAGAGATATGTCAGCAATTTACAGGATGGATATTTTTTAAATACAGTACGCATAATTTAAAAAATAGCTGACATCAAATAGTACAAAATTAAAACTGGTCCTAATCTAATTTTAATAAGTTTTCTTTATGTGTGCAAAATTTTAATTTAGAATTCTGCTTCTCAGCAGCACCGTAATTAGGAATTTTAATCCCTTAAGCAAAATATGTAAAATACCCCCCCCCCCCCCCCCCCCCAAATATTCCTCACAATTTTCCCCAAAGCTAACATTTTTGTTCTCCAAAATAAAAACAATTGAGACCATGCTTTTATGTGGAAGGGATTTTAATTTTGCCCCCCCCCCCCCCCCACACTCCCAAATTTTAGTTCAGTCAAAAAAAGAAAATAAATTAAAGCATTTGTAAAAATGCTTTTATTTGGGGAGGGGGGGGGGGCATTTTCGCAAGTGAAAATGTTTGAAACACATTGGAAATGAATTTTTTAATTTCTCTTGTTATTTCTTCTGCTCTGCATTGTGAAGCTTCACCAGTTTTACTGCAATATTTATTCACCATTGGAAATTGTAAAATATATACATATATATATATATATATATATATATATTCAAATTGTTGGAAAAACTATTCACTGCTTCAGTTGATTAATTTTCAGAAAATTATTCACTGCTTTAATTGTGCGTTTTTTTATTAATATCTCGAGAGCCCCAGATCCTATAAAAACTCGAAATATGGATTGAATTTTAAGTGTCTATTTCAAGTCTATGCGAAAATTTCATCAAATCCTGTGCAGCCATTCTCCCATGATGCTGAAACAAATACAAACACATATACAAACAGATTTTCAATTTTATTTATATGGATTTCAATCTCATTAGACACTTGACCTCTTTAATCCCATTAATTCCTAGCAGAGACCACTAATCACAGACATAACTCTAGTTCAACAGTGTTTTGAATTGACTGATGTAACATAAATAGTAAACACTTGGGGGAATGGGGGAAAATATTGCTAATGAGGAGTGTATGGCAATCGTAGTTCAAATAATTATATTTGAAAATATTAGTTTGTAAAAAAAAAATGAAGAAACTTGCAATAATTTATCATATAGGAAAACAGCGCACCACTAATAAATAATTTTCCAGTCTTCTACTTTTTCTTAGGAGAGGTGAAAGGAGATGCTTTTACTTCCTTCTTTTCTGATTTTAATCTTGTTAATAAAGTTCGTATTTTTTTTTCATTTCTTTTTTAAGTGTGTGGGGGGGGGGGGGGGGGGCAATAGCAATATCTAATATTTTGATAATATGCCTTACAGTTGAAGGTTGCGGCCTCGTCGTCGGCCCGGTTTCCTTTTGTATTTCGGATCGGAGATTCAGTCGAAAATTAGGAGTTTTATGGGGTGAACAAAATGTGAAGAGTTTCTTGGGGAATTTTTAATGACTGAATGAACTAACTCTGTGTATGTCTGTTTCTTCTATAGCGGGAAATCAAAGCATTGGACAGCGGTGAATTTGCTACATAGGTTCTTTCGTACTTCATCATGTGCATCTCGTCAAGATTTTTTTAAAAATTCGTATTAATATTTTAAAAGTAATTAAATTTTAAAGTTGAAAATCCCATTTTCCGTCATTTTGTTAAATCAAATCTATTCTTGCCTCCGCAAAGGTTAATTTGCAAGCAGGTGCTTTGATTAAATTGCAGACGTTTCATCTCCGCTGAAAACAGCTGGTGACACACTAAGTGTATTTATTTTTTGGGTTTTCTAAATTTACGAATTCTAAAGATTTCGTCCTAAGTTTTTCAATTTGGTATTATATTATCATTATGAGTATTGGGTTAAAATTTTATTAAAATTGGATGAAAATTCGTTGAGATAGCAATAATTGTTTGAATATTGCTTCTGAATTAAAGGAATTTTTTTGCAGCTTCAAGTATTTTCATTTATTTGTGTCGCGACTCACGAGAATGATTTTGGTTCAAAATAGGCAATTGTGTTGTATAATTTGTGGGCTTGTTTACAATATTGTATCTGGCGTTGGCCGGTATTTAAGATGAGCAGTCGTGACTAGCGTAGCCGTGTTGAAGACCCAGACCGTCCGACTCGTCCAGGGGACTAAGAGCAACTATTTGGACGGCCGGGAAGTAGCGTAGCCGTGTGTGCGTCCATTCAATTTTACTTTGTAACAGGTGTATTGTTAAAGCGTTCTTTAGCTTCTGAGAATTTTCCGTGAGTTCCGGTGTAATTCTCGTGAGAGATTTGCATCAAAATCCATGAGCAACGCTGAATACACTTGATTGAATGAGTAATGAATATTTTGTGTAAAAATATTTTTGGTATTTATCATAAAATTCAGTTAAATAATCAAACATAACTTGATACGTATAATTTTTATAATAAAATTATTTTTCAATAAAATTTGAGGGGGAATATTTGATCTGGATGCCTTAAATATTCTTTATCGTTCTGGGCCCCTACCCTATGCTTCTTGTTAAGCTTATAAACGTTGCTTAACCATGCTTAATATTGAGAAGCAGCGACATTCTTCGGTTAACAAGTCCTAGGTTCACCATCACCATAATGTACTTGTTTTTCCGTAATAACTCGAGAACCTGTGTAACTAAAAATACCATATTAGTGTACCTGCTGTTTTCAGTAGTATATTTTAAGTTTTTGAATTTTAACCTTAACATCCCAATCTGTCCTAAGCTCGCCATAGTACTCGTTTTAGGAAAATAACTCTTGAACCGGGGCAACTATGAAGTCCAAATTTGGTATTTCATTGTCTTCCATACATTTAAGTTATATACATTTCAATAAACTTATATACTAAAAGGGTGCTCTTTAATCCCAAGTTTTCTGCTTTTCCTTGTTTCATAATGAACTTACATTATATGAAACAAACGTATATATTAAATTATGTATATATTAAATTATGTTTTTATTTATTTTTTTATTTTATATGCAATTTGTATTTATTTACATTTTCCAGTGTCTTAACATGCAAATAGATATTTTCATTGCTTCTTATATTGTGGATTATATCATTGATTTTAATTTTACATATACCAGCAAAGCCTGCATGCTTTTTTGCCACGCCAGGCCATGCATAGGAAACAGGAACCGGTGTACAACGACTCCCCGATCCGTTCTTAACATCCACAGACACATGCTAGCCATACACTCCTCCCATTTAATATTACCATTTCTTATGTGACTTCCTATCAAGCATACATACTATCCCCTAACATAACGCAAATTATTAACGCTCCCCTAATAAATGAATATTTAAAGTTTAATATCTCAAACTTTTTATTAATTTTACATTTCTGGTCATAACCAAGGACGTATAGGAATTAACTCTCTCTTTTCTTTATACATAGGTCTTACAATTCAGCTACAAACTAAGTTTGCATTGCATTGCTTAAAATATAAAGGAGGAAGCAAAATTTGCCATGGTTCCAGTATAATTTTAATCAGAGGTTTGCATCTAAAATTCCGGGCACTGCTGGTTACATTTTTAGTTGATAATGAACTTAAGCTTTTATCAAAATTAAGCAATGTTTGTTCATGAATTAAGTAAATGGTGATGATATTTCCTAAAAAGGAAATAAAAGTAGCATCTTGTTTATACTTAACAATTAAAGATTTTCTTTATTTTTTTTCTGGTTTTGTAAACTAAAATTGTACATTTGATAATATTTAGGAAAAAGAAAATGAAGGCCTTACAATCTCTGAAAGTGAGAAGTCAAGAAATGAAGAATGTGCCATGGTTTCCTCTGAAAGTTCCAAATGTTCTCAATCCCAGCAAAACATAATACAAGCCGACACTAATTCTGGTAGCATGTCTCTTGAGTTACAGGACATGAATTCAAAAGGTTCTGATAGCCATTCAACTGCTGCAAATACCAAAAATTCGAGTAACAAGCACAGATCAGAGTTCAATCCAGAGTGGTTGATAAATTTTCCATGGCTGCAGTATTTATCAAATGAAAAACCCTTACTACTATGTAAATTATGTGCAAAGCATCATAATGGCAATAGCACATTTAAAAATTCACCATGGTTTAAAAAAGGATGCATCAGCATTCGCTTAGATAAAATTAAATTGCATGAAAAATCTGAAATGCATAATTTATCAATTGCAGCTGAAGCTAACACATTATTAGGCGATTCTCAAAAAGAATTTAATGATGGATCACCTGAGTTTCTAGCAGTTAAAACAGCTATGAAATGTGTTGAATTTTTAATAAAGTTTAATTTGCCCCACACCACTATATATGAACCATTCATCAATTTCTGTATTGATGAACTTAAAAGTCCAATTTTAGCCCCTCTGAGAAAGGCAAAAAATGCGAATTATACAAGTTACAAAGTCCTCAATGAATTTATAGACTGTATGGCAGCAGAGAAAGAGGAAACGATTCTTGCTGATATTAATAAGAGTCCATGTTTCTCTATTATGACAGATGAAACATCTGATCTCAACAATAAAAGCATATGGCTGTAGCCGTTAAGTATTTGGTTGATGGAGAAGCACGGATCTCTTTTGTCAAAGACTGTCAACTATCTGATGGCAAAGCTGAAACGATATTTAATGAACTGGAACCAGTAATTCAAAAATGTGGCGGTTTGCAGAAGATGTCAGGTTTTGTCAGTGATGGTGCAAGTTCTATGATTGGAAAAAAGGAAGGTGTTGCAACAAAACTTCAAAGACAAAATAATAAAATCATAGCAGTTAACTGCATGAACCACAGACTTGCACTAGCCACTAAGGATAGTTTTGAAACTTTAAAGAGATTTCACAAAGTCGATGAAATACTTACGAGTACTTATAAATATTATAAGTATAGTTCAATACGCTCAAATAGTCTGCTAAATGCACAAAATTTGTTCAACAAGGGGGGGAAAGTGAAAACTATAAAAAGGGCAGGCTTCACTAGATGGCTATCTCATAATGAAGCCTTAAATTCTATAAGAATTAATTATGAGGCAATTTTGACGGACTTGGAAAACACTGTTACAAAGGGTGAAGCATCAAATCTTAGTGGACCTAGTGCAACAGGACTTTTGAAGAATTACAAATCTTATGAGTTTTTCCAAAGTATAAATTTCTTATGTGATGTACTAGATCCAATAACATGCCTAAATTTGACACTACAGAAAAGTGATGCTGACATCAGCATCATTGAACCAAGCATTCAAACCACTCTTGCAGAACTTAAGAGGTTGAAAAAAAAGCCGGGTGGCACATTTTCTAAAAAATCAGTAGAACGTGCTCAAAAATTAAATATTATTGCCCCAATTCATATATCGGATGGTCCTTTTGAAGCAGATGCTCGACACTTCATAAATATTCTATATGAAAATTTATCGAATAGATTAGAAAATGAAAGAATTATTCCATCACCTTGCTGTACTCAATTTAGAGAAAATTATAAATGAAACCATCATAAGCCTCTATGGAAATTCTCAAATAATGGAATTAGCTGAATATTTCAGTTTGGATTAAGACGAGTTGTTGCAAGAGTGGGATGATTTTAAAACAGTAGTTTTAAATATGAACATTGACAAACCCATATGTATAAAAAAATTATGTGCTCTATTAGCAAAATGTGAAATAAGTACTGGGAAAAGGTTTCCATTAATTCAACATCTAATAAGTATAGCCTGTGTTTTACCAATATCAAATGCTGAAGTTGAAAGAATTTTTTCTCAAATAAAGCTAGTGTTAACCGATAACAGAAATAGATTAAAATTTGACAATGTCGATAAATTAATGATGGTAAAACTTAATAAGGAAATTAATTTTGAGAAAGCAGTAAAAATGTGGAAAGCAATGAAACAGAGACGATTATTCCAGTAATGCTTTATTTTTATACCATTAATATACTTTTCTAAAAATAATGATTTTAATAAATGTCTTAAATTTTATATAGCATTTTATACTGGTAAAGCATGGGTTTTATTTTTATTAACAAATTTTATTATTTTCTTTTATTTATGTACACCCAAAAATTTTTGCTCATAGTATGTTTAGTTTAGTAAACATTGGGTCTTCAATACATTTAAATTACTTACATAAGATTGTGTTAATTCTA
The DNA here is from genome assembly GCA_951213105.1 of Amaurobius ferox. Taxonomy (NCBI): domain Eukaryota; kingdom Metazoa; phylum Arthropoda; class Arachnida; order Araneae; family Amaurobiidae; genus Amaurobius; species Amaurobius ferox. Next base: position 133,575,368 of record OX578136.1, read on the forward strand.
GTTTTTCTAAGTTAATATTACTTTAAATTTTGAAAATTCATTATTATTTTTCAATGCATTATCATCATTCATTTTTCTATGTATTGACAATGAAGAAAAAATATTTTCTGTAATTTTTGAATTCGGAAACTCAAAACTTTTTAAGAAGGATCACTTATGTTTGTAACATGTTTTGATTTTGTTTATATAATGTTTTTTTTTTATGAAGCACTTAAAAGTTTTAATTTAAAATATAAATTCTTTCAGTTCTGCTTCAACTAAAATTTTTACAATAAACTAATCCAAAAATGATAAACTGCTGGCTACTTACTAGACTAAGTAGCCGTGTTCATTACTAGCCACTTTTTACCAAAATATTGATACCACCTAAAAACTATACTACTTTTTAACAGCATCAAGTAGTACAATGTACCCTTTTGTTTTAATTTTTTATACTTTTATTTGCATCACTAATTGTTTTTATATAAATATGTAAAATAGATAAATTATCTGTATCATTAAATTATCTGTATCACAATTATCTGTTCATGTGTGGACCACATTATGCAATGCATTCTTTGGTTAAAATTTATAATTGTGCCCTTTTAAAAACATGTGCCTTTTTCATACGCAATGTGCCCTTTTATGATGACAATATGCCCTTTTTTGGAAGTCAGCACCCTGCCCTTTTGAAATCCTAGAATGAACCCTGTTTATAGATAACCTTAAAGCAGTTTTATTGGATAATACATTAAATAAAGCACATTGTAAAAGAAGAATTGTTGTTTCTTGAAGAGTATAATTTTAAAATTTAGAATTTTATCTGAAATATTATAAAGGGTCTTTGAGATATGGGATTTTGTGTAAATAGTTTGAAAACAGACTCAAATTACTTTTAAACAGAACACTAATAGCAATTGTTTTTATTCTGAATGATATCCATTCAGAACATTTGTACATGAAAAGTCTCCTCCGCAGACTTCTTCCCTTCTTAATTGCAGATCTTTTCATACAAAGAGTATAATATGAACAGCTTCCTTCATGTGCTGCACTAGGACTGGCAGCAAAAGTTGACACTTAAGCACTAATATGAGTCAACGATGATGTATCCTAAGTAATTGGAGGAATTTTTTAAATACAACAATGACAAAAATCAATGTTGATGATATATTTATAACTTTAGAATTACTTACATCAAGCATTTCTCTCATTTCAGGATTGCTTGTAACTATTTGACGCATGTATTCAGGGTTTTCCATCATAGACAACACAAATGGATTGTTCATTATTTGTCGCAAAAGCTCAGGATTCTGTAGCAACTGAAAATTAAAATTCATAATTGCATATAGATCTATGAAAATATATGTATAAATTAAACATTCTAAAAATCATCAATTACAATCAATAATAATAGAAAAAGCATCATTACCTTAAACAATACAAAACACATTTTTTAAATAGGTTCTTATACTTGCATATTAAAAAAAAAACTTTTTTTTTATTCACATTTTTGTAAAGCAGGAAATCGGTTTTAGAAATTTTATAGAATACAATTACCACAGTTTTGCTTATCAAAAAGTATATAAAATGATACAAAATATAGGTGTTGACCATTATTTAGACTGTGTAGATCTTATACTTGATTTCAAAGTTTCAATTCATATATGTTTGATTATCTTAATTAATGAAAATATTAAAAGCAAATACTATGGGTTGAGATGATTAATAATATTCTTACAGAAAGTGCTAGTTCACAATTAAAGAACTCCAAACTTAAGTTACTCTTTTACTACAACAGATGAGTGTGATTATATTATGAAGCTTTTGCACAACATATCTATTATTATTTTGATAAAAAAAAATTAGAATTTTCAAGCAACATGTTTAATTTTACGAATCAGTGACACATTTCACAAAAAAAAAAAAAATAGAATGTACAAAGATATAGTAATATGCATAATTGGTCATAACATGCAACTGGCATCAAATATATTGAAACTCAAACTGATAAAAACTAAACAGTCAAGTTCATAGTTAGGAAACTTGCTATGTACAAAGCTTTAAAATATTGATATACTGCATATGCTGAACATATATACTTTAGAAATTTTGTGGATACTTTTCATAATTTGCCAATTTTTTGTTTAAATAAAAATAACTATATAAAAATATTTTCTTTCAATATTTTTTATTCATTTGCTTTCTTTAAGCTCATACTTTCTCTCTTTTTTAAATAAATTAAATAATAATAAATAATAATAATAATGAGTTTAAATCAGAATCAAAAGTAGGAAAGAAAGTAGGAAGAATATACATTCCTTTAAGATTTCTATTTCTTTCATCCCGTGAAAAATATAAAGGGAAAAACTGTTAAACAATGCATTCTCTTTTTCTACTTGATAAATTAATGTTAAAAGTTAACTAGTTATTTTTCTTCACAAAATAAAAATCTTGCTCAATTATTTTATTTGGCAGTTTATTTAATATTTACAAACATTGTTAAACCATATTATTAATAGATTTAGAAAAAGGCCTTCATTTCTAAATGAAGTTATTTTATAATATTTCAGAATGGTATAATACCATTATTTGTTCAAGAACTCTAAAGACCAAAAAATTATGAAATTTCTGAAAATGTGAGTATATAATGCTGATTTATATATAATTACTCTCATGATTTATATATTATATCAATTTAGACTTTCACTACTATGCATGCAATTATACCATCATTTATATATCATACGTAATATTCAAATAATTTTCTTCAAATTGATTCATCAGTAAACATGCATCTCATGAGTTTGCAGATATTTTTGTTTTAGTGAGTGTGCATAAATATACATTTTCAATTTACATTGATCTAGTATGTGTTCGAAAATTCAGATTCATGTACCCAGAGTAACTTCAGTCTCAGCAATTATAGCTTAATCTTGCACGAATTCAGTGCCATTTCTGATCTACAGAAGACTTTGTGTACAGAGTGCAAATGAAAATTTCCTTGTTACAGGTGCAGTTTAGTAGATGCTGATCAGCTTTAACAGCAGCAAATCAGGATCTATGATGCTGTTCACAACATTGGAAATATCATTTCAGGCTGTGAAGTGGCCGATTCTAGTGGAATTTAGAGCACTGAAATTTATAAATTTGAGCAAGTATGAAAATGAGACTTGTGAAAATATGAAAATGAGTTTCCATTTTAAACATCTAATTTATTTTTCATATATAATTATATAAAAAGTTTTGAAAGTAGATCTTTATAATTTTAACTTTTCCATTTAATTATTCATTTGTTAATAATATTTGTTTTATTCTATAAAATAAAATATAAATAATTGTTGAAATTTCAACTTTTAAGAACCAAATGAGCACAAAAAATTTTTATGAATACAAAAGGTTTAGGTAAAATCAACTACTTTAAAATAAATGCTATAAATAATAAAAAATAGCTTTAATAAATGCTAAAGACAAACCTCTATTTGCATTTGCTGCTGGAGCTCTAAGAAATTTGGTGAACCTAATCCCACATTTCTAAGAGCTTGAAAGTTTCCCATCAAATTCAATCCAAATGGAGTTTCATTTAGATTTGGAGCTGGTTGCTAAATTGAGAATGAGGCTTAATTAAAAATTGGTTAAAGTAAAGGTTTTTTGAAAATAAGATAGAATATATATGGAGTTCATGGCTCCTTTGGACTTTCTCATATATTCATATTCTATAATATTTTAGTCAGAAATACATGAGGTAAATGAAATAAGCACACAGAGGTAAATGAAATAACTATACACAGAGTAAAATAAAATAACTATACACAGAGGTAAATGAAATAAGTTTTACTTGGAATCAGAGTAAATATAAGTTTAATATTGCATTAGGTCATGTTCCAACACCACTGCCACCCTGGGCGCAGTAGCCCAGTGGTTAACGTGTGGGAATTGCACTCGGTAGGCCCGGGTTCAATTCCCTCCACTGCCAAAACTACCACCGTATTCACACGGAGTAAGATCACGTTAAACATATGGGTCCATAAGTCCTTCCGAGAGGTTGGTGGTAGGGAAAGGAGGGTACAGTCCCTGTGGATGCCTCCCCCACTGGGTTCCAGTCTAAATTGGGTGGCTCTTCCCGGCCATCCAAACAGTTACCTTACACCTTTCTGGTACCGACCACACAAATAGTTACTGTAAGCCTTCGGGTCAGTCATGTGGTCTGGGTTTTTCACACCTTTCTGGTAGGTCGGACGGTCTGGGTCTCAACAACAACGACTGCCACCCTGATCATTTAATACAATGATTCTAAATTGTGAATATTCAGCATTTTAAGGAATAGGAACTTTTCAGTTTAGAACAAATTAACAGTTTGAATAATAATAATAATAAAATAAATAAAAAAGAATTACTTTACTGAGAATATTCAGCCTAAAGGTGTAGAAAACATGGAAATTGTTAAATTGAAATAAATCTGGGTATTTTAGGGGTTTTTGACATAATCCTGCTAATTAAGCATGTTGCACAACTGAAACTTTTTAACTTTTTAACTAACAACAAATAATTTTAAAATGTTTTTTTAATCATTTTAATAAATCATTACTTATTACTTTACAAGTAAGAATCTGTTGAAATATATATATATGTGTGTGTGTGTGTGTGTATATATATATATATATTTAATTTAAAATTCATAAAATTTGCCTGGCAAAGAAATGTGCAAATTATATTAATCAGCAGAAGTAAAATCTTATTAATACAGATTTATTATAATAGATAGCTCAGTGAGCATCTTTTACAACACTATACATGTCAGTATAACCTGTTCAATATCACTTAAGAATAAATAGGTTTCTTTTTTTTTACATAACACAAATATATGCTTTTTTTTAAAAGTAATGACTCACTGTAACATTGAATATGCCTACTGCATGAGAAAATTATTTTTAAATAGTATTAGTGACATATAAAGACAGAAATTTTGGAGGGGGCTCACAGACTTTGAAAAGCTGAAATTCTAGACCTGGCCTAATGGAATCCAAGTTACTCTTACAAATATAATAATCAAAATTTTAAAAAATCCCATGACTAGGAGCAAGCCCTTATCGTCTCGATACCTCTTTATACATGCCACTGCATAATATAAATCTTAATTTAATATCATAAAAAATCAATTATAGGTAATACTTGAATAATTTAAAACATTTCAATGGTAACACACAGGGGAAAAAATTATAAGTAGCAAAATTTCAATTCAGTTTAGTATTTGTAAAAAGTAATATAAAAGATTTTTTTAAAGTTTTATATTCTTAATGTTTTAAGATATAAAACATTAAGATGTTGGACTCTGAAACATTTTATAAGAAAGCAAAAGATATTTAGTTCTCTAATTCAGTATAATTAGATGAACATGGATAGAAAAATACTTTTGAGACTTTATTGCCTCGAAAATAAGGAAATAAAAATTCAACTGCACAATCACTTATTTTCAGTATATTTTAAAAAGAAAGTAATCCTTCATTTTTATATAAACTGTAAAGATATGAAAATTCTGTTTATCTTATTAAGGTTTCTATCAAGAATAAGATGGATAAAAAAAAGAAGTTTTAACATTACATGAGAATTTAATCTACACACGAAATCACACTTAAAAAATTATCAATATTTTACAAACATATTAATTAATGATGCAACATACTGCAAAGAAATGAATGTTGTGTATATTTTAATTAATATAATTTTAAACTAAGCATGGATGGAAAAGGATGTTTCAGCATTACATGGGAATGTAATAACATGGAAATGTTCGGGAATTGCATATATATGCAAAATCGCACTTAAAAAATAATTAATGTTTTACAAAAATATTAATTAATAATAAAACATACTAACATACTACAAAGAAATATGTACTGTACATTTTTTAATTCATATAATTTGAAACTAAACATTGATGAAAATGGATGTTTCAACAATATATAGGAATGTAATTTCATGTAACGTTTGAGAATCATTCTAGGAATCAAGTGTATGCACGAAATTACATTTAAAAAGTATTCAATAATTTACAAAAATATTACTTAATAATGAAACATACTACAAAGAAATGAATGCTGTCATTTTTTATTCACATAATTTAATACTAAACATGGATAGAAAAGGATGCTTTAACATTAGATGAAAATGTAATCTATACAAGTGAAATTGTACTTATTTGAAACAGTATCTATCTATTGCACGGAAGAAACAAAATGGCGATGGCAAGTTCAATCGAAATTCTCTTTGACAGAGAAGTTTTATTGAAATATAACTAACTTTAAGGAATTAAAAAAAAATTAGCAAAAATTGGGAAATTCTTATTAAAAATTGGAAAACCAGGAGAAACTATCAAAACCAGGGAATATTCCTGGCAAAAAGGATTCCTGGAGTTGGAAACTATGAAAACATTGAATTTCACACATGTGATAACCATTACTAAACCTAACTTTTATTTAAACCAACATATGTGGCTGATTTCGCTTTTTCAAAAATTCAACAGAATATGAGAATTTGTTAGAAATAATCAAATATCTCTCCAAGAAAATATCAATAAGTAAAACACTTTGTACAAAGGATAAGGAAAAACTTAAAACAACATAACTAAGCACAAATTATTGAAAAATGCAGTATACAGCTGTTTTGCAGATATGCATTCTTCAGAGCAAGACAGACCATTAAATAAATCAAAATCAAAAGGCAAAATGAATCAAAATGAAAATTAACAGAAAAACAACTGGATATTGCATTTTTCAAATTTATGTTTTTTTTTTTTATTTATGCTTAATTACGTTAAGTTTTCCTTAAATAAAATATGTTTTAATACCTATAAAATATGTTTATTAATAAAATATAAAATACAACATACTGTAGCTCCCTTAACAACCATATGAACTGTATGACCATCTTCAATACCTATTAGAAAAAAAGAATTTTCAAAATTTAAAAATCATTTCACTTTATATAAAAATTAGATATAAATATAAAAAAAAAATACAAAAGCATAGCATGAAAATTACAAAACATATAAATATGCAAAATAACTAATGGATCAATATTTCATTCTTTTACATAACAACAAAAAATAGGGAATGTAAAATAATGTATAAGGAGACAAGGTTCAACTTAAATCAATCATATCACAACATTTTCTTCAAATTTTATCCATATGGATTTTAATATAATCGAACTAACTGAACGTAAAAACTAAGAATTGTACTTGTGCTCTTCAGATCAGAAGGCATGCTTTAGCTGAAAGTTATACAGGACACACACCAAATACCATCAATAGTTCTTTTAATTGTATAAAAATTTCAGAATTAACACATTTTTTAGACACTATTTCAATATACTTAAAATATTTTCAGAAATATCTATAATGAAAATGGGTTGCTACTATACAGCATTACATAAAATAAAATGATGTCAACCAGCTTTGGAAGCAAATTAAACTTTCTTCCTGGGGACACATGCACACAAAAGAAAAAAAAGCAAAGTCGACAGTTTCTGGATTTGATGATATAACTGCATTGACTTCTCACTGCCCTTCGTCCTAGGGAAGGGTGCTTGCTTTTCTTCCAAAGTCAGCATGCATATTTTTGTTCAAAGCTGCCTATTAACAATGTATTTCTAGTCAAAATTACAATTAATAACAAAGCTTTGACATGTGCAAAATATTTAAGTTAGTTATGTATGTTTATGCAATGTAATTTGTAATGTTTCTTGAAACTAAAATACAACTAGCTGGGATGCCCAACTTTGCTCAAGATTATTGCACAAATCTGTATTAAATAATGCAATGTAAACATACACAGAAACATTATTTCATCGTTACAGATATCAATCTTAGTGTATTCAAAATTCTAATTGTTAAACTAATTAAATTTTCCTTTTCAAACTTTGAAGAAAATAATATTAACAATTTGGTGTTTTGAATGTTAAGTTATACTTTTTGCAGCTTTAAGTTCAATATACAAGTTAAGGTTTTCTAACCAATCAAAATTCTCTACAGCATATTGTATGATTTTAATTTCCCAAACAAATATTTTCCCAAAATACTATATATGATTCAAATATGATCCCTACATTTTTATCATTTACCTGAGATAAATACTGTTTTGGATGCATAAATATCATATGTGCACAAAGTATTTCTTTGACAATCTTACAAATTGAAAATTATATGTCAATTACCTCTAAAGCACAAGATATTCAAGTTTTTTTATCATATGCAACAACAACCAAACATTTTGACTTTGTTATATAAATAACATGGGAGGAAAAATCCTCTCTCGTGCCCTTAAGACAAATTAAAAATCATACAACATTCTTCAAATGAACGGAAATCAAATGATCACATTACACATCATTCAATGAAACTATATGCTCATAATACAGTTATAAGAGAGAGGAATGGTCTTCAATTACATTTATGTAATAGATAATTAATAATAATGGATCATGTTTTAAAAAGTGTGTTATAGTTCTAAAACAAAAACTTTTAAAAATATTTTAACATAAAAACAACCAAATGCTCAGCTGATCACATCACCACTTTCAGACCATGGTTTTGTGGTCATTGCTGCTTGTCAGTACATGGCAGACAATGAGATGATTACCGAGCATAAAACTCCTTAAAGCATGGATTTTGAAAAAATTTCTGGCAGAAGTATTTACTTCAAATCCAGCAATGATGCATGGTATTCTTTTAGTCATTGCCTACCATCAATACAAAACTTGGATGAACTGATTCAAAGCATAGATGCTTTTCATTCGTTTCCTCAACTATTAAAATTCTAACTTATAGATCATTGTTAACTTCCAATAATCTTATATGTTCTGAAATTTACTATGAATGAATTCTTTGTCACAGTAATGAATATTCCATGAGTTTGCAAAAAAGTACACAGTTGTAGTTGAGATATACAGATAAAATATTCGGCAGAATATTTGAAACAATGTGTAAATTCAATGTGTAATTTGGCAAAGAAGGTTGTTGCTACACAAATTATAACATTATATTCCCACTAAATATTTCCCTATTTACACAACATTACAGCAATCTATTTCTCTTTTACAAAAATAAAGTTTATAAAAATATTTTTGATAACATAGAAATAGAAAATAACAGTAATAAAATTTAATTAAAATAAGCACCCATGTTTTTATTTTTAGTCATGTGTATGAAAATTTTATGGGTACTGAAGAAAAATTATTTTCTACTTTTTAGTGCATTTTGAAATAAAAGTGTGTATTAATATATATATATTTTTTTAGTTAAGTCCAAATAAGTTAATTTTAATTTAAAACAGCTTATCTTTTAGATTCAAAATTATATTTCATAATGCGGTAGATTACATCACTTTGGTAGGAGGAGCTAATTTCAAATATACGAATACATCACTGTGGGAGAAAGGAGCCAGTTTTAAAACATGGGGAAATGCACCAAAAATGCACCTTGGTGCATTTTTGGTGCATTTTTGTACTTCAGTGCATTCTTGGTGCATTTTTGTACTTCAGGTTTTGGGGGTTCGTCTCCAGATTTACTCAGTTTTATATAAGGAATTACAGAATATATTAAAATTAACAAGAACTAATATTTAGAAATAAACTCAAAACCAAACTTACCATTGGATGACAAATTTTCCTCATCAGTTAATATTTTTCCAGAATATATAAGACAGATCTGATCTATTGGGGTTTTATGAACTTTTAATACTTCTTCCTTTACCTAAAAATTTTAAGCCATTATCAGTTTTGAATTTTTTTGTGCAAATTTAGATTGATAAATTTAACATTCTGACAAATTAAACACTTTAATAATTTAAACATTCTGATAAATTTTAGGTTCCAATAAATTCAACATTCCCCCAGTGACAGAAAGTACTAAAAGTTGTGAAATACATGTCAGAACAAATAGCTTTCTTTCAGAATATTTCTTCTTTATCAAAGATCTCTTTTTCACCAATTCATAAAAGCAAATTTGCAAAATCCTGCATTTAAATAAAGTATAAGTAAGTTTACTGATTTCAATAACACATTGACATTGATTCTTCATGCAAGGCAAATAACTGGCAAATAACTTTTTAAAGTTTTTTTTATCCAAAATTGTAAGAGAAAAGAAATAAAAGAAAAATTTAGGTCTATTTTTTAAATGTTACATATTTAGAACACTTTAGAATAAAATAATCATTAAGTTTTGAAAGAATAAATTATTTTATTAAATACAAAAAACTGGACATCGAAAAGGTTTTGAATATTTAATTTATCTTAACTGACAATGCATTTATAAACAACTATCTTATCATAGCGTTCTGTACCATTTGTCATTACTATATTTTAAAAGACTCTTTAAATCCACACTATTTTCTTATATTTTCATTATCAATATAAAATTAAGTTAGAAACTGAAAAAATCATTATGGATTTCCAGTTGTTCAAAACATTTATTCAATGATACTCAAGCAGTATTTAAAATTGAATAGGAAACAATGACTAAATCTGTCTTCTAGCTTTTGCAGTGATTTATGATGATGTTCATATTGAAATTAGTATGTCTGTTTTCTTCAACTACAGATTTATATTCTGGTTCTCCATCCACATCTTCAGTATTTTTGTTTTGTTTCTGCCCTTTCAAGAACATCCTTGTAATTTAAATCAAATCATCAATCCAATACAAATGATTTATAAATTCCTAATTAATTCGAAGACAAGATCAATGTTCATATTTTTATCTTGAAGTTGTTTGCTGGCAGAATTTATTCAATTAAGAATATCATGTCATATTATCAAGACACAAATAAATATTCTTTTATTTTAACACATTTTCCCCATGTTAACTTATAGGTTAGTGAAAAATAATCCCTAACCTCTAATCTAATTTGTATTAGTTTTTGGAATTTTTCCCTTATGTTTTTGCCATGCATAGATGAAGATGGGAAGGTTAGTACTTTTATAAAAATCAATAAAAGAATTAGAAGAATTTCTAATATTTTTGTGAAAATGCAATACATTTTAATACATATTAAAAATACTTCTATGTTAGTAATTTTTTTAAAAAGCATAGACATTCCTCTTTTCAGCATCTCTGATTGACAAAAACAGCTGGAAAAAGTCCTAAAAACTGAACAAACAAAAGGTTAGGGACTATTTCCCATACGTTAGCATAGAAAAGGTAAAACATGCGGCTTAAGGGAAAATGTTCTCTTAATGTTAAGCTTGAGATGTTCTTTAAAAGAATTGTTGAGTGTTCTGGTTGCTTCCCCCCTTTGCTTGGTACCCACCCACTCAAGATATTTAGAAAGAAGGTAGATCAGACTGTGGAAGAGAAAGCAATTGATTCCCGCTCCATAATGTGATATCGGGACTGAAAGGAATTCCTTCAGTAGTTTCTGTGGTTTTTTTTAGTTCTGGCATGCTTTTCAAATGATTGCAAATTTCAATTATTATTAAACTTTTAGAAAATGATTTTATATTATAAAAGATGATTTATGAATAATTTCAACCTATGTTTTAACGTAATTTCTCTATTTGGAAATGATAGAACATGAATAATTAATTCAAAAGAAATTTCAATAGAAATCCTTTCTCCATAATTCGAATTGATTGAACAATAATTATACATTTTAACAGCAGGTAAATGGTAAATACCGTGTATTTCTTATTTTCAAGTAGGGTTTAATACTAAAATAATGTATTTAATATATAAATTTCTGCTGCCACTTTTAGAATTTATATGGTTCAGATCCTATTAGAACATAACAATATGATCCCAGTAGCTTAACGAAAAGCATATTATATGGCTAGTGACTCATTTTAACTTTTGTTATACAGCTAATTTTAACTTTCGTCTAATCTTAATTTTATAATTAATCTACCATACGAATCCCTGGTGAGATTTGAGTGTTTCTGCAAATTACACTTAATATGAGGACTAAATTTTCTAGCATTCGATTCAATAGCAAGAACATTTGTGATTAATTAGTAAAATGAATCCCATCCCATATTGCATTACAATAAAAGTGGTTTTCTTTTTTAGGAATCCAGTATTTAAAAGGTGTTGTTGCTATATTTTTTAGATGTATATAATTTTAACTTTTGCATGACTTATATCTGCAATTCAATCATTATTCCTTTATAGGTATTTATGTTTGGTTTTGTAAAATAAAATATATTCAACTATTATTGCTGTTACTTTTAAAGACAACTTTTTAAAAGAATGAAATGTTAAATGAGCATATACTAAAATAAAAATTATTTCATGCGCAAAATGTTTAGATATTGCTACTGTTTCTAAAACAAAGTGCAAATCGGTCTCCAATAAATTTGTATTATTCCCGTATATCATTGATTTGTGGGCACTTTAAAATTCTGCAGAACCAATATTGGAATTCTTTGAGACTGAAGATCCCAATAAATATTTAAATCAGAAAGTATGATATGGCAGCACACAACTTGCCCTATATAATACAATGAATTTATCTTTTTTACAGTGAAAAAATTATGTATAAGATCCACGACACCAGATTTTTAACATTGGATTGTATATAAATAAACAGCCTGGTAAAGACATCAACAAATAAACTCTAAAATCAAAGACAACCAAATAAATAGTTAAAAAGTCATTTATTAAAATTGCCTTATTATGACATTTACTTACAATCACATAGCCAAAACGCTTTCAGACATTATCATGCCCTTCATCAGTGGCGAAGTAGAATAAAGTGTGAACAAGTGCCTAAATATAGGCCATACCCGCCAGACAAAATTTATATATATCAACTACATACAAAATTACATACATGAATTTATATATTTTTAATCTTTTAACAAATGAGATAAAATAAATAATAAAAAAAAATGCATATTACAATAAGAAATAGGGTTTAATAGCCAATAGGAATGTTAACAAAATTGAAAACCAACTGCTATTGAATTTTTAAAAAATCACGTAAAGGCTTGACCCGCAGAGAGTTAAGAACGAGTTGCCAAGCATAACTAAGAGTCAGAACGGGGTCAAAATTACAAATAGAATTACAGTAAATATAAATAAAATGATAAATAAATCCATTTTATTTTTATTTATCGTAATTTTCCTTTACATGATTTTCTAAAAATTCAATAGTTACTTTTCAATTCTGTCGACATTCATGTTGGTCTACTTCTTATTGTAATATGCATTTTTACGATTATTTATTTTATCTTGTTTTTTAAAAGATTAAAAATATATAAATTGATGTATGTAATTTTGTATGTAGTTGATATATGTAAATTTTGCCTGGCAGGTATGGCCTATATTTAGACACTTGTTCACACTTCATTCTACTTTGCCACTGATGAAGGGCATGATAATGTCCGAAAATGCTTTGGCTATGTGATTGTAAGTAAACGTCATAATAAGGCGATTTTAATAAATGACTTTTTAACCACTTATTTGGTTGTCTTTAATTTTAGAATTAGATTGTACATTTGACATTTTTCCGGATGACAGCTATTTCACAATACCCAATGAACTTATATTTCACACAACTCTAAATTGACAATTATCAATATTGATAGCATCCGTAATAAGCAATAGAGTTCATATATTATAATATTTCTATCCCTGCTTTGACTGATGAAATTAATTTTATTTTTAATCTTGGTTATGAGGCTGCTTATTCTTTTGAGTTTATACATAAGATTTTCACCCATGTTCGCCGTAAATTTACTCAAATTGATACTAAACTTGTTGCTTTAAAAGATCATTTAGCTTATAAATCTAGTTTTCCTTACCATCCTAAGATCTTCAATCCCTTTATTCAGGAATTTGGTTTCAAGCCTGCTCACTCTAATATTACCACTTTATTTAACCGTATTTGTTCTGATAAACTTGAGGATATTGATGACATTAAAAGCTACGCTGGGGTGTATGTGGTTCCCCTGAATGAATCCATCATTTGGAGTCATTTTTGCAATTTTAATGACAATGGTAATATTTTGCCAAATTAGTCACCAAGCATCTAAAACAGATGAAGAGAAGAACATTTCTTACATATAAATGGCTGCAGTTGAATTGTTATGCATCAAAATGCAAAACTATTACTCAAAGTATCTTCTCTTGTGAAAGGAAAGATTTAAATTTCCGAGAATGGTGTTAACAAATTTACTGCATATTATTACATATGAAAATCGAACAATTTCACAATAATTAATACTTTTTAATTTTATTGGATTTTTTTGATAAATTTATTTGAAACATGTGCAATATCTTTAGAATGATACCTGCTAGCATTTCAAAGTTTATCTCATTCGTTTTCTAATGAAAAATTAAATAAAAAATGATCCATTACGTAACATTATTAAAGGTTTCTAATTTTTAAATGACTTTTTCAAAATTTCATTTGAAATATTGTGAAATTTTGTAGGTGTTCTAAACATTCAATTACATTTAAAATGAATAGGGTTCCAGTATTCACTGATTTTAATACTTGTACCATATTTCGTTCGAAATGCTAGGTTCTTCCGGGAGATATAGCAGACTCATAGACACACACACACACACACAGACATCACCCCAAAAAAATGTTCGATCCGAGTTCAATTCTGGAATGATTGAGACATACTTTTTCATCGAAAACTCATTTAAATTTCGACCCAGTCACAATATTTCTGAATACATTATACTATGTATATAGGGAAAGTAATGCATCATGCTTTTTTCCCTTCCAGAATTTTATTTTTGAAAGCTAAATTAATCATGGGAAAGAAAATGCCTTGAATATACTGTAGCACGATTAAAAGTAATTTTTCCCTTCAGCATTTAAATATCCACTCGTTACGCAACTTTGAAGCTTTAAAAAACTTATACCAGCTTACATAAACTACTTTGTTTTTCTTTGTATAGCTATAACAGTGGTACCGCATAATTCATCATTACTCCATCAATATTATAACTGTTATAAAAACTAATCAATTATTTGAAAATAATTTAAGCTCAATTAATTTTTCCAAGATATTAAAGTATATTATTGCTGTATATTCAATCAAAGCTCTTAAACTAAAGTAATACTAAAAAAGAACAGAATTATTTGACAAAATAAAGCCGATAATTTCATTAGAATCCTCATATCTTTCTCTCTGCTTGTCCCGTTGTGACGTCAAAAAAGTCAAGAGTCCACCCATCACTAAAAGCGGCTTTTGGGCATTTGATGTCTGATCACCCCTACCACCCTGATGTCTGACCACCCATAATTTCAGTATCAATTGCTAGTTGTAAAAGATCTTTCAGCAAACTGAAATTGATTATGTCTTATTTGAGATCACCTATGGGACAAGAACGCTCGAGTGACTTGGCATTGTTGAGTATTGAGGGGGAAACATTCGAGAAAATCAATGCTGACAAAGTTATTTATGCCTTTGCAATCGTGAAAACTCGAAAGGTTCGTTTGTTGGATATGATCTCTTGGCAATATTTGATAATGGAAAATCTTGTGCTAATATCTGTTCAAATCAAAGCTGTTCAATAAATCTGGAAATTTTAATAGTTCCAAGATGAATAATTTGTATGTGCGTGTGTATGCGCATGCATGCTTGAGCTCAAGTTCGTAATCTGGTAAGGGAAGCAGAGGTGCAATTCTCCACCTTTGCCCCACCTGCCAAAAACTCACGGTGCACCATTGATTGGATGTCATTGTATAGCGAAGCACCAGATGCTAAACACCTTTTAATCTCCAGTACTGGATACTCTGAGAACGTTGCTTATCGTTATCTCGTTCATTATATTCATTTATAGAATATTTTCATTTATATTATTTCAGTGACCATGAAAGTTTCAAAATATTTATTTTACACTTTTACTTTGCTTAAGACTACTAATATGGCATTTTGATACACATTTGGGCTTTAACAATTTAGGCAGTTGGCACAGTTCTGAATTTACTTAAGCAATTTATTAGTTTGGAGAACATATTTTATTCAGACTCCTAATTATATATTAGCTTAGAGTTTAAAAAAATGGGGATATACTGGGATTTCCAGTTATTCCAAGTTTAAAACTGAACAGGAACTCTTACAAGTTTAAGATTTTGCCTTTCGGTGATCATAATCATGCGTTAGAAATTTGTTCCTTTCAGGGTCATAGGGACTTGCCTTCTATAATATTATCCACCTAGATTCACATTACCTGTTAAGATAAGAAGCCAAAATATTATTGAACAGATTAGACTTTAAAAAAATACATATTTCAAATGAAATATTTTATACAGTTCCATTGAAAATGCCCGTTTCAAACACGCTTTACCTTCAAAATTTTCACTTTAAGAAAATTCTCGAAAATCCCCATAACTCCGAATTTTTCACCACATTTTATCATTGGTGCCTATTCTTATGCAAGGTGCATGAATCAGCAATTTACTTAAGCAATGAATCAGCAATTTCATATTTCAAAATCTCACGACATCACACAATAAGTGTGGGTTTGTTTTAAAAAAATCGAGATCAATCAAAAATCAAACCTCTCTTATTGTTGCGTCTTTTTTTATTTCAATGACATAACTTTTGTCAGATACTTTGATTGTTATCTTCATCTTGATATCAAGATCTTCAATTGGCTCCGACTTTACAGTAAAGCTAGAATCCTTCTTTACAAATGGGGTGTCGCAAATTACATCGTCGTCAGACATTGGCTCGTTTTTAACTACTGCAGCTGAAGAACAGTGAGTTATTTCCACTTCTTTTTCCGACATTTCTGACACCGCAATTACAAAACAAACTGCAGTCACGGATACAGTCACGCTTTTGATAAAAATACTCAGACGTTCATTTATGAACCGATCAGATGGATGACTTATCAATCAGTGGTCACTTACACATCATTGTCACATTCTCAGACATTTTGTAGGGTGTATCAAAATGATACATCACATGAGAATCGCATAAAACTTTATTGTAGAAGAAATATTTCCTGAGAGAAGGGAAGAATTTTCTAATTATTCTAACCTTCAGAATAAATATTTTAAAAGTAAAAAGACGAAATATATTTATTTTAAAATTTACATCAAATTACACCCTCTAAAGCACGCAGAACTAGACGGGTAGGGAATGCACGCAGGACTAGCCGTTTAGGAAGAGAACTTAACAACTTTTTTTTATTGATAATAATTTAGACATTAAATTACCTCTCCTCCCCACCAGACATAGTAACCACTCCAATCATACCACCATTGATTTTGCCTTAGTAAAAAACTGTCCCTTCCAAGCATCTGTAAATGTAATTAACCTTTTTATCTCGGACCATCAACCAATCTTATTAACGCTGCAACTAAATGCCACTCTTCCCGCCCCCTCCCTCCTTATTAAAGTAAACTGGAAAAAATTTATTAAACTTCTAAAAGAGTCCCCATCCTCTTCTCAACCATCACTTCCGCAGATGATGTTGACAGGGCGATCAGAACACTAACCCAGCCAGCCAGTAATTTGTCGATAGCAGGGCGCCTGGAGCAGAGTTCCGTATCTCTAGTCAGGTAACATATATGTGAATCACAGTCTTCCACTGAACCTAGTCCTTCAATAGGGGCCAATAATGTTGATGAAACAAGTTAGTAGTAAACAAAGAATGCTGTAAACAGAGGTCTTATTGTAGAGTTTTGAAGATAAGGAGGGTGGGGAACATGCGAATATCCTCTACTGGGATGCAGAAGAGATTCAGTCAGGAATCAGCATGGGAAGTCTAAATCGGGATTTAGGATAGCTCTGGGTCTTTTTGGAAATTCACGGAAGTCGTAATCGGTCATATTATAGATCAGTTCGTTGGGGATCCTAACGAGGTTATCATAGAAATTGTTAGAGGGTTTTCGCATTTTGAAATCGCGATGTATTACAAAGTTTTTCAAGTATCTTGGGGCTTTTCTGATAGAACGTAGGATTTTGTTCTGAATGATGTGGACTTCTTTTACATTAGATTTCGCAGCGTAAGCCCCAATTGAGGAGGCATAGAGAATGATGGGGCGGATAACTGATTTGTAAAGTAGGTTTTTGTTTTCAATGCTGACATCATTCGAGTACAGAAGGGAGCTCAGTTCTGCTTTTGCAAAGTTTATTTTATCTTCGAGTTTTGCAATGTGGGGTGTCCATGTTAGTCTGCTGTCAAGAGTGACACCGAGATATTTACATGTCCTCTCAAAGCAAACTGGCTGATTGTTAATTATGATTGGCTGGGGCGGAAAACGCTAATGTGAGAAAAATACTGTTTAACATTTATTAGGGTTAATTTTGATGCGATATTTCTCTAACCAGGGTTCGAGAGTGTCGATGTGATGTTGTAAGTATCGGTGTAGGTAGTTGGTGTTGTGGTGTGTGGCAAGAATGGCAGTGTCGTCCGCATACAAGCAAAGTATAGTGTTGTTGGTTCTAGGGATGTCGTTTATGTAAATGTTAAAGAGAATGGGACCAAATTTCACTAACCCAAACATTTAGCTCAGCAGTCTCCAACAGCACCTCCACCTACATTCCACAACTCTACAAAAACTCCCATATTCTATCACTAGCGAAATTAATCTCAGTAACCTCGCTCGCCAACACTGGCAACACACAAGAAATCTTGCCCATAGAACAAGATACAATCACCTGACGGTACAAATAAAACTTTCAATCTCTAACTATAAACAAGCCATATGGAAGCAATAAGTCGAATCTCTTACCCCCACCCATCATTCACTACGGAACTTCTTAAAACGTATTCGTAAAAAGCACAAAAATATTATCTTACTCACTCACAACAATACCACTGCTTACACAGAACAAGACAAGACTAATCTACTCACTGATGTATATGAAAAACACATCACACCACACGAAGATATTTTCTGCCAAAATTTCATGGAGGAAGCCGAGGACACCGTGAAGCAGTTTTTTAATGATCCAAACACTTCCCCCTCCCCCACATTTCCCCACTGATATAGTTAACTGCATCAACACGCTCAAAAACGAGAAGAGTCCCG
Source organism: Amaurobius ferox (assembly GCA_951213105.1). NCBI lineage: Eukaryota > Metazoa > Arthropoda > Arachnida > Araneae > Amaurobiidae > Amaurobius > Amaurobius ferox. The sequence continues at coordinate 133,594,342 of OX578136.1, forward strand.
GCCCTGACAATATTTCAAGCAAAGCTCTTAAATCCTGCACTATTAATCTTTTACATTACTGTTTAATCAATTCCATTTTCGATCTCAATTATTTCCACCGCGACTGGAAGCACGCCGCCATTGATCCAATCCTTAAGCCAAATGAAAATTCAAACTCGCCAAAAAGCTATCGTCCCATAAGCCTGATGTCCTCTCTTGGCAAACTGACTGAACATTTCATCGCTATCCAAATTAACAATTCCCTTGCTAATAACAACATTCTCATCCCAGAGCAATTCGGTTTTAGATCGCTCCACTCTACAACACACCAACTGCTCCGTGTGGTGGAACACATCATTGATGGACTCCAAAACCGGTCAGCAGTTGGAGGTATACTTATTGACGTTGCTAAGGCCTTCGATGAGGTGGGGTTCATCGGACATATGTACAAACTAATTCAGCTCCGTATGCCACACTCTCACCCATATTTTATACTCCTACCTCAGCTACAGAACCTTTCATGTCCGTCTCAACAAGACACACTCACACACCAAACATATCCTGTATGGAGTCCCCTAGGGCAGTAAACTTGGTCCCATTCTTTTCAACATTTACATAGCGTTTCCACAGCAATCGCTCGACCGCCGCGTTGTGGGTTCGAGTCCCACGTAAGGCATGAATATTTGTGTTGTGGGCGCAGTGTGTTCCGCCCTCCTCTGGTGCGCCTGGGACAACGTTCTAGGGCGACTAAATGGTTCACGTTCTGGCCGCTGAAAAAAAATGGCGAATGATGATGAGTCAAGTGCGTGGCCATTCGGTAAAAAAATAAATAAATAAAAAAACATTTACATAATCGACATCCCTAGAACCAACAACACAATTCTTTGTTTATATGCGGACGACACTGCCATTCTTGCCACACACCACAGCACCAACTACCTACACCGATACTTACATCACATCAACACACTTGAACCCTGGTTAGAGAAATACTGCATCAAAATAAACCCTAACAAATGTCAAACTGTATTTTTCTCACATCAAGGTTTCCCGCCCCAACCAATCATAATTAATGATCAGCCAGTTTGCTTTGAGAGGACATGTAAATATCTCGATGTCACTCTTGACAGCAGACAGTCAGAGTCTATATTTTTACTAATGACTGCACAGCCCTGAGTGTCCACAATGATCAGTTTGTATCGTCCCAACCAATCATAATTAATGATCAGCCAGTTTGCTTTGAGAGGACATGTAAATATCTCGATGTCACTCTTGACAGCAGACAGTCAAACTCTGCATATTTTTACTAACGACTGTACAGCCCTGAGTGTTCACAATGATCAGTTTGTAAACATATGATGAAAATATTGCATAAAAGGAAGAATTGCTAATGACCATTATATATATATAGAAACATAACATGTTGTTGTTGTTGAAACCCAGACCGTCCGACCTACCAGAAAGGTGTAAGGGAAACATAACATGTGAAATATGACATGCTAATGGGGATTAAGATTTAGCAACTTGTTGCCATTAAAGTTAAAGCTTCATATCATTCTAATATTTTAGAAGCATTTTCATTGTCCATGAAACATTATTTTTTGAAAATGTTTCATATAAGCCAAGATAGCAACACTATTTTTAATCAGCTTCTCCTGCATAAAAGTCATATTTGGTTGTAGAAAATTACAGTTTTGTATAACTAGCTGACAGCCAGTGGTTACTTTTTTTTATCAGGTACGACTAACGATAGAACTGAAAGCCTCACTTTTGTGATCAAAATCTACTGTTTTATGGTATATATCAATCCAAATGCATAAATTTCAAATATAATTTTAAAGTTTAAAAAAAAGTATTCCTAACAAAAACAAAATGAAGACATGTGTGGTTTATGTCAGGCCTTTGCTGATATTCAATTCATTTAATTTTGTGAAATAGTTAAAAATGAGAATTCTTTAAAACTGTATACATTTTATTTTTTACAGGTTTTTCTGAATTCAAGTATGGACTAGAGATTTTAAAGAAAGTTTGACTGGATTTAGTTTTATTTAAAAAAAATATTCATATTTGTTGAACATAATCTGTTATAAAATATTGTATTTCTTATATCTAAGAATTTTAGCTGTAAACTTCTGAAAAATAAACAAATTAAATTTATGTATTTGATTTTATTGTTAATTAGTATGTTTTGAATTTATCCATATGTGTGGGATTCAATGTTGGGACAAAAATATCTCGAAAACCGTTAGGCCTAGGAAGTTGAAATTTGGTAGGCAATCAGTTCTTACTCCAAAAGTTGATGTGAATACCTTAGAAATTTTCTCGAGGGAGTGTGCTACCTTTTGAGTTGGGTTTCTCTGTCGGCCCAAAAACATCTCAAATACCATAATGTATAGGAAGCTAAAATTTGGTAAGTATTTAATTCTTACTCCAAAAGGATGCATGAGTAATCATGATGCAAAGTTTTTTGGAGGGGTATGCTGGCCCCAATATGTGTTCTGTCTGGTGAAAAATATTGAATAAGACAAGTCCAATATTCAGCTTCACTGTTCTTATTAAAATGTTTTCTGTAAAATCGAAGCTGAATATTAGACTCTTTTTTAACTATGTTATAACGACGGCTATTCATATTACCATTGTTGTAAGCAAACTGTCACCTAATTAAAAGGGCTTGTAGATATTTAAAATATGGAAACTAATATGGTTACACATAATGAAGAAATATCTCTATGATAAAAAATTTATCAGACTATGGTAAGACCCAATAAGTTCAGCACTTTTCTGTATAGAGGAAAATTGTTTCAGCAATGGGCAGTTGATCAACAAATTTGGAATTCTAATTTAGACATGTTTTCAAAACTGGATTCACGGTTAATTATATTGGTTTTTAGTTTGGATTCAAATGTGGATTTCAATTAATTTGCTAACAAAAAATTATTAAATATGTGGTTTATACTGAAATATTCTATTAGATTTATTATAAGAAACATCTGTTTTTCATTTCCATTCAATTAATGTTAATGCATTAATAAAAAATAATTATTTTTCTCCTTTAATTATAATTTATTTCTTCGTTTTCTTTTTTCTTTATTCAGTATTTTTCTGGTTTGAGTGGAAGTAAAAACAATATCTGAAAAAATTTATTCAAACACATACGGTATCTTGCATCATTGATTTGCAATGGTTATATGCTAGTTTTATTATATTAATATAAAAAATATAACATTACAGGCTTGAAAGTTGAAAAAGCTTACTGGTGCTTTGCTTTATTGGTTATTTGTATCACTCAGATTTCCTTCTTTTTACTTTGACGAATATGTCGGGTAAAAATATATATTATAAGAAAGAAGTTACTGCAATTTTTTTTAAATGTCAATTTTTTCTTCCACAAACTTCAGCTAAGTTTAGTCTGTTGAAGCAATTTAATATTTCAAAGATCAAATAATGATTAGAAGTGAAAATAATTTGTAGTAATGCGCATTATTTTATTGAAGATATTAGCTAGGAAGAGCATTGGTTTATGTGGGAGAAATAAGCATTTGCCTTGTCGGATTATAGTTATACTTCACGTAAAATGCTGACATCTGATTTAATAATTTTTTAGCTCTATTCTCATTAACTGTGAGTCAGTGGCTTATTAATCACATTTGTCTATTTCAGTATTATTTGTTGACAGTTGCAGAATATAATTGTAAAACTTAATTATGTTAATATTTGATTGTTCCACATCAGGAAACAGGATTAGCTTAAGTTGGATCAGATATGAAATAAATTTGCTGCTTAAAAAAGTAGATTAAATTTTTTGTGGTTGAATAATACTTTTCGCTGCCTAAGTAGTAAAACTTAAATTATCAAAAAAGTCTAGGTATTTTGTAAATAGTAATACCTTGGTAGCCAAACAATACTTTAGCAAACACTGATGAATATACAAAAGACACAAAATATTATGTTAAATAAATATGCATAGCAGAATGGGCACGAAATTGTCATTAAAAAGCACCCAAAATTTGCAAAATGGTATGTCTACCAACATATGCACTAAAACCTCTAAGTAGTGCACAAGGTTCATGAAGCCTTTTAGTCAAAAATTATAAAATTTGGAAAGTAAAATAACATTTATATTTAAGGTAAGTATCATTCAACTCTACTTTTAAAAAATGTAACATATCTGGTAAAGATCTCATAAACTATGTGATTTTTCACAGCTAACATACTATTAAAAATCTGAGTTCTTTTATAAGAAAATGAATGGGAATTCAAAAGATTTTATTTTTACAATTATATATATATATATATATATATATAAACTCAGGCTGTTTATTTAAATTTATACTGACAGATATGAATTCTGAAGATGTAATAGATGCTAATATATTAATTCTCAATTGTTGGTAAATTGGTGCATTTCGAAATTACTAAATAATTAAGAAGAAATATAATTAAGATTTTTGCAATATTGGCAGACAGAGACTTTCACAAATAAATAATCTCATAAATATATTAAACGGGAATTGTGGTCAAAAATACACATAATCTGAATTCAAGAATTTATCAAAATAGGATTTAATTTGAAAAATTCCTAAATAAAGGATTTGAAAAAATAGAATTACATATATACTGGGATATGGCCATATCCTGGAAAATATGAGATTGCATCCTTCACCCGGCCCGGGGGAGGGGACACCACTCGAGCGGCAGGCCCAGACCTCCAGTAATTTTTTTAAGCTGGAGAAGACATGAAATATTCACAAGGAAACTGAAATATGAAGCCCGTCATAATTTAGAACACTTTCCCGGCCCGAAGACCCTTAAGTCACGGTCGAAATGATTTTTATCCAAATGTGTTTGTACAAAGAACTAAAATAAAAGTTTTCAAACATTTATATTTACATATAGCTAAATTCAACACAATCTCATGTACGCTATTAAAATTTACTTACATTTTTTTCAAACTTAAATACGCCCGGCCCGACGTTTTAATACTGAGCCCGACCCGACTCACAGGACAATTCGGGCCTGCGCTAATGGACCAGACCACAGTAGATTTCAATATGAATATGTTATCATAGAACAATATGAAAATCAATCGAACAGCTGCTGTCAAATAGTAAACAAATCCTAACCAATCAAGTTCAGCCGCACAAAGATTTCTTCTTTCCCACAGCATTTGCACCCCCATCGCCTCATACAGCGTGGGAAAAGAGGAGAATCCCTTGTTCTCGAGAACTCCATGCGTTGACGGATTAGTGGGAATCGATGCTCTGCGTTGCTCCTCTGACGGATAGCTAACGCAACGGACGAACGCGTCAGTGGAAACCCGGCCTTACGCTGCGAAATCTAATATTAAAAAGTCCAAATCATTCAGAACAAAAGCCTACGTTCTATAAGAAAAGTCCCAAGATACTTGAAAAACATCGCGATTTCAAAATTAAAACTATTAAACAAGAGATGAGAAAACTCTCTAACAATTTCTATGATAACTTCGCTATCCCCAACGAACTGATTTATAATATGACCGACTATGACTTCGGTGAATTTCCAAAAAGACCCAGAGCTATCCTGAATCCCGATTTAGACGTTCGATGCTGATTACTTACTGAATCTCTTCTGCATCCTGGCAAAGGATATTCGCCTGTCTCCCACCCACCCACCTTATCTTCAAACCTCTACAATAAGACCGCTGTTTACAGCATTCTTTGTTTACTACTCCTAACTTGTTTCATCAACAGTATTGGCCCCTATTGAAGGACTAGGTTCAGTGGAAGACTGTAACCCACATATATCTTACCTGACTAGGGATACGGAGTTCTGCTCAATGTGCCCTGCTATCTACAAATTACTGGCTGGCTGGTCCCTGGGGGGGTTATGACTCCCAAAATCCCACCCTTAGCGACGCTACATCCAGCATATAACCCTCGCAACGCCAGGACGCGCGCCCAATGCCATTACCGGGTAATATAGTAAGAGATATATTTCTCCGCCCTAGAAAGGGGAGGTGTCTAGCATAGTTTATAAGTACTCTCATATTACAGGTAGCAGATTTCATGCTATATCCATACTCTTTCTTGGCATTTGGAAATTCACGGCTACCCATTACCATCCTCACCCCTATCCAGCCCTTCCCCCTTTGGGGCGCTCATCTACCTAACTTATCTTTTCTCTACCTCTACTAGATGTTTGCTTGGATCCTAGTTTTTCCTTTCTGAATACTTGGTGATGGACATGACTTCGGTGATTGCCTCCCCTCCATCCACAATTTAGATACAAACTCAATCCCTTGTAAAACTACTCTTTCTTCTTACCTTTTCTTTGAGCTAAAAGTTATCATCTCCTGAGCACTTTTCTAATTCCTGTTCTTGAGGGCTTTAGAATATTGTCAAGATTGTAATTCGGAACAGAGGGCAACCTAACCCACCCGAAGATATGTAGGAAAAATTCATGGTCGTTGCGATAGCGCTCCCGGGGCAGAAGACCACGGACCGAACGGAGGTTTGCGAAGTGAGTCTTCGGAGCAACACAGAACAAGCCCGCCCGGCGATTGGCCTCAAAGACAAAACCGACATAAACATGTTGCCACCTATGCTGCCATATATGAAGGCTCATCCTCAGTCTCCTCTAACCACTTTATTTTCAACATAACAAAAAATACTAACAAATACAGCATCAAGTATTGGGACTACAAGCTCAAAGTCAAAAAGACGAGATGTGCGCAAATAGAAGAAACAGAGGGGCATTTAAACTCAAGTCATGAATTGAATAATGCTAAAAATTTTATTAGTAAATAGAAAATTTTTATTTTTGTACTTTAAATAAGTTTTATAAAGCTTTACAATAGATTATCACTTTTACTTTTACTATTTGATACTATTTGATATTATATACTTTACTATTTGATATTATTACTTTTTCTTTTACATGCAAGGTTGTTATCATATGCATAGCCAGAATTTCAGAATGAGTATGGGAGGAGGATCAGCAATCCAACTACAGTTACAGGGGATTGCCGTGCTGAATCTAATTACTTTGGATTACAATCTAATAAATGAACCTTGAAAACTATTTATTTATATTCACTTACAGTAATATATTACGTATGCCAGTGGTTGTGAACCTTTTATGATTGTAACCTACAAATGTGAAACCTGCTTGTTGACCTAATGTATTTTTAACATTTACGAATCACATTTAATGACCAATAGAATATAACTTATGACCCCACAATGGCAATAAAGTTTTATAATTCAAGGATAAATAGGATTCAACACTAACCCCATTTGATCATCGACCGCCCCCCTCCCTCGCCCTCTTCTGAGAGCCTGGCTATGTCTATGGAAACGGTTTTTATGTGGCAATGAAACATACTGGGACTTTTAGAATCAGCTGCGTATGCTTAGATTTAAAATTTTAAGTAATTTTTGTTACAATTGGGAAATATTTTACGCAATATAAAATATGTATTTAGGTTATATTTCAATTCGAAATAAAACACTTAAACGCATTTTATAAATAAGTTTATAAAAAAAGTTAATTTATTAACGAAGTCTGAAATTTTAAAGACAAATGCGAATATCAGACAAATTTAACAATTATTTTGCCCACATCTTATTCAAATTTCGAATAAATAAATCATATAATCTCAAGTAGTAACTAAATATGTGTAAAATGTTTCGACTTCATTTAAATAATTATGCAAAATATTCAACTTATGATAGGAAAATAAAACGTTTCTTCTGTAGTATAATTCACAGTGTAAAAAACGCAGTTTAAATTGCTAACACTTTTGATTTCATAATTTAACATTTTAATTATTGATTGAACTATTTCGTTCAGTAATTACCTATTATTTGGCATTTCACTTACAGTATCGTCCCAATTCTAAAGCAGTCGATGTTCTGAACTGATCTTGAGCCCCATCTTCATAACGTCGTCAAATCAACAATCAATGAAACACCAGGAAATATGTCGCCATTGCATATGCTCAGATGGTGCGCTGGGTAATCGAGAGATTGGAGAGTCGCCCCTCGCTATCTCTACATTTTCTGTAGATATTCTAATAGAATAAATGGAGTATTCCGATTATTAACAATGCTAGAAATCCAGGGGTAACATGTAACAGACCCAGTGCAAGGTTTTGACGAGAAAGTGTCAAACATATGTCTCTGATTGGCTGTATCTGCTCCTCAAATGTTAATTACTCTATGTCCACGCCTTCTCGTCCTACGATAATTGGTTCCTCGTGTGTTCGCTCTGTAGGAATCACCCAACTTGTCATTAATTTGAGCGATAATGACTTTTATGCTCATTATGTCAGTTTATTTTAGTTCCTTATGTTAGTTTATTATTATACGAGTTTTGTGTTGGCTAGAGGATTCATGCATTACCTAGTACTCCCCCCCCAAAAAAAATAGTACCCTAGTATTCACCCTTCTTCCTGAAATTTTTGGAATTAGTTTGCCACTATAGAAAAAAGAAACTATCGGCTTTATGCAAGTTTTGGCGCTTTAGCTGTCTTTCGAAACACCTTTAGTTCCTATTTAAAAAAAATTAAAGATCGTAGAAAAAGTAACTGAGGATGAAGAGTTTTCCAGATCGATTTCTCCTCTTTTCAAACGTTTATCGAATATATTTAAAAATCCATTGAGTTTTTCGAAAGTTTCCTGCAACTCCAGGGATCGAATGCTACATTAAATGAAATCGTGAGGTTTTTGGTCAATTATTGGCTTTGGAATAATGGGGACATACATGCATGAGTTTCACGTTTTTTACAAGATGTTTTTGTCCTGAGATGATAAGGTGAAGTGTTAGAATTCTTATTTAGGATACAGCATGCGCAGAAATCCATTTTCTTCTTGCTGTTACGCATGAAGACAGTACATTGGCAGTATGCCATGTACTTTGTCGTTAGCGTTTGAAAGAAGGCAGCTCCTATTGCTTCATCTCACTGCACTCCACCGATATTTTTGTGTTTATTTATACTATAATCACTATAAGGGTAAAAGATAATGCATATCTTTAGTGCTAGCTTTCGTTTGGAAGTTTCGAAAACTTTCTAAAAATGATGTTGAAAACAGTCAGCCAATACGTTGGACACATTTAGCGGACAGGACTGATCATACAAACATTTATCCCCACCCCCTACAATTTTTATTTTCCTCTTTACGTGAATTTTTCACATTTTCTCTCTCCCCCCAAAATATATTGGAAGTCCATGTCCTCTTTGGAGCCCGAGCTCAAGGTCCTTTAATGTAAGGTTGGGAAGTTAGCTCGGCAACGAGTCAAAAAGTTCTTAGCTCAACATCGTTGAGCATAGCATTTCGTCATTCGTAACGCCACGACACTGAGAAGACTTTGAGAGTCGTTGCTAAAGCACAAGTATTCGCATTATTACGATTAAAAATTGTAAATTTTAAAGTGACAATATCTAGACGTAAACAATTTTGCGCATAAATTTTAAATTATGCTGTGCACACCTTCCTCAATGAAGTCCAAAGATATTTAGTGACGTTGGTGGGGTAGAATAATAGTTGCAGTTAACATAAGTTTTGTCTCTCGTGAGAATCCGAGAATAAAATGTAAGCGTTTAGCAACTAGGACAGCACCTAGGCGGACTAAGAGTGACTTAATAAGGTGCTGGAAGGTGTTCACAGATATGTAGAGCCATGCTGACTGCAGTGCACTGACAGAGCTGCTGGAGGATGAGTGGTGGAGAATCTACAGAGAGAACAACCCGATCGAGGTGGTCCAACGTGTGCTCAATTGGGTTCAAGTCTGGGAAATTAAGGGGCAGAGAAGTACTTCATGCTCTTCCAATCCCTATCAGACAATTCTTGCTGTGACACGTCGCATTGTTGTGCTGGTACATCCAATCAGCTCCAGGGAAGACAATTAGCATGTAAGGATGTACGTGGTCTGCAAGAATGGATTCATAACGAAATCGGTTCATAGTGCCTTCCACAGGTATGAATGGATCCAGAGAATGCCACGAAAATATTCTCCAAACCATAACGCTGCCTCTACTGCCTTGTGTTATTGCAGCAATGGTTGATGAGTGTTTGTTCTCCAATCATTCACGCCTAATACACCAACTTCCATTCGTTCGATGAAGCCGTAAATGTGAAGCATCGTAGAAGGTAATCTTTCGGCAATCAGCTGAGGTCCAATTCCGATACTGCCGTGCAAATGTAAGCCTTTTCTGCCGATTCACATTCGTTAGCATAGGTGAAGTGATCATCCGTCTGCTTCGGAGGCCCATACACAACAGGGTTCGCTGAACTGTCGTTTGAGACACACTTCAGGTAGCCCCCTGGTTCATCCAGTCAGTGAGTTGCTCAACTGTAGAGCGGCGATCGGCCCTCACAAACCTTCGGAGCCGACGTTCACCTCTCACATCAATGGCGCGTGGTGCTCCGAAGTTTTCACGTCGCTTATTCACAATTGTGCCATTTCTCCATTGACTATACACTGTAACCACAGCAGCACGCAAACAGTTCACAAATTGCGCTGTTTCGGAAAGACTGCCACACTTGTTCCGAAACTTACCCCTTTCTCCAAATCTGATAAATCGTACAGAATGCCTGCACCACGCCTTTCACCTACCAAGCCAGCTCACATGTGCATTCTTTCATTAGCTACCAGCTGTTGACATCAAAAGTTAGAGATAATCACAATAATGTGACTCGACTCTGTATTTCAACATTTTTTACATGCATACCTAATTTTAAATTATTAGTTTTCTATATTGATTACATGTATCTTAAAGGTTGAATAATTAGTGCTTTAATGATGTGAATTATAAGAAAATCCATGAAATAGTTTCTTACATTAATATATTTATTATATTAATGTAAAATTAGAGGGAGGGGAGGTATAAAAAAACAACATAAAATTTTATTGCAATATGTGCTTTCCATTTTGAGTTATTGCATCCACGCCTAAAACCTTACATGTGAAATAATTTATGTTCTAAATATGCAAATGTCAAAATATTCTATATATTTTCAGATTTTTGATGATATCTAAACAAAATTCAGTAGCAAAACGAATGTTAATTCTTGAGCTATAGCGGGATATTGCGATTTCACTAAATAGAGGTTTTACTGTATTTCACAAAATATTACAAGTATTGGTAGGATAAGGGAATTAGTACACTCTGCCTATAATAAAATAGCTCTGGTTATAAGCGAACATGCCAGTTTAATGATCAAAAATTTATAGGATGACATAATGATTTTTGTACTGCGTACTTAACAAATGAAAATTGAGGTCAGACTGCCTGACGGTTGCTAACCAATTATTCAATGTTGCGATCAATTATTAGATACCGCAATAAACATGCAACCTAATCTATCTTAAGTTTCGAATACAGCCAAATTACAACTTGAAATTTGTAACAGATTGCCATGAGGATGCTTGCGCTCTAGGAGGATGGAATACAGGGAGATGGTTTCTATTATTGTATTGGAAAGGCGTGAGGCACTGCTGAGGGGGGATGAAAACGACGACTGACAGCGTGGGGTCCCATCTGTTATGGAGTTCAAGTAACTTACTAATGAAAGTGAATAGCTCTTACGGCGAGAACAAAATATAGATTGTTTGAAATTTCGGAAGTCGAAATTACGAAAACTTTTACTGGGCATTCACGGGCCGAAAGTTCACTCGCACTCATGTCCAAAAGTTAAGCAACAAACGAAAAAATCAGCATATTCTACGAAAGAAACAACGTGTAGCTCAAAATTTGCATACGTGACAAACGCACGCACGCAGAAAACATTTTCATACTAACATTTTTTAGCAAGGAAACGTATTAGGTATAAAAACAGCCTGTTTTGTGCAGGGCGTCTTGAAGGGGGTCAGCTACAGTCGGAAGTAGCCCGAGCCCTAAATGTCAATCGTTCCCTTATTTGCCACCTGTGGAACTAGTATCAGAGTGAAGGACCAGTATCACGAAGACCAGTAAGTGGACGTCCAAGGGTCAAAACCGCTAAGGATGACAATTTTCTGTGTCTGCCAACACAACGTCACAAATCAATCACTGCACATCGTCTTCCAACCTTGCAGCGTCAGTAGGTAGAGAGGTGTTTTGGCGAACTGTTTACAGACGGCTATATACAGGTCAGCTGTATGGAAGACTAGTGGTTTGAGTCCCACTGACACCCTTACACAGAGAGGCCAGCCTAAACTGGGTTCGAGATCTCTTCAACTGGACTCCAAAACAATGGGGTATTGGGCTCTTCACAGACGAGTTACGGTTTGATGTACAGAGTGATTTATTCCCGACGGTTATTAGTCTCATTCGGATACTGGTCGAGCTGGTGTTCGGACGTGTTCGTGCTAGCTCCTGAGATTATCGCACGTGGTCACTTTTAGCGCTAGCCTGGGTATAATTGTATCAAGTTTTGGTAGAATATATCGGGCTAAGCTAATCAAGATGTTTTCGCCGGAGGAAAAAGAGAAATTACTGCTTATTAGAGATTTATTTGTTAAGAGCTTTGGAAAAACAGAGGAGGAGGTATAGGAGAAACTAGAGGAATATAATTGGACTTCAAAGGAAAATGTACAAACTGAGAGACGACAGGAGATAGTCGAAATGCCTAGGCCAAAGGCAAGAAAGCCAACGACAATAAGGAGATACCCCAAGGCAAAGAGGAGGACGTGAAAGGCAGACAGACCAAGAGTAAGGAAAAAAATCTTTTCCAAAGGCACAGGAAGGACAAGGAAAAAGAGACTCTCAACTGTGAAGATGCCATGGAGATCGATGAAGAGGAAAAGAAAAAAGAAAAGACTTGGACGGAGCAGCACGTGCTGAGAAGCTGGTGCGACAGGCGCACAAGACTCTTGAGTACTTCACATCCTTCGCTGCCAGATGCGAAGCAAGAGTGGTATATACCCCTGAGATACCCAAAAATGAAGCCTTCGATATCCACAGACACTGAGAGATCTATGACTGAGCCAAGAGACACCTGGATGCCGAAATCGCCATCAAGGAAGCCCAGGACATCGACAAGGCGGCACTCATCAAAGAGATATTGGTAAGCATAACTTCTGATGCTATCTTGCTAGCGGATACCCCTACCCCTGAGAACCTCTTGGTTAGGAAATCCTATCAGGCTACGGCTTATGTCATCAAAACATGGAATAGCTTATCTGAGGATTTTTTGTATAGTCCATACAAAATCAAAATCGCGAAATCTTTCAAACTAAATTTTGAGCTCCCGCGCAATAAGCGCAGGAAGCCTAATGACGAGATTACGGCTGCTGAGTTAGCTGAGGCCATGCCACGAGAGGCTGCATCTAGTAAGGACTTCCCTCTACTTAAAAATAAATTCATGCCGCTTGATAATCAGGAAGAAGAGAATGGAAATAGTGACCCATAACCTAATCCCAAAATTTCTTCCTTCTATGTTGACTCCTCGAGTAATTGGGGAGCCCTCATAGAAGAATTAAACAAAACTTTAGGCACTAAAATTGAAAGACTGCTGATGGGGAGGGTGATTAGGTTCACTCCTGGATCCATTGAGGATTACAGGAGCGTACAAACTCAGAATAAAATCCCTTTTAGCTCCATATGCTTAAAAAACGAAAGATCAAAAAAAGTAGTGATAAAAGGGCTGCCAACCAACACTAGCATAGACTCTATTAAAGAGGCTATATCCCGTGAAGGATTCAGGGTTGTTAGGATTTCACAGCTTAGAAATCATCGTGATAGGTAACCTCTCCGCATCTTCTTGGTCTGCTTAGAGCCGGCTGAGGGGTGGGAGAAAATTTACAACTTCACCTCCATTCTCTACATGAGAATCGTAGTATAAGCCTTCAAATCAAAAGGAGTAAAAATTTGTTATAATTGTCAAAATTATAACCATTCTTCGGATAATTGCTCGCTTCCCGCCAGGTGTTTAAAATGCGGAGAATACCATCAAACTCGCGAATGCCTTAAACCTAGGGACCTTCCGGCAAAGTGTGCTAATTGTGGTGGGGTCCACCCCGCCAATTTTAGGCTCTGCCCCCAAAACCCCTGGAACCGTAACAAGTTCCAGGAACCTAAAACCAACCCCCAAAATATTCGTACCAATAGATCAGATAATTCAAACCTGAGCATGGAAAACTTTCCACAGCTCCCTAAATTACAAAACCTCGAAATTGTTATAGACAACGTGGCGATGGCGAGTTCCGAGACAAGAACACCAAGTTCTGAAGATCGCGTGACCCACACGCACTCAGATGCCCAAAAATCTTCAAATCAAACCCCTAACTTCTTTCTAGAATTCATTAAATTCTTTAAAGAAATACAAGATTATTTCAATATCAATGATGTCAGGAACTTCTTAAATCAAATCACCAAAATAATTAAAGCAGATGTAGACCCGATGCAAAAGACCTTTGATATAATCACACTAATTGCAGATAAAAAAACCTCAAACTTTCCCCATAACTTAAACTAACTCTGCCTTGAAAGATAGTTTTTCGGAATTGTGCTCCAGTTCTCTTGACCAACAGGAAAAACAGATCCCGTTGCTCCGCCCACTGTGGGTGGTCCCTATGGACTCTATCTGCACACCTGCAATCCAGCCAACTGATGTCAAAGCTTCAAGATACTCAACGCACACATCGAAGATACGGCACAACCTGCCAGGCGCTTCATAAATGACGCAACAACGCTTCGGTTATTAGTCTGGAGAACGCCTGGAACTCGTTATCATGCTTGTGACATCCGCAAAATGCATGCATACAGAGGCGGTGGTTTGAGCAGGGATTGCAGAGACAGCAGACAAAATTTCCAAACAATAGTAAGGGAAATAGGAGGGTCGAGCCTAAAAAATAGGTAAGATAGGAGGGATAAACGCCTAAAAATTGGAAAAAATAGAAGTGATAAACTCCTGAAAAAAGATAAAAAAAGCTACAAACTCTGCAAAATAGAGAAAATTAGAAGATGGGAAATTAATAAAATGACACTAAATTAATGAAAACGATGCATAATAGATGAAAATTCAATATTTTGCCAAATTAAGTTCAATTTCCTTGATAATCCCTGTTACTTTGTAGGACTTATTATTTTAATATACTTATTTCCAATTTAAGTGCGTTCCACTTATTCGTGGGATAGATACTTTTGTTGGGAGATCGTACATTAATTGTTAGAGGATGATATAATATGTATGTTCCATTAGGTAGACGTATAGTACATAATAATATTGATTGGGACTCTCGTGTTCCCATGGATAGCAGCTACAGGTGGTCGATAACGTTCTGCAATATTTTACTTCCCGTAATATGACGAGCATACCTTCTAGAATATATATATGTGTGTGTGTGTGAGAGAGAATAAAATTCAACATAATAACTATTTGAAACTTTAAATGTTTAAAAAAAGCCTTTAGATTCAAAGCACTGCTTGTGTGTGTGTGTGTGTGAGAGAGAGAGAATAAAATTCAACATAATAACTATTTGAAACCTTAAATGTTTAAAAAAAGCCTAAGATTCAAAGCACTGCATGTGTGTGTGTGTCAGAATGTTAACTATTAATGATATTGTGGCATACCCATTTAAATCATGGGTGTACTCCCAGGATACAAAAATTGAATCCGAATTTCTGGATAACTAACGCTCTTATTTAAAACACCAAAAAGGAGGAACGATTTACAGCTAATGACACTATAGCTATCTTACAAGATCACAAAATAACTGTCAGACAAATAAGACAGCAAGAAAATGCTCAACTATCTGACAGAGCAGCTGAATCTCTTCTCAAAATACTGACATATCTCACAATTCAATTCGACTCATATTATGTCAACTGAAGGATGTTAAGCACTGAACGATGTCTCACTGAACGATGACTCCCTTATATACTCTTCATAGAAAACTCTAAGAACAATGAAACTAATGAATGTCTAAAAAGTTCTAGTGCTTCAGAAACTCGCCAAGTAGTCGATTTAGTCAATCTAGTGATTAATATGGGGGGGTCACACTGAAAATTTTGAGATATGGCTAAGTGGTATAAGTTAAACTTACCAACTCTTAGGAGTGTTCAAAGTGCTCCCATCTAACATAGCCTTGTAGGAATTGATGTTGCCAGGCTCGAACCAGGGACCTGGTGCTTACAAGACCGACATTATAAATTTAGAGCAAAAGCTAGCTTTGACTCATAATTCGGGTATCCTAGTGTAAGAAACTCGTGGTTTTTTCGAAGCCGAATGCTCGCCATTTTGCTCGGGAATCCCCGAGGTCATACACCTTCTTAGGTCTAGACCTCCAACTTGGAAGCTGAGAAAAACAAAGTGATAAACTTCCCTCAGATTTCCACGAAATCACGCCATTTCACTTGTCCTCGAGATGGAGGTTGGGGGTCCTTGGCACCAAAGGGCCTGAGAACATTCCGAAGTCCTATCTGGGGAGGTCTCGGGATTAGGCCCTGATATATACTCGGTGCAAGGCACGCCACGAGGAGACGCTTAACATCCTGGCTTGCAAGAAGCAGGTCGACGATTTCGACCCATCGTCTCGAGGCCGATTTGTACGGCACTTGTGTATATTCCCATCATGTTTACTCAATTTCAATAAATTTTGATTTCTTTTAACTAATTTTGCCTTTTACCTAAAATTGTCGGGTACGTTGCCTGATTTCTTCATTATCATCTAATCAAATCCCAGGATTCGATACCTATGTTATCTGAAGAGACGTTACACATTTAGTCGATGTTTTCGAATGGCACCGGCAGCCTAATTCCAGGTTTTTATTTAACGGAGACAGCTTATCTGAGGACTCATTAAAATTACGGAGGACTCCATCTCACTCGTGGCATCAGCGACTTCTTACATCCCCAATGTTTTTGAGTCGAGATTGGCAAAATCGGGGAAAGCAACAATCGAGATCAATGCGCACGATGATGACAGCGATGACGGTTCCCTTATATTAATTGGTGACATCGCTGAGTACGACAACAAAACAAACAGATCATTACATTCGGTGGTGGCAGCCGCTGGGATCTGGTGAGAAAGGAAAGAAAAGATACACCGAAACCGAGATATGCAGAGAACGCCGGACATCAAGTAGCCCAACACCCGAACGACGCCGGAGGTCAACGACCGGACAAGAGCAGACTGTCGGAGCGCCCGATAAAAGATTGCCTTGCCTTCCATCCAAGCTGAGTCCCGCAAAGCGTTACAGCGGAGGACCCGACGATTTCCTCAACGAATTGACAGCACCGACGGAACCCGACACCACAACGAGAAGGGAGCAGATCCAACAGTCCCATGAAGGAGGGGTGAGTGACTCATTTCATTTTGATTGTTCCTTATTTAAATTTCGGGATCTCGTGTTAATTAGGGGGAGTTAGGAGATCTTTTGACCGAGCAAAAGACATTCAGGAAAATTGGTTAGCCAAAGCTCGGAAATTTTAATTAACTATATTAGGAGTTAGTTGAAGTGTAAAATTATTGTATATCTTATATATTGCATGAAAAATGGTGTTCATTATACTGTAAATGGTAGGAGTGTATATCAATATCATTTTAACTCATTTTAGGGGTCGGTTAAGCTGCAAGTAGAATAGAATACGGGAGACACAGACTCATTAAGAGACTGGTGTAGAGGTAGTTAATAATTTTTTTTGTTTGAACAAATATAATTATATTGTATCTCAAAATGGCATTTTTAGCAAGGGCTCGAAAAGCGGATATAGCTAAATTAGCGGCAAAACTCGTGGAGTCGGTCCCTCAAAATTTAAAGATAGTGGATTTAAGGAAATTAATTTTAGAGAGCGCGGATTATGAGGAGGAAATGGTAGAAGGAATGTTGACCGCTATAGTGAATGAAAGGGAGGAAATTAAGGAACGGGAACAATTCGAAGCAAAATTAAATTTGGAAAAGGAAGAATTACAGAATAAACTGCAATTGGAGAGAGAGCGCGAGGAAAGGGAGGAAGTGAGGCAACGGGAACAATTCGAAGCAAACTTAAGGTTGGAAAAGGAAAAAATAGAACTAGATAAATTTAAATTAAATTTAGAATCACAGGAAAGGATAGAAGTAGAAAGGTTAAGGGCGCAGGAACGCGGCAATACAGAGAGCCCAACGATCAGTGTAGAGACGGGAGCGCCTATGAGATGAGAAGAAACGGTCCGTATAATAAGATTATTGACGGTGAAGGTGCCGACACGAGCAGACCAGTGGGCATATTTTTTTTCCAGTTTAGAAAGAGCGTTCGCTTCAGAAAACGTGCCGATGGAATTTAGGGCAACGATCCTTTTAAATTTATTAGGGGAAAAAGCAGCGGACTTGTTAACGCAAGTGCCAGAACAGTATGGGAATTACGCAATAGTGAAGGGAGTCATGTTGGAGAATTTCCAACCGTCACCACAAGTGTGCCTGAAAAAGTTCAGGAAGGCAA
The DNA here is from genome assembly GCA_951213105.1 of Amaurobius ferox. NCBI lineage: Eukaryota > Metazoa > Arthropoda > Arachnida > Araneae > Amaurobiidae > Amaurobius > Amaurobius ferox. The sequence continues at coordinate 133,612,704 of OX578136.1, forward strand.
GCCGTCGAACTGACGAGAGCTTCGTGCAGTTCGCGACTCGAGCTACGTCCATGTGGGAGTATTATTGTAGTCTGAAGGGGGTCAGGGACTTCGAAACCCTAAATCATTTGATAATAGCCGATAAAATGACCCAGTGCTTGGACGTAGAAACGTATGCGCACATAGGCATCAGACAGGGAGAAGGCTGGTTTAGGCCAAGGGAACTGCCGAAGGAATGTGATATGTATTTCGCGGCCAGGGGTAAGTCCTATGCGACGTCTGGAAAGGGGACGGAAAGGTCCAGTATGTTCACAAAGGAAGAGCGTGACCAATCTCGACCTGAAGGCGGGAAGGCACGGAGGTTTGATAAGGGACCCGAGAAAGGGGACCAAAGGGGTCAATGTTTTGGATGCGGTTCGAGAAACCACTTCAAATGCGACTGTCTTCAGATGAGGCAGGGGAGGGCGAATGGTCCAAGGGACAAACGCGCAGCTGACCAAAGGAACGCTCCACGAGCGAGTGACCACAGAGTCGTAGTCCGGGTGGATGCTGTAGGGTCAGGGAACAGGAGGAAGCAGGAACTGCAGAATCGCTGTAAATTAGAGAGGGTACCGGTGAGCGTGCACAGGAAACTAGCATGGGTGCTAGTGGATTCAGGGGCGGAGATTACAGTCGTGAGAAGCGATTTGGTATCCAGGGAGCCAGGTACGGAAGAGGCGGCCATTTACTTGAAAGGGGTATTTGGACCGGCCGTTGAATGTCCCGTTAGGTATGGCAGAAGGGGAGGAATGCAACGTGCCTCACCAGGAAGTTTTATGCGCGGTCGCCAGAAATGTGGATGAACAGATATTGTTACCCCCGCAGGTAAAGAGACTCTTGGAAGAAACCCGTGTAGAAAAGGGGGGAAGAACTGGAAATACGGAAGAGTCAGAAACAGGGCCGAATCCCGTAGAGGATTTTGTTTCGATATTAGAGGAGCAGTCAGCTGTGGAAAGCGGGGAGAAAGGCGAAACAAAATTGAGCCCTCCAGAGGATTTAGTTTCGGAATCGGAGGAGAGGGGAGGCAGACTAACCTTCGGACCGAGATGCAGGAGTAAGGAAGAAACCCTGGGACGCTCAGTTTCAAGTTTGGAAAGGGAAACCGCAGGGGGAAAGGAAAAGAAAAGGGGCTGAGTGCCCACAATCGCAAAGTTCCGCGGAGAGACATGTGAATTGTTCAATGTTACGGGAAGCACAGGGGGAAGCCCAGTCTCAGGTGTCAGAGATTCAGAGAGGGGACAGGATGGGAAACAAAGAGTTAGCGGAAAAGGAGAAGCGATTAGTTATTCCGTGGAGGAGCCGGTCGGAAAAACGACAGCGCGCGCATTTAAGGCCACTGGAAATTCTGTGGAGACAGGCGAAAACCGAAGGGTACTTCGAGGAGCAGGAGGTAGGAATTGGACAGGTAGATACTCCGGAGAGGTTAAATGGAAGGTATCCCGAGCAGAGGTGGAGCCGGGAGGAGAGGAAGCCGAAAGTTTTACTTTCAGAAAAGGGAACCCGAGATGCAAGAAGGGGGAGAAGTTCTAGCGCAGGTTTGGCGCGGGGTAAAGGCTATAGTGAAATGCGATGCGAAGTGGATAACCGGAGGGGGATGGAGAGCCTCTCTCGCCCCAGCAGAAAGGTATGGGGTAGGAAGTTTACCGAAGCCGGGAGGGGCAGGGGAATAGGACGTTTGAAATTGGGTCAAGCGGATCTCTCCCCGGAGAAAGCGAAACTAGAGTGAGAAGCGTGGGAGACTGAAAGGAAGAGGGGGACGTTTAGTTTCGGTTTATTAGGGAAAGGTTGTACAAAGTGACCGGAGATTTATGTCTTTTTTTGTATATATATATATATCAGTGTGCAGATTTTGCATGACGTTAGTTATATGAGTGTAAGGGTTTTGTTTTTGTTATTTTCATAAGAGTAGGGAAGGATTATAGCGTAGGTGATTCCAACGGAACTGAGACTTATTTAGAAGGGTGGAGTGCATTAATAACAGTATGAATAAACATCGTTAATGGAGTTGAGAATTATAATTTTTTTTGGTATAGGTGATTTTCTTTGGGAATAAGTATAAATTGTTTTATCTATCGAGTATTATTATTTTGGTCATTTGGAGGGGATTTCGGGAGTGTTTATTCTTTATGTTGCAATGAAAGATGTGTAAACATGAGATCCCGGGGGAACAGTCAGGGTAAGAGAGTCACGGGTGATAAACCACCCAGGTGAGCTGTGACACACGTAAGGCTCAGACTCTGCACCAAAGATTGCGAAGCTCATTATGTCTTCGTATTATGTGAGTGAACTTTGAAATCATTTCTGACTGTATAGTGATCGTCATAAATCGAACTATGCTGATAAGATTGACCAAATGACTAAGATTATGTGATAAAAACTCTTATCGAACTGGTTGGAATGTGGTCAGAACTCTAACGTGAACATAAACTGTTTTTTTGAACAAACAGATGGATCACGGATCTGGGGATCCTATAGGAAGGAAAGTGTGAATTGCTTGATCCTATTTTAGTGCAGATGGTACGTGAGGAATCTGAGGGTCCAGCAAGAGTTTCTTTGGAGAGGTTTGAAAAAGCTGGGTGATTTCACCCGAGTTTTTCTCTAGGTGGGGCATGTAAGAAACTCAAGGTTTTTTCGAAGCCGAATGCTCGCCATTTTGCTCGGGAATCCCCGAGGTCATACACCTTCTTAGGCCCAGACCTCCAACTTGGAAGCTGAGAAAAACAAAGTGATAAACTTCCCTCAGATTTCCACGAAATCACGCCATTTCACTTGTCATCGAGATGGAGGTTGGAGGTCCTTGGCACCAAAGGGCCTGAGAACATTCCGAAGTCCTATCTGGGGTGGTCTCGGGATTAGGTCCTGATATATACTCGGTGCAAGGCACGCCACGAGGAGACGCTTAACATCCTTGCTTGCAAGAAGCAGGTCGACGATTTCGACTCATCGTTTCGAGGCCGATTTGTACGTCACTTGTGTATATTCCCATCATGTTTACTCAATTTCAATAAATTTTGATTTCTTTTAACTAATTTTGCCTTTTACCTAAAATTGTCGGGAACGTTGCTTGATTTCTTCATTATCATCTCATCAAATCCCAGGATTCGATACCTATGTTATCTGAAGAGACATTGCACATTTAGTCGATGTTTTCGAATGGCACCGACAGCCTAATTAAAGGTTTTTATTTAACGGAGACAGCTTATCTGAGGATTCATTAAAATTACGGAGGACTCCATTTCACTCGTGGCATCAGCGACTTCTTACAGCCCCAATGTTTTTGAGTCGAGATTGACAAAATCGGGGAAAGCAACAATCGAGATCAATGCGCACGATGATGACAGCGATAACGGTTCCCTTATATTAATTGGTGACATCGCTGAGTACGACAACGAAACAAACAGATCATTACACCTAGCATCTTCCAGGAAGTGGTAGGGTCTCTGGCTACGTGTGGTGCTGTCATCTCTTGTTGAGAGGTGAGATCGTTGGAGAGAGAAGGTTGTGTGTTTCAAACGTCCAGTAATCATTGTAGCGTATGATGTTGTTAGTCCCGAGCCAGGACCGAACTCGGGACCTCGTGTTTACAAGACCGACATTATAAGTTTCGAGCAAAAGCTAACTTCGACTCCGAACTCATAATTCGAGTATTCTAGCATCTTCGATCGATGTCTTTAGCAGGAGCAGAGTTATCTGCTGCCACAGCCTCGTCAATCTCATCTTCGGAATGAAAACGACATCCACGTAAATTTTTTTAGATTAAAAAATAGCCAAAAGTCACACATAGCAAAATCAGGAGAATAGGGTGGATATTCTATCACTTTGATGTTTTTTGTTCAAGAAATTCGACTGTCATTCTTGCTGAATAACAAGATGCATTATCATGGTGAAGCATAAGTCCCCAACATTCACTTCCTGAAGAATTTCTGGAAGACACTTAGTGGTGTCCCAGTTAGCTGTAAATGTTTTGTCCCTCTAGCTTTATGGCTTTGACCAGACCTGTACTTCTGAAGAACACGGTATACATTACTTTTGTCATTGTCTTTTCACCATTGTTGGTTTGGGGTCATCTTCAAAGACATATACTTTACTTTCTTGTAGTGTTAAAACATCACAAAACTATATGTACATTTCATCATCAGTTATGATTTTAGAAATAATGCGGTGTCCACCATTATTAAGTAATTTTAGGGTTTCTTTATTAATTCTGACACGCTCCGCTTTTTAGTGTTTTGTTAAATTGTGGGGGACCCAACGACAAACTAATTTTTTCATATGCAATTCTTCGTGAATAATTTTATTTATAGCTGCGGATCCAATGTTAAGTTCCTTCTGTATCATTTGGTAGGTACAGGAATTATCATCGATTAACATTTTTCGAATGGCCGATACATTTTCTGGGACTACAGCTGACAAAGATCTTTCTGTGTGTTCATCCAGGAGGGAACTTCGAACTCTTCTAAACTCTGTAAATCATCTGAATACAGTGACATGAGACTGAGCATCATTTCCATATGCTAATTATAGATGTTGAAGACATTCTTTTTAATTTAGCCCCAGTTTAAAATCATAGTTCGATAATGTTCTCCCGTCAACTCCATTTTCTTTTCTTTCAAAATTTATTCTACGTTAGCTAAATTGTAATTGTTGCCACAAATTATCGTCTACGGCCATAAAAGAGTTCAAATTTAAATATCCAACCAATAAATTTTTTTCTAGCGCATATCGTCTGCCCCTGTCTCAAAAATTTCAGCGTGACCCTCGTATTTAGCGGATGGAGATGGATAGAAAGGGATACTTGTGGACTCGCAGGACTACACTAGAATTCCCTGAATTGCGCAGTCGTACTGAATGTGTCAAAATAATTAAAAAATTAACATGAATAATAAATCAAAATATAAAGATAAGCAAGTTTGTTAACTTAATGTGCAATAATTACAAGACTGAGACAGATGGGAAAAGATACTAGTCAACGCTCGGCAATGTACGCGATATCACTTGCATTTTGAAATCCCACTATTTATGAGAAAATAATTAAAGAAATAGCTTTAATAATTAGTCAAAATGTAAAAATAAGCTAGTTTAGTCTATCTAATGACTAATATTCAGAGGATGGAAAAGGATACTTGTGGAATCCCAGGACTGCAGGAGAATTCCGGAATTGCGCAATCGTACTAAATGTGTCAAAATAATTAAAAAATTGACAATATATGAAAATATACAAGTTTTGTCAATTCAATTTTAAATAATTACAGGATGGAGATGGATGGAAAAAGAAAAATGAAAAAAAATAAGCATTTTCCGTAATTTTACAAGTCTTTTCCGTAAACCGTAATTTTGCTCAGAAATCTGAAAAAATTACGGAAAATCAGTCATTGTTGGCATCTCTATTGGGGTAATTAATGCATACAGTAGCATAAGCAAAAACCCAATATTTCAATCATCGTAATGCAGTCTCATCCATCTCAATTCCTTTCTCACATCACAAACTCATACTCCACTTCAGTGTTTTGACAGATAACTCAACTATATATATACTAGCATTAATATATATATATATATATATATATTATATATATATATATATTATATATATATATATATTATATATATATATATATATATATATTAATGACCAGATACTTGATTAACTCCTGAAAATATAAATATTGTTTACTGAAATGAGTGTCTGCAGCTTTACTTATTTCAGGAGAAAGGTGAAAGGGGATGTTTTGCTTTTTTCTATTTTACTTTTGATTCCACCAATGAAATACTGATTTGGAGACAATAGAAAAGAAATATAAAAGTATTTTGAGGATTCTCTTTTTATTCCTTAACGAGAAGATAAGTTCCATAGATTATGGATTTATAATTTCTTTTCTGAGATCATCAGAAAAATAGGAAAAAAATAAAATTTAAAATAAAATAGAAAAAATAGAAGCTCTACGGTCCATGGGATTGCTGTCGGTACCCGCACTGATCTCCACGTCTTCCCTCACGGTACTGTGACTGCAGAGTGGTATAGAGCATGGGCATGAGTGTAAATAAATAACCTGCAGGGTAGAATGCACAGAAACGCAAGGGCAAAAGGGCATTATTTTTACCATAGTGTGTAATGGTAAACGGATGATGATGGGCAAAACGAATTGAAACTGAACCCATTAAACATCGAAATTTATCTTTGTGATGAAAATAAGTTATTTAGAATACTTAGATAACAGCATATATTTAAAGATTTCATTTGTTAAAGTGAACTTTAAGTGATTTCAAATGAATGTGCACTACTACTCATTTTTACTGTAATCACTAGCGTTCTAAAGATGTATACATTTACTAGCAAATTCTGCAATGTATATGTGAGCATGAAGGGAAATATATGTAACAATTTTTCTTAAAAAAAGAAAAAAAAATCGTGTATATATTTTAATTAAAGTGAATCTTTGTGATGAAAATAAGTTGTTTAGAATACTTAACAACATATATTTAAAGATTTCATTTATTAAAGTGAACTTTACGTGAATGTACACTACTATTCATTTTTACTATAGTCACTAACTAGCGTTCCAAAGATGTATACATTTACTAGCAAATTCTGCAATGTATATACGAGAGTGAAGGGAAAGATATGTAACGATTTTTCTCAAGAAAAAAACAAAAAAACTCATGTATATATTTTAATTAAAATTTTATTTTCCGGTTAATTAAAAATATCCATCAAACAAGATAAATTTAGTAAAATTTGATATTAAACGATTGTAAGTTTCTAAAGTAACCGTTTTTAATATAGAAATAATGAAAATTACCATACTGCTAAGCAAGTATTTTGTTTTGGAAAAGTCAAGAAACGTAAGGTCAAATTTGTCCGTGTGACATCAAGTGCCCATGCTCTATAAAGCTGACACCCTTGCTCTACATATTCACCAATTTCTCGCAATCATGGATCCTGATGCCAGTTATATGAGCAATAAGGCTAGAGTTTACAGGGCTCTCATAACGAATTGTCGGCCAATACTTTGAATAGGAAACACTGCTTCATATGGAATGGCCATCGAGATCACCCAACTTGATTTTCATCGCGCTTATGCACCAAGACATGCTTAGAAGATGCTTAAAGGTGCCTTCCCACTCACCGCAATGGTAGATGGTTCACGGCAACGCTCGAGGTACACGCAAGTCTTTGCGGTGAAATAAACCCCTTCACACTGTTGGTCGATGGTGAAGAAATGTAGCCAATCAGATGCAAGCGCAGAAATTTCTCCTAGTTCAGTGGTCATGTTTACAAACCATCTCTTCCAAAGCGATTTTATATGCACGAAATATTATATAATAAAAATTAAGATATTACTAATATAATCTCTTTGGTCTCTTCTGATTCAAATTTATATTTACCAGTGGCTTGCTATTTTACAGTATTGACGCGTTTCAGAAAATCCGCCTTTCTGTGAATTTAAACAAGAGCGTACGCGAGTTTGCTTTGGCGATATATACATATTTCATCAGTTTTCTAAAATAAGCTAACTAAAGTGATTCCATCACAAAACACAAAGGATCCTAATTTAAATTGTTTTAGAATATTTACTACACTATGGCAATTTTCCCGTTTTAACGAATACAATTATGTTCTCTTTCTCGAATTGTTAAAAAAAAACATCCGACAGAATTCAGAAAATAAATTTTGATGTATGTTCTCCATAGACATTTTTTTTTATCCCTCTATTGCAATCCTAAAACAACCTGAAAATATATTCTGTTTACTCTTTAAAATAATATTCTAAAATAGCATTAAATGCTTTGCATGATATAATTTGTTAGTACATTTCAGGTGTGAAGTTTTGGCTTGGGTGGTAGAGAATCAGCTCCGCAAACGAGTGGGTTCTGGTTCGAATTCAAGCGAATCTTAAATTTTACAAGTGCTGCCATCTGTTGCTAAAATATTCAAATACAGTTTTTCTTTAACAATCTGCAGAATTTTTTTGTTTTAAATTATTTTAAGTTCTATATACAAAATAACCTTATATCAGTAAATTAATTTTAAGTTTGAATGCTTATAAAAATTTATTTCGAAGTTACTTTGAAAAATATCTTGAAGTATACTTTATACCAGCTATAGATGGCATGTACTCTTCTTAATTAAAAACGTGTTTGTAGAAATAGCAAATATAAAATGTGCATATAAAATTAGACAGAAATCATCGAACATCCTTATACAAGTAGTAATTACCTTTCGACATGTAATTTTGAACATTTTAGATTGGAATAGAAACAAAAATCAAACTACTTTGAAATTTTAAAGAGGTTGTATTTTAATAATTTGGTGCTAACATTTAAAGAATTTTTTTATTATTTTAAATGCACATAGACAATTAGAAATTTACAATACATTTGAAAATCATTTATTTTTAATAAAATAAATAAGTTTACATGTAAATACGAAAAGTTTACTCTTTTAAGTTTGAATGCTTATAAAAATTTATTTCGAAGTTACTTTGAAAAACATCTTGAAGTATACTTTATACCAGCTATACATGGAATATACATTTAAATCTATTTTAAAACATAATTACTCAATAAATATAAATGTAGATAAAATAATTTTTAAATTTAAAAGTTTACTTTAATGAGAAATATTTTAAACATTACAAAAGAGCAAAGAACATATTCGGATATTTAATATAGATACGTATTTGAAAATCTTTGAAATAAAGTATAAAATGGTAATGAACTTAAATTTGTTTAAGACATAATATTTTAATAACGGCATTCTCGAATTTAAATACTTTTTACATTTTTTTTTTTCTTTGTTTCATTTCAGTCAATATCGGCAATATCGCTTTTTAAACTAATTTTGTATCTTAAAATAAAGTGAATATTTTTCAACAAATATCTATTTGCTTTTTTATACGGATGTGTGACAAATCCAAATATTTTTTAATGTTCATTCATCTGTTTAAGCTTCTGATATCTAAAGTAATCCATATAAAAAAGATCAAATCAAAAATTTACTATACGAAATATTGATTTAGCAGTAAAAACCTGATCTACGATGCTATTGGCTGTTGCGTTGCCGTCAACTGTGCGGTACGCGTTGAATTCGGTTCCATTTCGAATTTAGCGTTGCGGCCTGCGTGAACTCAACCGTCCTCTGCGGTGCGTTGCGTGGGAAGGTACCTTAAGTTCTATCCTCTACCTTCCTCGGAACCTTTACTACCTGAGAACATGTCTGCTCCTTGAATGAACACAGATAGGCTAAATGGCCCCAGACGATCTTATTCTTGGCATGAATCGACACTGTTGGGCATGTGTTTCCAGCAGAGGTCATCCCATTCCGACAGACCTCCACCAATGAATGTTTTTGCCACCCAAAATCCTATGGTTTTGTTTATATTTATTATTTATTTAGATAATAGATATAAATAAATAATAGATACAATTTATTATTATCTTTGGGTTCAAAAATACATTCAATGTTTATCTACACATTTCAATAAACAATAAAATATGCACATTTTATTTAATACACCCACAGTAAACATTTTGCCCACACTTTTAATCTAATTACTTACCTGCACCGTCCTGCTATTTTTCTATGAATCCTATAAATTTTCTATAAATGTTTCACCCTTTTTACTGAATTCTATACCTAAACTGTGTACTGGCAATATTACCACTAAATTTATAAATGCAATAATGATTGAAGTATAGTTGAGGTGAATTTGAAACATAAGCAAAGTAGAAGAAGCTTACATGTAGCTTAAATTGCTGCTAATGTAATAAAACTAAAATAACTGGCAGTGCTTGTTAAAAGCAACATATAACATAAAATTAATAGTGTTGAGAGGTTTCAAAGGCAAGAAACAGCCTTTACTCATGGAAGCTAGATTGGCAATTGATGTTGCCCCATCAGTTGCCAATTTAGCTTCCATGAATAAAGATTGAACTTCTTGTGTGTTCTGATGAGAAAGGCTGTTTCCTGCCTTTGAAACCAGTCAGCATTATTCATTATGTTGCTTTTAACAAAGTTATTTTAGTTTTCAAAACGCTTGTGTCAAATAAAAGCATGTCCACCATCTTAAAAAAATTCTTATTAATAAATATTAAAAATGGTGTCAATATATGCATTTAGAAAATAACTACTAGATTACAAACTTTTACCCTTTTTAGTATGACCTTTCTTCTATCCTTGTTCTTTTTTTAGTTTACTTACATTTTTTTAACATACTTATATAATTTATGCATATCTTTCAAGTTATCTTTTATGCAAATAATATAAGGACTTGTATAAAAGTTTTTATTAAAAACATTGTTTTATTATTGAAAGAAAAAGTTCCACATAAATACACAAACTTATTACAGAATGAAATTTTACTTACTGTCCCATTCAAATTCAATTTAATGCATAAATATAGTTTAAAATTACCATCATTTAGTGATGTATTTAATCAATGTAAATCAATATATAAAAGGACTTGTGTTGCCATCTTATATATTTTATAAAACTAAGTGTACAAAAAATATCACAGTGCAGTTAATGCTAAAATAAGATGCATAGAAATTGAACTAGGAAAAAATGGCATCAAACTATACTAGAGCATCATTAAATACAGAATAATATAGTACTACAATTCAACTTAAGCAGATATTTAAGTATTTAAGGGGTGCAGAACCACCAATAGCAGGGATTGCTCTGGATTTTTGATTACTTTTGCTAACCACCAAATGGAGTTTTTATTTGCGAACCTTTTTTTTGACTTTCTATTTGGAAAATTTGATTTGATTCATAAATTCTCAAATTCCAAACATCTTTGTTTTGGAAAAGATACACAGTAGTATTTTGTCCATTATATGTATACATTATGATTAATATACCACCAGCAGTATACCACAATTTTTTATTTTGACATCAGGAGAATTCATAATAGACAAAATTTTTAGAAAATCTTTTTTTTAATTACCAAACTGAATTTTCTTTTGCAAAATGCAACAATGACAATCAGCAGCATGACCTCTGAATATGGATGGGATAGGTAGGACAAGTGTGGTAATAACTGGAATATTTTAGAAAAGTATGAAAACTGGAGATAAATAGGAAAATATTCAAACATATGAGAAATTTTTATACAAAAATTCTTTGTATATGATAATGTTTTACAGGGCAATGGAAAACTTGTTTACTACGTAGTGTGCGAAGCCTGCATTGACCATTAGAGAATTATTTTAGATTTAGGTTCAATCATATTTCTAGGCAGTTAAACCAGAAAACTTTAAAATGCTTCTTTGTTCAAGATCTTTAATTGCATGATCGATTGCTTGCATAAGATTATCAATGGGTATTTTTTCTTCTCCACACTTATCGTCGCTACTTCAATCTTTTTTTATTTAATATCATATCGCGAATTTCGCCATCATTCAATTTATTTACGATTGGCGCATCATCACAGTGCAGAACTTCCGTTATATCGGCTTTGTCGAGATTTAATGAAGCGCCGGAAGATTTAATGAAGTGCCGAAATTTAATAAAGATCGAGGATTAGTACTTCTGATGATTTATTTAAAGGTGTAAATGTGTTTTAACGAACGGAAAACAAAATATAAGAACTTAAAAGTTTTATTTATTCTCTAGCATCTATATAATGTTGTTTAAAAAGGCTGATGACTCAGAAAAAAGTAAAAACTTTATTAGTAATAGTCAAATATGTAAAAAATATCGCAGTAGATAAAACAAATATATTTTCCAAAAAAGAAAAATATCTCTTCATTCAATGATTTTTCTAAATTATGATGAGTCATTATTAGGTTACAACAGCACCCGGATGTGGTGGGGCAGGGAAAGCGAAGAAAGGAATTTGCTTAGTTCCTAATCGTAAACGCAGCCGACTGTCACTGGTGACGAGCCAACCCCTTTGAGAGGTCTGTGTGTTAATGGCCTTGTTGCTCAGTTCTGTGTGATACGATATTATTTAGTTATTTATTTGCCATTTATAGTATGTAAATATGGCTTTCTAAACAAAAAAGGCAAAATATACAGTCGATTTCAAGCTGACACGTTCTACGAAAACAAAAAATTCGTCAGATATCGGGAGGGGGAGGGGGGGATTCTGAAGACAAAACAGAATACACTGGAGAATGGAATTCGTACTATGAAGTGAACAAAATAAATTTCCGTGAGCGTTAATATGAATTCTCGGGATTTTTAGATTTAATTGAACAATCTGTGATAAAATGTTACGATAACGTTTAATATTAAAAATTACATTGTTTCAGAAAAATGTCTTTTTCAATAATGAGAAAAGAAAATTTTGATAATAAAAATTCCGTATTTAAATAATGATGTATATTATTTAAAAAGAAGGTTTTGCATGAGTTGCTAAATAAAAGAACATGTGATAATATCAAGAAAAATCATTGAGGGTGAGTAAGCATTTTATGCTGTTAAAATCAAAAATCTTTAAGAATATATACTATGTAATATTTTAAACATGCAATAGATGCATTTTAAACCTTCATAGATATCCAGTTCAATCTTAATCAGTAAAAACTAGCATATCTGGTAAAAAAAATGTTTTGCTCATTGTTTAAGAAATTTTGAGGTGATACATTAAAAACATAATTTGGAGAATGTTACAAACATCAGCCCAAGTCCCTTCCTACAAATGCACATTATATGCATTTTTTTTTCATACAGATTAATCTATGACAATTTATTTTGAATTTCCATTTATTCCTAAAAACCCTATTTTATTCTAAGGCTTAACGCTAAAAATTGTTCATAAATTCTTTTGGATATATAGTATATTTTGCTGTCTCCTAACTGGTACACTAAAACAAGTGTTTACTGTATTTTACTTGTAGCCAATTTAATTTGACATTACACTATGAAAAACTGTAAATCTCCACTAAGTTATATAGTTAGTCACAAGTATAACGATTTTTATTTATATGCATGTTTAAATTATGTAAACAAAGAAAATGAGAGACTACTTAAACATAACCATTAGAGTGTATTTAAAATACATTTGATAATTTATTAAAATAAATGCAAGAAGTAACAATCTAATATTTATAGCATTTATGTCACCATATCTCTAGCAACTTGAAATGCTGCAATTAAAGCACTTAACTGTAACTTTTCACTAGTTCCAGCAGCCAAATTATCCCTAAAACATGAAAACATATTTTATTAATGTACAATTAAAGAAAAGCATATGTATTAAAATAAAGTATTTATTGAAAAATCTATATTAGTAGTAATAAATATTTGAAAATATTAATCATATTTCTGATAAATATCTCAAATATGCTGAAAAGTGTTATTTTCTTTTTTAGAGAAGTTAATAAAGTTTATACCCTTTTCACACCTTACCCAATATTACTTGGCTTTTTTTTATTGAATCAAATTGTACATCTTAAATATTCATAATATCATTATTGTCTTTATTATTATAATTATTGTTATTATTATTTTTTTTGTTGTAAAAAGTCCATTATTGTAGCTAAATTATTGCACATAAAAAGAAATTTTAGTTCCAATTAAAACCTATAAAAGAACAAAGCTCATCCTTATTAAAGCTATATATGTGCCAAATAAAAATGCCAATTGTTACTTTACGAACTATTTTAATAGTATTATGGGGGTGTTAAGGTATTTAACAGTGTACGGCTCCTTGAAAGAATTTAACATAATGCTGGTGCTTCTGAATGGTTAAACGTTGCAAACCTCTGCTACAGACTTGTAAAATAGAAGTTGAAAGTGAGAGAAAAAAAAATATGCATGAAATTGCTTAGAAATATAAAAAGAAAAATACTTTATATTTCAGTCAAAACAGGATCAACATCAAGCAGATTGGACACTGAAATCAGAATAATATTTGATACTGTTGGTGTCGATTAAAATATTATATATTCTACTTTTCCTAATTTTACGTACCTTATGTTCCACATATGTAAAGTGTTATAAACTTTTTATTAATTATTTTTATATTGGTTCGATAAGTTGGTACTTGCTAAAACATAAATGCAATAAAAATATACATTTATTATTTGCATTTCATTCAGTTAAAAGATAATTGTAGAACATGGTTCTTGACCATTTTTCATAAATATTTTCTTTTTTATTAAGCACTTTTTAAGGACTACAGAAGAAAAAATTGAAGTACTGTGAGAAAAGTAGATTAAATGCAGTATGAAGTTTTATTAAACATTCACATAATATAATATCATTTGATTTCAGTATATCAGAAGCTTGAGGAATTTCTTTTATGTGACTAAGACTATTGTTACATAAAAATACAATGTTTAATTACAGTAAGATGCATTTTTGCCTGAATAATGTTTTCGGGACAGAGAGGGGCATGGAAATAAGTAAACCAGGGTCTCGTTGAAAATATGTATGTAGAACTAAGTTAATCATATGATTAGGACATGGTATCCTAAAAGTCTGCCTTTTTTTGTGTATATTTCACAGGTTAACTGTTTCTGAATAATTTTCTTAAGGCAACATAATTGATTAAAGTATAACAAATTTTGGAAATAAAACTGCATAAAATAACAAATTCAAATAGTTTTCAACAGATAAAGAAAATTTACTAACTCTATATCTGCCATTTTCTCCAACAGATGAATTTTCACACTGACAGGCAATTCAACTATAAGGGTGTAAAATAATAAAGCAATTAATATTCAGGTATAACATAGTAGGCACTACAGTACGTACTGTACTACCTACAAAATGTACAGTATTTCTTACACTAAGTACTGTAATTTAGTATAATATAAAACTTTTACATTCAAGAAGAGGAAATTATACAAAACAAGTAAATTACATGACGTATGAAGTAATAGTGTTACAAATGCTGAATTTCAAGAATTCTTAAAGATATCTTAATCTATCTTTACCAAATTTAAAATTTATATAAAAAAAAAAGTGAAATTTTAAATGTTAATTAAATGTTTCATAATAACTTGTTTAGCTCTTACTATTAAATCAGTGAAAAAAAAAAATGGAATTCCACAAATTGCCTTTATTACCCCAGACAAATTTATATACAACAAAGGTTATGTAGAATATAGTGAATTCTAGCTTATACCATTTAAAAAGTTCACCTGTTTCTTTACTACATACAAAATAAGAATCTGTATAGGTAAGTCAATTATTAAAATGTGTAAAACTTTGGACATATTTTTAAAACCAAAGTATATTTTGAGCCTTCATATCCAAACCCCTCCCCCTTGCACATTCCTCTTGCACATTTACAAGCTGGAAGCTTTACATTGATGTATACCATATGTGCCATGTTTTACAACTCACCCACTCACCCCCAAACTGTTAGGCTAAAATAAATTCAAAATTAATATACAGTCAACTCACATTAATATGAATAGCTAGGGGAATTTCCTTTGTCAAAAATTAGTATTAATAATCATCATTATGATGATAGAGCATTGCCAGGGGAACATAAAAATTTGCTTTATTGGTGTTAACTTTAAAGTGAGTAGACTGTATATATACTGGCATCTTATGACTAACACAACAGCGAAATCCTAATAGCAAGCGGTTATGTTAAAACAACAAAATGTGTAGCTAATTATTAGACACATTTTTAAATTTAAAGTATATTTTGCTATTTCATGCTCCATTCTTTTCATCTAGAAATAATTTTGTGATCTTGAACATCTGCATGTTTACACTATTAATTGTGATGTACCTATTCATCAAATAATGATTTTTGGTCAATCTCAAAATCCAGATATGTGAAATATCAAAGTTTAAATATTGCCCTAATATTATTTTGTACTATTTTTTATAGAAACGTTATATTTTACTACACCATTTTTTGAAAAATCAGATGTAAAAGGATTTTTATTAGGTAATTAGATCTTACATAAACATTAGTAGACACCCATGATATATATAGCATATAACCCACTGTTGTATAATTACCCCTCAAACGAATTTTGCAATAGACAATTATCATTACTAAATAAGATTCTTAATATATAAAAAACACTTTTGAAAAGTTTATTTTTATCACATCACATCTTATAGCTTTGAACCGATTCTTTTGAAATCCAGTAAACACATTGAATAAAGTGTATAATGTATTAAATGTGTATTCCAAAAAATGAAATCAACCAGACAAAAATAATAATAATTATAATAATAACAATAATAATACATCAAAATTATTAATGTATAACCAAACTTTAAAAATAATCATTTTGAAATTAATTTAATTTTTCATGGATTCTTATTTGTGTTTTATGGTTTCAAATATACAATCTAGCACTAAATGAATAAAATGCAATATGCTTAGAAACATATGAAACTGCAAACTTGGAATGAGCAATATGTTTTGAAATTTTTCTCCAAGATACTCAAATATTCTAAATTTCTTGTTATTTACATAAAGTTAAAGTTTTTCAATTATATGTTAATTGTTTATTGGATATATAATTTATTATTGAATCTTTAAATTTATAACACTTTTCTGTTTTTGCATAGGTTGCATAGCAGCCTATACAACAGCAAAAAAGTGCACAGCAAGCAAGTATAGCGTGCATTTTTAGTTAATTTGCTTCAAAAAAGTAATTGCAAACGGTGACTGTCAATGTACTCTTTTCAATCATGAATTAGAACTGACAGCTAGTTATATTCTGAACATCTGAACAAGAAAGCATGGCTCAAATGATAAACCCTGCACAATGAATTTTCAGATGTATTGCTAGAAAGAAAACTGGAATGGCAAAACTGCTGAATCAAAATGAATTAAATCTAGGGTTGCCACTCAAACAGAATGAAATTATCTAACTTTTCAGGTTTTTAAACATTTTCCAAGTTTAGAAAAACTAACATTTATATAATTGTGCTATCAGGAGATAAGTAAAACATGAACTTTGTTAAAATAAGTTAAAAAGTATTAGCTGAAATTCACCAACTTTTTGGATGATTTTTTTAATTCCCAGACAGTTCTAAGTTTCCTGAGTACGGTGAGACATGGGAACTGTGTTAATCACAAATATATTTTTTTCTTCATTTTATCAAAAGAAAGATATACAATAAAAAACAATGATTTTAAAGAATTCTAAAAAAACTGCATTTGCTTGAAAATTAGTTAAAGTAACCCATGAAATAATGAATAAAGTAGAATTTTACTTAACTGAAATAGACAAAATTGAATAACTTTTAACCATTTGAATACTCATACGTGAAAAATAAGAAAATTGGTATTTTTTTTTTAAAACTAAATGTTACTTTTAATATAAAATTATTTATAATGCTAAGTTAAACAAAATAAGATAATCCATTTTTGAATTCTTTGAAACACACATTAGAGTTCGGGAAAATATGCCCTTTCACAATACTTTTTTTTTTTTGTTAAATATAGAAAAAATGTGTGCGGAACAATTTTAAAGGCATTTAACTGTTAAAAGCTTCAATGATTTTAATAATTAAGTATTAATTACAACATTAAGTTTGAAAATATTTATTTATGAACTTTATAGAAACACTAAAAGAACTATCATACCATAATTCAAATCATAAATTAAAGAATACATACTTCTGTGGACATACAAATGAACTTGAGTAAGAATATCCTGCAAGGCTAAACCTTTAAGAGTCTTCAAATTATTGATATCATTGATTCAGTTAAGAAAAAATAAATTATACACTAAGTATGACACAACTATTTTAAGCTTAATAATTATAAACTATAAAAAAACATTTGAAAAGCAAATTTTTAGCCTAAATAAAAATATAGTTTTGAAACAATGGTTTTCACTTAAAACATTTTATAGGTCTGAAAAAATGAATATTTGAAATATTTTAACTGGAAGTAAAAAATAGAGTGCCTTGAAATCCAAATAAAATAAATTTGATATTTTATATTCTAAT
Source organism: Amaurobius ferox (assembly GCA_951213105.1). Classification (NCBI taxonomy): domain Eukaryota; kingdom Metazoa; phylum Arthropoda; class Arachnida; order Araneae; family Amaurobiidae; genus Amaurobius; species Amaurobius ferox. The sequence continues at coordinate 133,630,609 of OX578136.1, forward strand.
CACACAGTCAATTCAATTGCATTGAGTCAATTCATTGTCACACTTAATTGCATTCTTTCCATTTCAAAGGAGCAATTGTGATTTAAGTCTGTGTTTTTTTAAATAGATTTAACACCAAGTAAAAACTGAAAAATATATTCAAACAGTCTTAAAATAATTTTTGCTTGTTAATTAAAAATGCACCTACAATAACTTACCATCCAACCCTAAAAATTGACTGGTTGAACTTACTGCAATCTATATCATAAAATAGGATATAAACACATGTTCTCATTCTCAGGGCCTGATTAAGCCAATGTGGGGTCCAAAGCCTGGTGCTAATTGAGGGCACCCATACACTCATGGCACACCAAATGCATGAAAAAAAAATCACTAAGCAAATTTGGAAGTTTAGGATCACTGCCCCGAAGGCACTTTTGGACATGTAGAACTTTTTATTTAAAAGTAAATCTTTAAAATATGTATAATATTTAAAACTATTAACATATCTTCAAAATTTAAAATAAAAAAACATTATCAGTTCATATTATTCAAATAATTAAATAAATAATTATTTCTGATTAAAATGTTTTAACACATACAAAATATAAGTGCCCTGGCCCCGGGAGGCCTGTGCGTTAATCAAGCCCTACCCATCCTTTAGGGTTGTGATGCATAACCTTTGGGTTGGATTAATAACATTAGATAAAGATATATTGTCTGCACTGGCCAGCCGGACTACAGTGCCATTACAGAGCGGCACTAAAATCAATGTTATTAATTTTTAACTGATGTACATTTATTAAGTTAATAAATAATAGTAATATTTTCCTTGTTTTAATTTTTTATAAATAAAAAATAATTTTAATTAAGAGTGACTTCATCAGGACTTGGCAGATGTCATCTCAGGCAAAATAGATAGCCATTAAACAACATTACTTACTTATTTTGTATAATCTAAAAAGGTATGTATATTTGTTCATAATTTAACTTTTTTCCTGTGTTTATATATTTTTTTTAAATAGGAGCATTAAGAAATTTGATTGTGAAATTTTGAGGATGTAGCAAATGAAATTGCACGAAAAATTTAAGTAAATAATAACATACAGAAACACTTGCTTAGTCTAATTCAGTGATTCCCAACTAGGGGTCCACAAGTCTATGCATAGTATTCCACAAGAATTTGCAAAAGCTTGTGAAAAAGTACAACTTTTCACTTTCACATAATTGAGTAAATTCAAATTATGAAAGTTCTAACCTGATCTATAAATAAAACAATGAAGCATTTTGAAAGATATTTGATTGATGAGACATTTGTGCAATATTTAAAATTTAAGTAGCGAGAGTTTTTTTTTTTATAAAGAGAAATTTTGTTGAAGCAGGAATTTTTGTAGCAGCAAGGAATTGAGTTAGTATTAGTGAACATTACCAGCAATTCCACCTACCACTGAGGGTTGCCAGATAAAATTTTTGAAAAAAGCCAAACAATAATAGAAAATATCAAACCAGTTATAATATATTTTTCTTCATAACATCACATAAAAATGTGAATGTATCATAAAGCAATAAATGTAACTTATTTTGAGTCAAAAATTTTATGAAAAATAATTATATTAATACAAAATCATTATAAAACATTTAAACACTGTGTGTTTGTAATTAGAAAGTCAGGTATAAAGTAAAAATGTTTGTCAATTTGTATTAACAGTAATTAAGAATTAGAAATAGGCAGTACATACTCTTAAAATATTTTATTCAAAAGCTTAGTTATTATTTATTAATTTTGCTGTTTTATATGTCTATTTTGCACCTAGAAAATATATGTCGGCCAATTTGAGGCTCTGTGAGTTTTTAAGAAATACTTTAAATTTTTCATCAAACAAATCAAGTTGTGAATCACTGGTCTAATCTGCAACAGTAAAAGTATTTGTAACTTTTTAAAAATTATAAATAAAAAAAGTGAATAAGAGAATGCTGGATATTTTTTGTATATTCATAATTTATGGTCCATTCTATATTATTCATTGTTCAACATATTGGTAGGCTATGTTAGGTTAGCATGTTCGTTATTTTTTTATGGGATGGAAATGTGTGTGTGTGTGGGGGGGGGGGCACAAAAATCATGCTTGACCTTGGGTAAAAAAGATCTTTGAGATCTTGACATGGTTGCTTCTATTGTGACTTCTTGTTTGTGAAAACTAAAATTCATAGTCTTTAACTGGTCACAATATCGAGAATTCACTGCATTTAAACTGTGACTTGTTCATGGGTAAGAGCCAGAGAATTAAACTTAGTTCAAAATGTTTAATGAATTCACACTCATTGCTTGAAAAAGTTTCTTCAAAATTGATCATATAGTTTAAGAGGAACATCTATTCATAGCTTACTTTTATATATTAGACTATAAAAGTTCTACATATAATTAAAAATAAACACAATAAAAAAGACCCAATTCATGCTATAAAAAGAACTAAATGCATACTACAATAGTGATTTATTAAAGGATACTTTTATAGGCAGAAATGATGTCATCATTTAACAGCCAGTTCACAATCTTATTTATATCAGACTTAAGAGGATGGCCAACACAAGCATACACATTGTCTTCATTGACAGTATCAAAGGCTAGAGAAGCACACTAAAAATATAATACTTATTGAATAGTTTTGTTACTAAAATCAGTGCTTACATCTTTTACAAATATGATACGGGAATATTATTTTCAGTGTAACAGAACAAGTTCAATATATTTATAATTTTAATTTCTACTATATTATAGAGAAAACTACTAGTACAAAATATGCTTAACCACAGGATTTCATAAAAGTATCATGTATAACCATCAAAGTATATGTCTATGACCATTGAAATAAAATTTACTACAGCAAAAAAGTTTTATTAAATATAATGGCTAAAAACATTAAGTATTATAAGTTCAAATTATGACAAAATCATGTTATGAATGTACCTGCAGCAATGAAAAGGATAGATGTGTATTTTTTCTTGAACTGTTTGAAAACAAAAATTACAAAATCAGTAAGTACAGTAATACTTTATTTGCATCAGGGTTATACCTCCAAATAAACACATTGCAAATTGAAGCAATGCAAAAGATATTGCAATTTTCTATGATAAATGATACACACACACACAAAAAAAAGCTTTGGACAGATAGTTGAACTCCTGGACCAGCAATTTTTTTTTTTTTTAAATTTTATTTCAATTAAATTTTTCAACTGTTTTATGCTGAAGCAAGATTTTGAGCAATTCTCACACAAATCAGCTCCTTAGCAATCGAAAATATTATCAAAGTTTCCATCTCGACATCACCGAAAAGATCGAAGAATGTTCTTTCTAACAATTTTTAAACTGAATCTAAGGATTCAGTTTAGATTGTTACAAAGGCAATTCTTTCATCTTTATTTATTTATTCTTAAATATACATCAAAATATGCACGTTTTATTTTCTTATTTTGCTGCAACCAAAATTATTAGTATAAAGATTAACACAATTCTATAATTTGGCAAAAATATGTGTGTATAGTTTTGCATTCTAACAATTTTTTTTAGACTTTCTGTTAAGTTTCAGGCAAATGCATAAAAAAAAAATCCCTGAAAATACAATGACTTGAAAAACTCTAATCTTCTTGGGTTCTTTATAATATAATTGGTCCATATACCACATATCAAGCCTCTATCATATTTTAAAGGAGGCGCTTCCCATGTATTCGACAAATCGAACATTTTAGTGTGAGCTACCCTCTAAAGTAGAAAAATTTGTAATACTGAAATTACACACTTTCTTCCTTTCGAACGATTTACCCATACACCAAATTTAAAGACTATTTTATCACAAAGCATTTATATTATCATTTCACATTTCGAACGTTTTTCTCTGATGCACTCCCTTAAATGAACAATTTTGTCTTGGATGCTTTCATCAAATGATTAGCCCATATACCAAAATTCAAGACTATCAAATTTTAAAGCAGGCATTTCATTTATTTGGCAAATCGAACATTTTGGTGTGCGGCACCCCCTAAAGTAGCAACTATTGGAAATTTGAAATTGCACACGTTCTACATTTCGAACGATTTACCTATACCCCAAGTTTGAAGTCTCTATCTCATCACTAAGCATGCTTTTCTATCATTTCACTATTCGAACATTTTGGTGTGGAGCACACCCTCTATAGAACATTTTTGAAAAATTCGATATTTCCAGGAGGTTTTATTAAATGATCGACCCATGTACCAAGTTGTAAGTCTATCTATTCGAGAAGTGCCTAAAATGGCAAATGGACAGACAGACGGCAATTAGTATATATAAATTTCACCAAAGGATCCAAAATAAACAGCTTAGATTGACAAGAGAAGAAGACATTACGGCATAAATCACAAAAGTTCTTAGAGAAGAATACACTTTTGGTAAATCAAAGCTAAGGCAAAGGATAGGTCATGTCCAGCAGGAATCTGAAAACATCTGCTAAAGTCCAAATTTTCAAAAAGGTGCTCTAAATAAGTAGGAAACAGATAAATCAAATTATTTCTCCAAATAGCTAGCTGCAGCAGATTTTTAGCATCAGATCAGAATACATATGTGCTTTTCACCAAAATTGATTATTAGATTCTTCATAATAAGAGCACAGCTAGGGGGAAACAACCACTTAATTGACAGGCACAAAACCTTTCTCAGCAGACATCGCAAATATCACAGCATTTTGGGAGTCATTATTTAGATGACAAAAATGTAACTCAAACATCTCAATTCTTTAGACACAACAAACATTTGGCTCTCACAGTATCTAGACGAAACAAATTAAGAAGCAAAAACAGGAAATAAAAAGTGTTGCATTCATAAACATCTGTTGTTAGAAGAGTTTCAATTAGTTTGGATGACTGGAAGACAGAACAAAAGTTGAGCTTTTAAAATAAACATCGTCAGGTTCCAAAAAGTTAAGTTCCATAAAAAAGTTCCACAAAACGCCTGTCAAAGGCACAGACAGCATAGTAGCTTACATTTGCAGTTCTAATCAATGAAAACGAGAGTCGAAAGCCCAGGCCGTCCGACTCATCCGAAGACTAAGAGCAACAGTTTGGGCGGCCGGAGTGAAAAAGAGTGAATGCTCATTATATAGTGTCAAGGTCATTGCCACAAATCATAAATAAAACTATCAATAAACTATAAAAGAATTAATGACAGATGATTTTAATAATATTGTCAACCAATCAAAAACTCTAATTTTTAAAGAAGAAAACAGTGAGTTTTAAAGACAGATGGAAATGAAAAGAAATGAAGTTAAATGATTTTGAATAATCAAATTCACCAAGATTTTAAAAATGCACAATTCTGAAATATTTAAAGTGCTGAAAATAGAATTTAAATGAAAAATCACAATAAATTAATGAATTCTTTTAAGAGAGTATAACAAATTTAGTATGAAATGAAAGGAAATAAAAAGGGAAATAAAAGGAATTACAAATTAAGCAAAACCCCAAAAAAGAATGAATTTTTGTCATTTGAAACACTAAGTATGGAATAGAATACCTTTGGAACAGAAAAATATTAAAAACCTAAATAAATGGAAAATACACAATTAAATTAAGAAAAGGGAACAATATGTAAATAAGTCTCCTGAACCCTGTCAGACTAACAAATAAAATTCCTAAAATTAGTAAATATTAGTAGCAACCCAACACTGGTGTAATTTAGAAGGTGTCCACCATGTTCATGTGTACTTTCTTTTTACAGCTTTGCCTATACAGTAATATAAAAATATATTATTTAATAACTGTGAAAATCAAAAATTAAGCTTGACTTGCTACAGTTTATTCTGTCAGAGGATAAAAAAGTAATAATAGGAAAGAAGAAAATTACAAGAAGTGTGAAACAGGGAATAATAAAATTGCAGATTTGTGAGATTCTTCCGATGCCAATGTATGTGGTACAATAGAAACAGTGATTTACATACAATTTAATTCAAAACCAAATAAATATAACATAATAATATTAAGTTCTTGTGAGTTGCTATATGTAGTCAGCATATAGCAGCATCTAAGAATTTAAAGTTTAACTTGATCACAAAATAGGCTAATCAACTATGTACAAACCTGGAGAACATTAAGAACTTTTCTCATATCACCCTGTGCCAAATCAATCAATGCTTTTTTGCCATCCTCTGTAACATTTAATCTAAAAAGAAAATATCACAACCATAATCTGTTAAGGATATATATATATATATATATATATATATATATATATATATATATATATATATATATATATATATATATATATATATATATATATATATATAAGATATTAAAATAGTAAATCCAATGGTAGAATGGAAGAAGTAACTCATAATACACTATCTTAAAAATATTTGTAAGCCTACAGAATACAATGAAATAAAATGAAATTCAACAATAAAGAGGAAATAATAATACATATTATAGTACAAAAAGCTAAAGATAATCAACAAATGTCAATGGAGAGGAATCGAAAAAAGGAATACCAAAATAATCAAGCATTAAAGCTTGCATGTGGAAGAGCTCTAAGCTTAAAAATAGTTCATTTCGATAAAATTCTCTATCAAGTCCTAATATTTTAAACGAAATGAACACAAAAATGCTTGTTTCTGAAACACAAGATAGATTTTATCTATAAACATATATTATTAGGACGACAAGCATACAGATTGAAAAAATAGAAAGGAAACATAAATACCTTAAAATACACATCAAATGTACAAACATGACGAGCAAAAAATGACTAGACCAATGTTGTCATTCAATCAAGTGTAAAGAAGAGATTGGCTGTTGCCAAAGTGAGTAATAAAAACCGTACTGTGTAAGGGCAGTAAAATGTGATATTCTACAGTAAAAGCTGCAAAATATGAAGATGAAAAAATATTGTAATGTAAAAACAAGAGAATGTAGACATAAGGCTAAAATAAGATACTAAGGAGAGATTATTAAGAATTTACGCTAATCGAAATTTATTAACTATACCATTTACTAAATTCCCCCCATGTTTCTTCCCCGTCTCCATGGAGACTGCACTTTCGGTTTTAAGTGAATTAAGAGCCTAGCATAAGTGTTGTATACATCGGGCGAAATTATTATATTTATATGATATTTTAAATGGATATTTTTAAATGGATATTTTAAATAATTTAAATGATTGAATTATGGAGGTTTGAATTGAGGTGATGTATTTGAAATTATTATATTTATGGATTGGTGGAACGATATGGATGATTTTTTTATTTTAAATGGATATTTTAATTTATGGATATTTTAAATGAATATTTCAATGTTACGGATATTTTAAATGATGTAACAAGGATGGTGGAATTAAGAGCTTAGCATATGGTCATTATAAAATTTAAATTAGCGCACGAGAATTGCACTCGGTAGGCCTGGGTTCGATTCCCGCCACTGACGCGGAGTACGATCACGTTAAACATATGGGTCGATAAGTCCTTCTGAGAGGTTGGTGGTAGAGGAAGGAGGGTACGGTCCCTGTGGATGCCTCCCGCACTGGGTTCCAGTCCAAATTAGGTGAATAAAAAGAAAGTTATGGAGATTGTCGCGGAGGGCGCGGTAGCCCAGTGGTTAGCGTGCGGGAATTTCACTCAGTAAGCCCGGGTTCGATTCCCGCCTGGCCAAAACTGCTGCCGTGTTCACATGGAGTACGATCACGTTAAACATGTGGGACCGTAAGTCCTTCCGAGAGGTTGGTGGTAGGGGAAGGAGGGTACAGTCCCTGTGGATGCCTCCCCCACTGGGTTCCTGTCTAAATTGGGTGGCACTTCCTGGCCGTCCAAACAGTTATCTTACACCTTTCTATTATGGATATTTTAAATGATGGAACGATGATGATGGAAATAAGAGCTTAGCATATGGTCATTATAAAATTTTAATTAGTGCGCGAGATTTGCACTTGGTAGACACGGGTTTGATTTCCGCCACTGACGCGGAGTACGATCACGTTAAACATATGGGTCCGTAAGTCCTTCCGAGAGGTTGGTGGTAGGGGAAGGAGGGTACGGTCCCTGTGGCTGCCTCCCCCACTGGGTTCCGGTCTAAATTGGGTGAATAAAAAGAAAGTTATGGAGATTGTCACGGAGGGCGCAGTAGCCCAGTGGTTAGCATGCGGGAATTTCACTTGGTAGGCCCGGGTTCGATTCCCGCCACTGCCAAAACTGCTGCCGTGTTCACGAGGAGTACGATCACGTTAAACATGTGGGACAGTAAGTCCTTCTGAGAGGTTGGCGGTAGGGAAAGGAGGGTACGGTCCCTGTGGATGCCTCCCCCACTGGGTTCCGGTCTAAATTGGGTAGCACTTCCTGGCCATCCAAACAGTTACCTTACATCTTTCTGGTAGGTCGCACCAACGAGTTTGCCACGGTCAGAATTTTCAAGGGTAGTGAACAGGCTGGTCGCCAAAGGCGGCTAGTACATAATAAACCTACTATGTTCCTCATGGGAATGGGTGACATGAATCAAAACATCTTCCACAGGTGGGGGGGGGGGGGGGATAATATTTATAGAAATATAATTGTTGGGAGGGTAGGTGAATTTTAAACTACACTGCATGGCAGAACACTGAATGAGCAAGACTAAGCAAGAAGTTTTATTAAGAAATGTTTTAGGGGAAGTAAGAGGAATAAATTTAGTAGGTCACCATATTTGTCACCAAGTGAGACAGACAGACAGATCCTACTGAAACATACTTAATTAACATTCATTTATTAATTTGTTTAAATTTCAATCCATTCATAAAATTTAAAACCAGAATCCTACTTACTTATGTTTTGATTTTAAATTTTATCAAGTTGGCATCATTTTTGTTAATTTAACATCGTTTGCATCAATTTGGAGACATTGTTGGTCAGACACACCCTATTGAAATATACCTAATATACCATACATTTATTAATTAGTTTGAATTTTAACCCATTTATAAAATTAAACATCAAACTCTATTTTAATTCTAAATTTTATCAATTTGAAGTAATTTCTGTTAATTTAGCGGCTTTGATAAAAAAATTCACCAATTCTTTTTCTGTCAAAATTGGATGATTATATTAATTTTAAAGTAACTAAACATTTTCCTAACTCAATATTTTTATTGGCCATTTCATAATATACTATATAGCGTATAAATGTATAACCAATATGTCAATGAAAGAACTCAGATTTGAAAAACTTTTGTGTCAAAAATATGAGATTTTTAGCTTAAAATAAAGGAAGGCTAGAAATTCAAATATTTTAGGAGACCTGTTTCACCCTACTTGTGAACATCTTTGAAAATTTTTTCAATCCCAGATGAATTTTTCATATAGATATACTGTCTGAATAAGGAGGAGAAGCAGAAAACCATAATTTTGATACTTTTTACTGAAATTCAACAGGCTGTATCTTTCTCGCTTTTGAAGATACAACCATGTGACTTTGAAATAATATTCTAGACTACTATAGACCTTTACAACCAGCCATCTCTAATTCTTTTCACCACTGTAGTTTTTGAGAATATAGTTATAGGGTACGTAGCTTGAAATAATTTCTTTAATATAGTGTCTTGCAGTGTCTTCACTCAGTGTCATTGCCGTGACACTTAATAATGCTGACCAGTAATATTGTCTATGGACCAGTAATTTGATATATACACTGGCTCTGTTAACCAGTAGCAATTTTGAATGTTATCCTAACCCTGAAAATTACCTATAAAATGATTAACTATTTAACAGTATTCAAAACCCTGATTTTAAAAAAAAAATTTCAAAAATAATACAATATTTCGAGAAGAGCTCGTACTAGCATAGTTTGTATTTTGTTTTCTAATGAAAAATTACACTTGAAATGATTATTTTTTGTCATCATTGAAAATGATAATTTTTTTTAATGATTTTTTCAAAAAATCATTTGAAAATTAGGCCTTCTTCCGAAAACTCGATTTTATTTAAAATCAATAGGATTCCAGTATTCACTAATTGTAATAAGCATACCAAAGTAGATTTAAAATGCTTCATTCGTTCATGAGATATTGCATTCTTAAACTCATGGGCATATACACACACTCTAACATAAATACACAGACACATAGACACCACCTCAAAAGCATTCTATTAGAGTTCAGATATGCTTGAACCATGCTCTTCTGCAGTCGTGCACAACCCGCGGTTCAGTCGTCAATTTCAAGATATCAGAAAACTTAAGAAATCTTTGGAAGTGTTTGCAATACCATTTGCGACAAATATTGAAATAGCGCCCGTCAATTTTCAGATGGAGCTTATCGAAATTCAGAGTAACTCCGAATTGAAAGCTAAATTTTCCGAAGTTCCTTTGCTAGAATTTTACAGAAATTACTTGCCTTGTGAAATGGAAAAATTGAAAATTCACGCTCAAAAAACAATAACATTATTCGGGAGCTCCTACCTATATGAACAACAATTTTCATTAATGAAACAAGTGAAATCAAAAGGTTGTTCTCGTCTAACTGATGAACACTTGGAGAGGAATCTACGGATCGCTGTATCCAGCATTGAACCAGACATTGAAAGAATAATGAAAACTAAACAATGTCAAATTTCCCACTAGCTCTACAAAAAAAAATAAAAGGATTTGGGCAATGTCTGTACATTTTTGAAGCAAGTGAGTTGTTTTGTACATTTCTGTATTTGTTTTTAATTTTCATTTTTAATTTTTTGTTTCGGTATTTACTAAAAATACATTACTGGAAGGTACACCTCCAAGCCTTGAGGCCCGCCGTTGTTTAGTCCACATGAAATTGGCCTGCAGGTGCTAAAAGGTTGTGCACCCCTGCTCTTCTGTCAAAAATTCTTAATTCAAATTTTTTTACACCATTACAATACATTCCCTATACATTATACTATATATGTAAGGTGAAAATTAAAAAGTAAGTTATAAATATAAAAAGGTTGGGCAACCCTGTTCTAAATTAAATAAAATGGAATACAATATTTCTTCAAGCAATCATTAACTGAATTCATAGCTTTGGCTGTTAATTATATTTTTAGTTAATTGGGTGCAAATTTTAGCAACTGATTAAATGTCCGATCACTGTAAATACAATAAGGTATGAACAAAGTTACTGATACAAAGTTAATGAGTCAAAAACACTAAAAAACAAACTTTTAAAGGCATTAAAAAAATTAAAAGTAAATAGGATGGTGATTGTTTCTTTGAAAATAAAAATTGAGCTTGTTAATTCTAATATCTACATTTCAAATAATTAGATTGAAGCATAGTTTATTAAAATGTTAACAAGAGCTTGGAACTATTGTTATAACTGTTTAATATTTTCATATTTCTCTAGTAGTTTTAAATCTTTAAAAAGAAAAATTGAAGGGAAGGACTTATATTGCATAGGTAAGTACCAGAAATGGCCATACTGTCTAATGAAATTTAGATAGGTGATACTTTTACCATAACTTGGTTTGCCATATTTTAGCATAACTTGCATTACATAGGTGGTACACATTTGATAGTACATTAATCTTAAATGACATGGAATGAAAATTATGAAAATAAAATCTTACTTTTCTGTCTCTATGACATATCCTAATCTTGGCATGATCTGTTTATTTGTTAAGGGACCAAACCGAAATCTTGTGCAACGAGACTGAATAGCAGGAGTGATTTTTGACAGATAGTTGCAGATCAAACAAAATCTTGTGTTTTCAGTAAATTTTTCAATAACTGAAACAAAAGATCAATATTACACGATCACAATAATAAAAATATACAAATCAATTCATCATAAATGGTTAAAACATACCTCTTCTGAGAGCATTCTGAGCATCATTTGTCATTGCATCAGCTTCATCAAGTATAATTAATTTAAAACCAGATCTAAAATTACAGATAGAATAAATATGAGTTCATTCAATGTCAAAAATGCTTATATGCTCCGACCTTGAATAATGCTAATGGCACATTCCTTGAAAGGGGAGTGATTTGCAGGGTGAATCATGACGTTACTTAAACAAACTTGTGTGTCTAATAAAAAAAATCAAACTCAGATATGTGTGAGCCCTCTTCTTATTTCAGTTCATTCTGAACATAGTTATTAAGAATTGACTGCCTTTTCTTAAGTTTCCTCCCATGAAGCCTTTTCTTGATAGCAAGATGATGAAAATACTTTGTCTTTTGTTTAGCTGCCAGGCAGGGTAACGCTACATCAGAAAATACCTTATCTTTGTCTGTCATATTTGGTGTGTACTTTGGCTGCAATATTACCAACTTTGTGACTTTTGGGAAATGCCACCAAGATAAATTAATATCTCAGAACATTAAATTTAATTTCTTTGATAATTCTTGTCACTTTGTGGGAATTATTAAATTAATATTCTTGATTCATAATATAGTAAGTTTTGCTGTTCATAACACAGGTATATTTTGTTACAGGGGGTTGTTAAGTAATTGCATTTTGTCAGGGGGGTGTATCGTAACTAATAGTATTGATTGGAAGATGAGAATCCTAAGAAATTCTATATACTTAAATTTATGCATCCATAATATCAAGAGCTTAATGTTAGATCTTCTGGAATCATGTGAGTACTCTCAGGATACAAGAATGAGTCCAAGTTTCTAGATAACTAACACGTTTACTTAAAAGCACAAATAAGCATACACAGGAACAATTTACAGTAAATAGCTCGATAACTATCTTACAAGATCACTAAACAACTGTCAGATACAATAAAACATCAGTTAAATTCAAAGCTAATTCACAAAATAACAGATATTATTCTCAAAAAACCACCAATGTATCTTACAATTCAATTTAGATTGTATCAAGTCAACTGTTCTCTAACTGAGAGATGACTGATTTTATATACTCGCCATAGAAATTTCCAGAAGGGGCTTGTATCTCCAAGAATATTTGTTACTTTGAGAAAGGTCTAGTACATTCGAAAAATCTTCTTCTTCATCAACTCAGACAGTCTGATCTACCTGAAGGTGTAATGTATCTGTTTGGACAGCCGGGAAATGTCACCCAATTTACACCGGAACCCAGTGGAGGAGACATCCACAGGGACAATACCCTTCTTCCCAACCACCAACTTCTTGGAAAGACTCACAGATCCACATGATCGTACTCTAGGTGAACAAGACAACAGTCCCCGCAGTTGCACACCTACACATTCGATAAATTGCATAATTGACAATAAATCACCAAAGCTGGCAACCCCACCCTGACATTCTATGACAACCCTACATTCACTTAGTAGGTCTGGCTGCCAAGAAGAAAGATGTTTTCTTATTGAATAGAGCAAAGGCCTTGAATAGAAAAAGCAAAGGTCTGCTACATATTATTTGGATAGAGGTAAAGTGGATAGAGTACAGTGAGTGTTTGGATAGAGGTACAGTGAAACTTTTTACATTCATAACATTAACATTTAGTTATCAAAGAACTGACTCATGATTTATGTGAACGTTCTGATACTAATGATGAGGTTTCTTACACAGGTTTTCTCCATTCGTGTCCTCTTAGTCACTCAGGTTGTGTTTAACACTATGCAGGGTTTGAGTGCACCATTAAAAAAAAGCAAAAAAAAATTTCAGCAATAAAAGGTCTATATTAGTAAAATGACTAAAAGAATACTAAAGATTACAACTGAGTGAAAGTTATTATACACATTAAAACTTCCGGCCGTCCAAACAGTTGCTCATGTCCTGAGTCAGACGATCTGGATCTTCAAAACATGAAAAAACTTGGATCACTTATCCTCAACAACTAATTTGGTCAACTATTTTTAAAAATGCATATAGTTTTATGGGGGATGGGGGGGGGATTTGAAATCAAATAACATAAAAACATTTTATTAGAGCTCATCTACTGTATGTAGTTATTAAAAGCTAGGAGAGTAGTAAACTTTCTTCAACAAAATTTTAGAAAAAGAATACATTTATATTTATGGACAAAATTCTCTATTCATATAAAACAATAAATAAGTATATATACAGTTTCCAGAAGCAAAATTAGTCCTTTACAAGGCACTCCAGGAATGCACAATAATATTTACAGAAATATATTTCAATTTATATTTTAGTTTTCACAAAATCATGTGATAATTATGAATGATTATGCCAATTATTTTAAAATATTCCTACTGTAGAAAATGTCTTCTCAAATTTTAGGAATTGCATAAAAATATCCCATAAAAATATAAAGTTTTCCGTGGCAATTTCTGAGATGGTTATCTACATTCAAAAACAGTAAGCAAATGATAGAACTGGGAAATTATTTAAACAGTAAGAGTGGCACAGAAATCATATATTCAAGAAAAATTCTCTAAACATTAAGCCCAACAAAAAAGCTGTGAATTGTGAAATATTTATACATGCACATTGGGAACCAAGTTGAAATTTGAGATTCTCTACATGCAAAAAACAATTGTTAGATGAATTTTACATATATTTATATTGTTTAAAAATAACCTAATTAACCTTTTTCTTTGAATTTCCTTGCTCAATTATTTCAGTTTATTATTATTATTGTCCTTTTAATTTTTTCATAAATAATTTGTTTATTTTTCTGCTAATTATATTTATACTAGTCAAATTACAGGAATGGATGTTTTAACCTGCTGGAACAAAGATTTATGTGACACACAGAAGATGGTCTTTCTTTCAAAACCAATGCAAGCTATAAATAATTCCACTTTTCTTAGCAGTTGATTGTTGAGCAGTAAAGGGTATACATAGAAGCCGAATTGGATTGATTATGCAACTGAGAAAAATTCTCCACATGCAAAAATGTAATATAAAATCAGAAGAATGAATTTACTAAATAAAAAAATTGTTGATACAATAACAAATAATGGACAAATGGGCAAATAATGGATAGTCCTTGATCAGTGGGGGAAAAAATGACTTTATTTAGATAAATTTAATAAATTTTAGGGTCATCAGAGTAATAAGAAAACATAGATATTAATAAACACAAATAATTATCAAAATCTTAAAAATGAAAACAAATAATCAAACATGAAGAAAAAACAAACTTGAAAATTGTTCTTGTACTAGCAAAACTCAATATTTGTTCTCTGACTACTCCAATGCCACGGTCATCAGATGCATTTAACTATAAAGAAAACAATATTATATTTAAATGCTCATGCTCTGTTGATAAAAATTTTAAAATAACATAACTGCCAAGTTAAATAATGAAATAAAGTTAAATGTGAATAAAAGTTATTGTTTCACATTCTAATATAGTTCAACTTTTAATAAATACTAATATTTTTAAATCGTGGTATATGCTGAATATTGCTAAAGGGCATAGGATAGACAAAGAAGGTTTGATACATTTACAAAATTTCCCAACAGATATATCATATATTCTACAAATATGTGAAGCATGTGATTTGTGTACAAATAATGAATTGGTTTAAAGCATAAAATGCAATACAAATCAAGATAAATAAGCATATGTACATTTTGAAAATCAATTGGATTTCCTTCGTCAGTGCAAAAAGTCTGGACCAGTCAGCATTCATACTCATTTGTATATACTAATATTAAGGACCTTTTAAGAATTTTTGGAGAAAAATTAAGGACCTTCCGAAATATACAATTATAAACTATAAACAAAGTTTAAACATATAAATAAATCTTTTCATACTTAATTTTAGTTCTAAATCATTAAACATATTTTGTATTTGTATCGTAGAGTTTCTGCTCCTGCTTTCAAAGATAAAGAGTTAGTATTCTTATCAATTTTTACATCCATACCTGCCAACATTAGAGAATAGATATAAAGTAGATAGTGCGATGAGCATTTTTACAACACTCTACAATTCAGTGTATAAACTGTTCAATATCAC
This sequence comes from Amaurobius ferox, assembly GCA_951213105.1. Classification (NCBI taxonomy): domain Eukaryota; kingdom Metazoa; phylum Arthropoda; class Arachnida; order Araneae; family Amaurobiidae; genus Amaurobius; species Amaurobius ferox. Next base: position 133,646,453 of record OX578136.1, read on the forward strand.
TTAGAGAAAAATATGGCTTTTGTTTACATCACTCAAAAAATATATGCCTTAAAAAAAAAAATAATAACTCACTATACTTACATAGTCAGTGTATAAAAAACATATCAGTGACATAAACAGAGAGCAATTTTAGAGGGGCTTAAAACAAAAGATGTTCACTTCTCAAATTGTAAAATTACAAATAAACTAAATTTAGTTAGATTAATGTGGATAGAAAAATGCTTTTGAAACTCTTGCCTAGAAAATAAGGGGAAAAAAATTATATTCTGAAATCCCTCATTTTGAGCATATTTGAAAGAAAATAATCCTTCATTTGCATGTAAACTACAAAGATGTGAAATACTATTTAACTAATTTGAGATTTTATCAAAAATAAGATGGATGAAAAAGGATGTTTAAACATTATACTGGAATTTAATCTATCCACGTGAAATCATACATAAGGAGTGACATAAGGCATATACAATTATAAACTATAAACAAAGTTTAAACATATAAATAAATCTTTTCATACTTAATTTTAGTTCTAAATCATTAAACATATTTTGTATTTGTATCGTAGAGTTTCTGCTCCTGCTTTCAAAGATAAAGAGTTAGTATTCTTATCAATTTTTACATCCATACCTGCCAACATTAGAGAATAGATATAAAGTAGATAGTGCGATGAGCATTTTTACAACACTCTACAATTCAGTGTATAAACTGTTCAATATCACTTAGAGAAAAATATGGCTTTTGTTTACATCACTCAAAAAATATATGCCTTAAAAAAAAAATAATAACTCACTATACTTACATAGTCAGTGTATAAAAAACATATCAGTGACATAAACAGAGAGCAATTTTAGAGGGGCTTAAAACAAAAGATGTTCACTTCTCAAATTGTAAAATTACAAATAAACTAAATTTAGTTAGATTAATGTGGATAGAAAAATGCTTTTGAAACTCTTGCCTAGAAAATAAGGGGAAAAAAATTATATTCTGAAATCCCTCATTTTGAGCATATTTGAAAGAAAATAATCCTTCATTTGCATGTAAACTACAAAGATGTGAAATACTATTTAACTAATTTGAGATTTTATCAAAAATAAGATGGATGAAAAAGGATGTTTAAACATTATACTGGAATTTAATCTATCCACGTGAAATCGCACTTAAATTAGACATACTGCAAAAAATGGATCAATGTTCTTGAAGCATCTGGGCGTTTTAGCTTTAGCTAGTGGTTTTCAAATCCACTGGTCTTCTACAGCACAACATCACTGGAAGTCTTTCTTTTGAAGATTTAATGCCGACACATTTGTCATCCTTCACACACATAGTTTTGTCGGGCAAAACTCTAAATAAAAGACCAGTTTCATAAGAGTGTAAATGTCCTTAGCCTTGTAATATCCACACACAAATTTTCAAGTTTTTCAACCCACTCTTTCACCAGCTGAGGGTCCACTGACTTTGCTTCCCCACAAATTGATTTAAATGACACATTATGTACAAAACTTCTGCAACCAACCACTGGAAGCCTTGAAATCATTGTTTCCCAATAACTCAGCCACTTCTTTGCCTTTTCTACAAGTAAAGGTCCACTCACAGGAAGATTATTTGCATGAGCAGCACAAAATCAAAAACATGAGATTGAATCGATATTGTTGATCTTCATCAACTAAACTCATCTAAGCATTTTCGTTGCTGTTCAAAATTCACATATTCTTGATTTCCACTTGGCTTTTTTTTTTAGCAAATATTCAATTTGTAATTTTTACACTCTGAAATGCTCTGAAATTTTCCTTAAACTTGTTATCTCTTTTTCTGCAAAATCAATAATTTCTATCTTTTCTTTCAACGTCAATTATTTTTGCTTACATGACATCGTGACAATGGCTAAAACTTAAAACTCACACTGGTAAGGAATGCACAGCTTATTCTACTGAAATTTACAAGTTTTCAACAAACACTTCATCACGTGGTATACATTCTATTCTAAGAAAAGTTGTTTTAATTCTGGGAACAAGGGGGAAGAATAACTCAGAAGAATGCATAGAATGAAAGAACGTAGATGGGGGAAGAAGAAACCCCCTCCACCCCTTTCCCCATATTAGATGAGAAAACACTATTAGAAATAATACTGTCTCGTTTTTCTATATTAAGAATGACAGACATTTCCCTCACCTATTCTTTTGTAGATCAATTGCTACTAAGTCATACATAATAGTATTTTTCTGATTTCTAAGAAATAAAGATCCACAACTCATAAAAGACTATTTTTATGATTAACATTCAGACTTGTAATATGAAATAAAGGCACTTCTTAACGAAAGCTACATTTTTCTGATTTCTAAGAAATAAAGATCTACAACTCATAAAAGACTATTTTTATGATTAATATTTAGACTTGTAATATAAAATAAAGGCACTTCTTAAAGAAAGCTACTAAAACATGCAAATTCATGTAAATCTACAAGTTTTATTCTAAACAATCAAATTTCAGAACATACTAAAATCCTGAAAAAAAAATGCATTGGTCTACCCGAACTCCATCTGCTATCAGGAGTATCCACTAATGGGGAGCGAAATACATTAACATCCTATTTCAAGGGATTGGGGATTGAAAAATTGTCCATAAACAAGGAGTGTCTGCTAAAGGGGAGTGCCAGTTAGTGGAGGTTTGACTGTGTGTGTATGTATATATACAAGTATTCTTGTATATATACAAGTATACTTGTATATATATATATATATAATATTAAAATAGTAAATCCAATGGTAGAATGGAAGAAGTAATTCATGATACACTATCTTAAAAATTTTTTAAGCCTACAGAATACAATGAAATAAAATAAAATTCAACAATAAAGAGGAAATTATAATACAAATTACAGTTCAGAAAGCTAAAGATAATCAACAAATGTCAATGGAGGGGAATCGAAAAAAGGAATACCAAAATAATCAAGCATTAAAGCTTGGACATGGAAGAGCTCTAGGCTTAAAAATAATTCATTTCAATAAAATTCTTTATCAAGTCCTAATATTTTAAACGAAATGAACACAAAAATGCTTGTTTCTGAAACACAAGATAGATTTTATCTATAAACATGTGTCATTAGGACGACAAGCATAAAGATTGAAAAAATAGAAAGGAAACATAAATACCTTAAAATACACAGCAAGTGTACAATCGTGACTAGCAAAAAATGACTAGACCAATGTTGCCATTCCATAAAGTGTAAAGAAGTGATTTACTGTTGCCAAAGTGAGTAATAAAAACCGTACTGCGTAATGGCAGTAAAATGTGATATTCTACAGTAAAAGCTGCAAAATAGAAAGATGAAAATATATTGTAATGTAAAAACAAGAGAATGTAGAAGTAAGGCTAAAATAAGATACTAAGGAGAGAATATTATGAATTTTAGGCTAATCGAAATTTATTAACTACACCATTTACTAAATATGCTGGATATTAATATAATTTACTGGTAATTATGAGGTTATTTATGTGCAAAGCATAAAATTTTTTATCTGATGATCTATAAATTCTAAAAAGTTGATTAAGTATAATATTTCTAAACAATTGGATCGAGTTGCAGGAATTAAAAGGTAATATTTCATTAATATTGAATTTAAAAAAATCTATTTTATCATATAAATTAGTAACTATACCATTAGTAGGTTCTATAATTAGATTTAAATCCAAATAATTAATATTTTTACTAATACTAGTAGTTTCATTAGGTATTAATTCCAAATTATCCGGATAGAAATCTATATCTATGACATAATTATCAGTAAATACTAAACAAATCAGATCATCTACACAGGGTTCCCACTAAGTCAGGAAAAGAGGGGGAGAATTTCTCTCCTTCCAAAAAATTTTGGGAGAGATTTTCTGTTATAAGGAGAGACACTTAAAATTTCATTTTTTTTTTATCATGCTAATTTAGAAAGTAATAAAAAAGAAAGTATTAACTATAACTCATATTCTTCGACATTTAAATTTTTTAATTCTTAAAACTAACATTCTTTTAACATTCTTACTAACATTCTTTTTAAAAATTAATTAGGAGTCGTTTAAGTATTAAGTAAGAACATTTTTGGTAATTTTATAGCTCCCCCCCCCACTTGTTAGCAAAAATACTCAAATTTCTGACTTCCCCCATGCTTACGTTATGATTTTATTTGCTGACATAAAAACGTCTACATGGGTTATTTTATGTAAAATGACTCACATGCGAATTTACGATTTTTTTGTCTGTAAACTGAAAACGTCGAGGGCCGACTGTATTTACTTTATATTTTGATTTTTAAAATCATTTTATGATCAATTTTCATGCAGCAATAGCAATTCAAAACTTTAACGATTTTTGATCGCCGAAGGCGAATATCGACGAAAACTATTTCACTAGGCAAATAGAATTAGGTAATAAATTTGACTTTATGTTTGAAAATGGATTTTTTTTTTGTATTTTTTACAAAACTTGCAGAACATAAGGATTGCATCGTCCTTTTGTTGAATCTCAAGCCAGTCATGTGATTTTAGCCATTTTGTTTGACTCGACTTTTTTCTTTTTGTTTTCAAAATAGCCCTTTATTTCATAAATAATACGTTTGTAAAATAATTTTTCTGTATAAAATGCGAAACAATTACAAACACTGTAGTCGATGCAAATAGATTGGAAAAGTGGGAAATATTTTTCAAATTAAACGAGGTGCGCCGAGGATAGCGTACAAATGCAGATTTTCGTGATGCTGCTGCAGAATAACCTTTCATTTTATTAATAATACGGTAGAAAAATGGTTTGGTTTTTATTATTTGTATATTAAACGACATAATTATGAAAAAATTGAGTCGATGCAAATATATTGTGAAAATGGCAAAAAGATATTCATTAGTCATCTCTCCTCAGAAAATGTGGGAATCGCCGTATGCGAACGCTGTTTTCGCAATTGCGGAGAAACAGATTTTCAGATCATGTAAGAAAGGAATGTCTCTGATAAAAAATTCGTTGCTTTGTTCAAATTTTGTATTTGGGCATATATGGCCAATTTCACGACATTTTCGGGATTTTTGTAACCTGTAGACATACTGTGTACGGGGGAAAGGATTTTCATCCGCGGAAAGAAGAAAATTTCTCGAGCAAAACACAAAAAATGCGGGAAGTACACGGAAAGAGCATAATTCAAATCCGTGAAAGAATCCTATAAAAAAAAAAAGCAAAATTTTATTTGATCGAATTTGCCACCCGCGCAAGCTGAGGGGACACTTATAGTTTTCTATAAAATATCTCTCTAATTAGAAACACGTAGTACTTTAGTGTACCCAAATCGCGATTGACTGCGATTCAGACGTAGCTACGAAATCGCGGTCCGCGACCGCTCGGCAATCGGCCCACGATTCGCAACAACGAGGCAACTGATCGCGATTTGCGGTCGTGAAGCAATCGGCCCGATCTCCGATGCCCGATCCCGATCGGGCATCGGATTTCTCGGTATCCAATTTGAAGGAAAAAATAATTTTAGGCCGGAACTGGAGAGAGAGAAATTCTCGCGCAGTTTAAATTTTTACGAGAGATTTTTCATGGATTTCGCGAGAATCTCGCGGGTTCGCGCTGAAATGGAAACCCTGCATCTACATATCTATAAATTTTATAATCTGTAGAAGTAAAGAAATTTTCATAATGATATAGGTATAAATTAGCTAACATACTGCTACTACAGCCACCCTGTGGAACACCTGAGACTTGTAAGTATAATTTATTACCTTGAAAAATATAATTATTGAAAAGAACAAAATGGAGAAGTTTAGAAAAATTGGGAAATTTAGGTAGGTGAGAATGATTAGTAATATAGGCATTATATAAAGCTAATATGACATCATAAAGATCAGTCATCCTAATATAATTAAATAGATCTTTAAAATCAAAAGTTTGAAATCCTATTATTTTATCTAGTGATGTTAATTTATTTTTTAATTCTTTACTATTATTTAGAATAATGTAGTTATCACTAGAATCACGTAAATTACTATTTAGTACATTTAAATAATTTAGTAATAATTTACTAGCAGTAGTAGAGTATGAATTATGACCACTAGTTACAGTTCTAAATTTAATAGGATTTTTATGAAATTTAGGAATAAGCACAATACATGGAAATTTCAAAAATTTATTATTAATATCTAAATCACTATACATATTGATAATTTTCAATTTGATACTATTAACAGAGTGTGAATAATGAGTGTGAATGTGAGTTTAAATAGACTATTATTTTTTAAATAATCTAACAGATATTGTATATAGAATTTTTTACAGATAATAGCATAATTATTAGAGGCTTTATCAACATAAGTAATAACAAAAGATTTACATAAATCATTTATAGAGTGTTTTATATTATCCATATTATACATAGATCTAGCGAAATTGATACTCCAAATGGCATTTTTAATAGACTTTAAAATAGTAAATTTCCACATATTAAATGCCTCTAAAAGCTGAGCATATATATATATATATATACAGAGTAGGATTTAAAAGTTCCCAGACTGAGTCTATAACTTAAAAAATATTATCAATTAAAATGCTGAAACACATCCTCCTTTGAAATAAGACCCTAGTCCAACAACACACTTTTGCCATCGCTTGTAAAGGTCATTGAAACACTTCTGGAATCCATTTTTAGCCATGTCCTTTAATTCAGCCTGCGGTTCACTTTTAACTTCATCTGCGGATTGAAATCGACGACCCTGCAAGCGATTTGCCAGTTCAGGAAATAGGCTGAAGTCACAGAGGGCGAGATCAGGGGAGTAAGGAAGATGTGGCAAAACAGTTGTTTGCGTTTTTGCAAGAAAGTCAGCAATGAGGAGGGATCGGTGTGCAGGAGCGTTGTCATGCAAAAGCACCCATGACTGCTCAGCCCACAGTTTTAGTCTCTTCTTCTAGATCGACTCGCGCAAACTCTATGCATAATGCCCTGGATATCGAAGAACAACTCTAGCATGACCTTCTCTTTAGAGCGATCTTAGTGGAGGTTGTGGTGATTTCCACACTGCCGATGCTCTCTTGGATTGCGGGTCATATTAAAAACACCATTTCTCGCCTCCAGTAACAATTCTGCCAAGTAGGGTAGGATCTTTGTCAACAGCCAAAATTAAGTCTCCTGCCATTTCCATTCGAATTGCCTTTGGTCTTCGGTGAACATGCGGGGAACAATGTGCTGACACACCCTATGCATGTTAAGATCCTTAGTCAGCATCCGTTGACATGTGGCCTCGGATATCCCAACTGATTCTGCTATTTCCGCTATTGTTTGCTGCCTGTTCCCACCTACCATCGCAGAAACCTTTTCGATGTTTTCAGCGGTGCGGGAAGTCTGCGGATGGCCAACGTGTTCATCGTCTTCGGTACTTTCCCTGCCTTCTCTGAAATGTCGATGCCACTCAAAAGCTTAAGCTCGCGATAATGTATTACTGCTGTACATATGTTTCAACATTTCGTAAACCTCCGTAGCACTTTTTTCCAAGCGAGCACAAAATTTAATATTAATTCTCTGCTCAACAAACACCATTTCTTTCAATCGCCGGTTACTAAGTGCACCCGTCTACAAAATAAGATGCTGTGGCGACCCACAGACCACGTGATTTGGGTCAAACCACTTTTAGAAGAGGGGGAGAATGTAGTAACACAGAAACGTTATCGTAGTCACTCTACCGCAAATATTTTTAAGTTATAGACTCAGTCCGGGAACTTTTGAATCCTACCTCGTATATATATATATATATATAATTAAAAAAAAAACTATATAATGTTTTGTAAGTTAATAAGAATCACCAAGGATAAGCATCCCTTGGTGAGTCTTATTAACTATTATTATTTCTTATTAACTCTTATTCTCCATAAAATTTCATTGAATATTAAGATTCATAACTACTTTTCAATTTGTTTTACAGAAGTAGATGATAAATTTTATATTAATAAGTATAACAAATAAAAACATGCATACTTCAAGAACCATACTATTGAATTCGACAGGTGAGTAAATTTGTTTCGCACAGGCAAGTATAGTAGACGTTTTACCAGTACCAGGTGGGCCATAGAAGAGAAGATGAGGGAGCTTATCTTCTTTTATAAATTTAGTAACTGAAAAAGTAAAATTATCAATTATTACATAAATGAGAAGGTAAATTTGTCGATAAAATAAGGAAAATGAACAGTAACAAAATGATATTATATTACAAGTTAAATACATATGTATGTTATGTAAATCAGAAATGTATAAATTATATAGTGATAGAATATAGTGATGCGGAATAACATATAATAAAGATATTCAATGTATTATCATTCAATGAGCTAAATTTTACCTTATGGAATATTAGGTTTAACAGCTTCACTCCATTACTTTTATTTTCCTTACTATGCAAACATAGTACAGTGGAGCACTGCTGTTTATACGTCTTGTACATTTATACGTTGTTTCAGCTTTTCAGCACAATCCCGATTCATTCCTAACCATATAATTGTTAAAATATTTCGTTTATTCGATGCAAAACTTTGGTTATATGCCATTTTTCCAATTTTTCCCACTGATAAATTTTTCTAAAATTCAAAAATTTTCATTCGGATAGAACATTTGGGAATTGCCACCACGAGGGTAGATGTACTCTGACCACTGTTACATAGGTTGCCACTGTTACAAATTTAGCGAGCTTTTCGATTCCTAAAGCATTCTCGCTCAAGCTGTCAAATTTATATGGCAACCCTAAACTGCCTGCTGCGAGTAGAAATCACCCCTACCGTAAAATGACCAGATGCTTACAAAACGAAAAGAATGAACAATGAGAGGGTCTATTCACCAGACTCTTGTTTGATAAGCAGTTCATTCTCGAATCAAATTCCTATGCTTTTGAGAGCTCATGTTTCAGTATTGCTGTTCAATCTGTTGGTTATTATCATTCTATTGGTTTCTTAAAATTTTAACGTTCTCCAAAAATGTCCCGAAAACGTAAAGCACTTTCATTAAAAGTTAAAATTGAAATTTTAAAAGAATTTGACAGAAGTACAGGATTAACAAAAGTACATTTGGCTAAAAAACTGAATATTCCAGTTTCTACTATGAAAACTATTGTCTATGAAAGAAAAAAAAAAAAAAATCGAGGGCATTGTAGCAGCTTGCGGAAACTCTGCGTGTGCAAGAAGGCAAATTTCTTGAAGTATAGGACATTTTGTTTTAGTTTCTAACACAATGTTGTGCATTATATATTACCGTGAGTGGACCTATGCTTATGGGAAAAAGCAAAGGAAATTGAATTGAAACTGGATGTAAAAGATGCATGTTTTTCATCTGGATGGCTTCTCAAATTCAAAATGCAACATGGAAATTTAAGCCAAGTGGTAAGCGAGGAATCTAAAGATGTTCCAACTTAAATTGTTAACGAATGGTTAAAAAATTTGCCGAATAAAATTAATGGATACCAACTGAAGGACATTTACAATGTTGATGAAACAGGCCTCTTTTATCATCTCATGCCTGCCAGAACTCTCGCATTTAAAGGTGACAATTGCAATGGTGGAAAAAAAATCTAAAGATCGCCTCACTGTTTTACTTTGTGCCAAAGCTGATGGAAGTGATAAGATGACTCCTCTAGTCATAGGGAAATCACGGAAGCCAAGGTGTTTTGCAAAAGTTAAAACATTGCCAGTAGGTTATGAAGCAAATACAAAAGAGTGGATGACAGTTAAAATTTTTACTGAGTGGACTCAAAAAAATGAATAACGATATGAAACAACAAAAACGTAAAATTTTACTTTTTATGGATCAATGTACTGCTCACCCCAAGAGACAGACTTTCTGAAAAATGTGAAAGTGGTTTACTTTCCACCAAATTGCACAAGCAAACTACAATCCCTAGATCTGGGAATAATAAAAAACTTAAAAGTGTACTACAGAAAGTGTTTAATTCAGCATGCTTTTTAAAGCATCACTACAGGAAACTTCCAAGGAAGGATAAACATGATCTCTCTAGCATGGACTCAAGTCAAGTCTGAAACAATAAAAAATTGTTTCATTAAAGGAAGGTTTTCAGATCCAAAATTAGATGAATGTGATACCAATGACGACAGTGATGTCAACGCTGGAGATGATGAAACTGTGATCATGGATGAAGACTGGAATCTTCTGAGATCAGAAATTACTTTCGAGGAGTACGTGAATTGTGATACCGGCATAATGACTTCAAAATGAATCACAATTGATGAATTAATAGAAGACAAATTGTCTGATGCTAATTTAAGTAGCGAAGATGATGAAGAAGAATGTGAAGAAGTTATCCCGCCTTCCTTTAAAGACACCATGGACTCCACTGATAAACTTATTTTGTTTGTCAAAACACCAGCGAAAAAACTTTCAAAGACCTTAATTCGATTCATAATGCTGTAGTCATTACTCACATTTAATCCACACGTCAGACAACGATTAAAGATTTTTTTAATTAACATCTACCTACATACATATAAATCATATGAAACAAGATGTGTATTTACTTAAGATATTTATGTATGTATGTATGTATGAAAATAAAGGTATGATTTTTTTCATTTTTAGGATTGTAAATGTTTAAATATAATAATTTAATAAATATTATTTTCAATATAGATAATATCTTAAAAAAAATATATATATTACTTTTAAATAAATTAGGATGATTTGTAGCATTAAATTTGTAATAATCAAAGTTGTTTCTTAAAATTCCAATTATACGTCTTTTTCGAATTTCCCTTGAGAAACGTATAAACGCTGCTCCACTCTATATGATATATAAATGTCAACACAGAAAGAGTTCTGCCATATGGTTTTCAGCTCATTGCCCCTTGGTTTTATGCCCTGTAAGTAAGGAAATTATTACAATAGAATAAAGAGCTGATGTGGGCAGCACATGACATTCCCTATATAATACAATGAATTTACTTCTTTTACAGTGAAAAAATGAAGATTCACAGCACAGTGCTTTCAATGTTGAATTGTAAATTTGGTGTTTTTCCGGATGGCAACATGTAACACTATTTCAAAGTACCCAATTAAATTATATTTCACACAACTCTAAATAGATAATTATAAATACTGACAGAGTTCTCAAGTAATATAGTCCATATATTAAAATATTTTAATAATTCATCAATTTGGTATCAGTTTTGTAATTTTGACAATAATTTACATTAATTTGAGATAAAATATTGTCAAGTTGGCCATATTTCATTAGATTATTTGTCAAGTTCACCAAATGTATCCCCAACTGTCACAGACAAATGGAGAGAAGAACATTTCTTATATACTGGACGGTATGCCAGTTGTATAACAAAATTCAAAATTTGCAAACCATTACCTCCCATTAACATCATTTTCATCAGTTTGGTGACATTTTTATAACTTTTAAGACATTTTCATCAATTTGGCAACATTTAAAAGAGTCGCCAAGTTGGTGATATCACACCAAATTCATCACTAAGTATTACAGATGGATGTAGAAATGTGTTATTAGATTCACATATTTTTCCAAGATATTGAATTTTCATGAATTAGTCACCATTTTCATTGATTTAGTCATTTTTACAAATTTGGCGGCATTTTTATCAATTTCACAACATTAAAAAAAAAAAAAACTCACCAAGTTGGCAATATTTGGCTAAGTTTATCAAGTAATTTTACAACGGTAAATTAAAACTAAAAAAAGTCTCAAGTAAAGCTAAAATTAATTCACTCTACTATCAGCAGAATATTTTAGAACCAATTTTTGAAAAAGAAATTCCAACTTTATATGGGAAGGACATCAATAAAGTTGAGCTTCATATGGACAAAGCCTCTAGTCACACGTCTAAGTCAACTACCGTATATTTACCAAAGAATGAATCAGAAACAGGAATAAAATGTATCCCTTTGGGATTCAGGTCCCTTCACGGGATGACTGGAGGAAGACTCCTACCTACAACAAAAAGTGTATTGTATCGTACACTGATGGCTCCAAGTTAGGTATTAGCTCTGGTGCTGGAGTATGCTGTCCAGATGATGGGACAAAAGTGTTTTACCCACTTGGCAGCTAAGCTACTGTCTTTCAGGCTGAGGTCTTTGCTATTCTAATGTGTTGTAAAATTTGCTATAACAGAAACTACAGGAGTAACCACATCTATATCTGTTCTGATAGCCAGGTTGCTCTTATGGCTTTAGGGAAGTCTACTAGGACCTTTTCCCTTGTCTGGGAGTGCTATACTGCACTTTGCAATATTGCCAGCAACAATCAAGTCACACTTTACAGGGTGCCTGGACAATAAGGCATTTCAGGTAATGAATTGGCTGATGAGTTGGCTAGAAGAGGTTTGAGCACACCCTTTATTGATTCAGAGCCATCTTTGGGAGTCTCTGATGAACTGATCAGAACTGTTTATGGCATCTTTAGGAAGCTGCAGTGCAAGAACTGGCGCAACATCAATGGCCAATGACGGGCGAAAGAACTGAACTGTAAGTACCCTAGTATGCATCATAGGGAGCTATTCAAGCTCAATAGAACTGGCATTAGAAGGGCTGTTGGGCTCCTTACTGGGCACTGCACTCTTAAAAGACACTTAAGCATTATGGGTGTCACTAAGGACCCAATCTATAGAGGCTGTAAGTACAGAGAAGCCACACATATACTCTGAGTATGAAGTGTTTTTTGCCCATAGGTTCAAGCATTTGGGTCGATATGTGATCAAGTCTTGGGAGTTGCAGGATATTCCTGGCAAGTGCCTACTGATTTTTGCCTCAGCTACTGGTCTCTTTTCTTAGGGACTGCTTCATCTTTTGGGGACAGTACAATAGACCTCTGGTCGCTGTGCTAGGGTCTCTTTGAACCACCCACCTACAAGTCATACGCCATCCCATTTAATGAAATACCTGTAAAATCACCTGATGCTTCTGCTATGGGTTTTTGCACTTTCAGTTTGTTAAAACAAGCCTTAGGAAAATGGAATCCAAGAACACTGAACACACTTTGGAAAACGACCTAAGAGGAGTGGGATAAAATTGACATGATGGTGCTAAAAAAAGTTTACTTTCATGGAAAATTTGAGCTACAGCTACAGTCAAGAATTAAGACTATCAGAAGCAAATTGTCACAAGAAATACGCCCTTTATGCATAAAAATTAATTATCAAAAGTTGTTATTGTTGTTGTCATGTACCTAACATTACAATTAAGGAAGAATGAGTGCACTGCTTCTGTTTAGTCTAATGACCCGGGGCACCCGAAGGTAGAAGTCTGACTTCCGCCCCAAATAAGACATTACAACATCCATGCCCGCAGGCGGGACTCGAACCCGCAATCTGGCAGCCGAGCCATCACGAGGAAACGCCTGCCTCTTTGACCGCTCGGCCACCACATCGGCAATTATCAAAAGTGTTTCCCTAAAGTGCAAATGACCTTCTGTAGTCACCAAAATTTCGTCAAGCATTATGGCCGGAGAAGTAAGTCATTCTTATAGTACATAAATGGCTATTGACGAATTGTTACGCATCTAGATACAAAACTATTTACCCAAACAACTATTATTACAAGCAACTAGATATATTATAAAATTATTACCCAAAGTATCTTCTTGAATGGAATGAACTAGATCCACAAGAGTGATGTTAACAAATTTATTGCATGATATTACATATGAAAAAGTGAACATATTTCACAATAGTTAATGCTAAATTTTGTGATTTTTTGATAAATTTATTTGAAAAGTGTGCAATATCTCGAAAACGGTTCATGCTAGCATTTTAAAGCTTATGTCAATCGTTTTCTAATGAAAAATTGCATTATTTACATAATTTTATTAAAGATTTTGATTTTTTAATAATTATTTTCAAAATTTCATTCGAAATTTTTGGGGGTTCTGAACATTTGATTGCAATTAAATTAAACAGTAAGCTTCCAGTATTCACTGATTATAATTTTTGTACCAAATTTCATTTGAATCGCTCAATTCGTTCGTGAAATATAGTCACCACAGACTAACTGACACACACACACATCATCATTATCATCATGGTGCTACGGCCCTTGACCTCCTTTAAGATTTTTGACCATTTTTTTCTATTGGTCTTTTAAATCCTCCTCTACCTGCTCCTTCCATCTGACCCTAGGTCTTCCTCGGAATCTTGAACCCACCTGGGTTTCCCTCCAAAAGCTTTTTAGTAACTCTCCTCTCCTCCACCCTCATCATATGTCCGTGCTACTGACACACACATATCACCTCAAAAACGTTCAATATGTGTTGAGGTATGCTTGAAATGTGCTCTCTTGTCAGAAACTCGAATTCGAATTTTCGTCTCAGTCACAATAGTTTCCCTTTATATGCACATAAAGAATGTAATGTAACTATGTATATAAGGAAAGTACAAATAAAACTTGAAACAAATTTTGATAAATTTGCATATTTTGAGCATTGCACACCATGATTCTCCATTTAGAATTGAGATCAGGAACCTACAGCTCTTGACACGAGAAATTGTAGCTCATATTTTGTTCAATGCTAATTTAAGTCCTTAATACTTATTTCGCAAAATATTAATATTTTTTTTAAATAAACATTAAGATGAAATATTTCAATTATTATTCATTAAAAAAATCTATATATATTATACTCCAAAATTGAAATTTGCGGGATATTTAAGAAAGCAAATCTTTAAATATTAGGTACACACAGTATATACAAACTTATGAAAATTCTAAATTATACAGATTTACTGTAAACATAATTATAAAATTTTAAATATATTTTATGCCACTATACTCTTTACCATACAAATGAAAAGTAGAAATTGAGTCATTCCATGTCAAATCAACACAAGCAAATGTAATTTTTTCCCGCACCGTCTCTGATGTTTTTAAAATTTGGTAGACCAATTAGATTTACTAAGAATGTAAAGCACGCAAAATTTTAACCTCCTAGGTCTATTTGTTTTTAGTTATATGCATTTAAAACGGGCCATAAATGTAAAATTTAACCTCCGATGGCTACATTAAAATTACCGTAACTCCTGTTCTACTTAACACACAGAAACAGTTTTGGTATCGTTTTGAGCTCTTTAAATAACCTTTAAAATGATATTAAAAACACATGAAGTTCTTTTTTTCGGGGGGGGGGGGGGGGGGGGGATTTCAAGGTCATAGTATTTAACCTTTGACCTTGAATTGAGCTAAAAGTTGAATTTCTTATTTTTCACTATATTTTACTCTTGAATACTATAAAATCTTAACTACATGTATACCGATTTTCAAAATAGGCACTCAATGGGATCACACACACACAAAAAAAAATAATTAGAAACAAAAAATATAATATTTAAATATTGACATAACCCTTTGGCAGGCTGTTTTTTGTTTTTTTTTAATAATGCTGCAGTTTTATATACAACCTAAAATTAAATTACTACTGGTTTTTCCATGAGCACAATTTTGCATTTGCCACTATTTTTTCTTTTACAGTTATAGTGTAAACTCTTCCTGTCACTGTGGTGGGATCAACTATTGCTAATACATCTTGCACAGGTACCAAAAGTACATCTGGCTTATTTGAAAATTTGAATGACTGAGAAGGTCCAGATGGATAGAGAAAACCTAATTTAACTATTGCATTATCTTGCATTATCAATTACACATGTCATTTTAAATCGGTTTGAAACATTGATTGTTGTTTTGCATTAAATGAATGGCAAATAAGAATTTGTAACTTTTCACAGAATTAATCAAGGAAGTCATCGGACAATTTGGTGAAAGTTTCAAGTGTATCTCTGTCCACAGATAATTACTGTTTATATGTTATAGTATCCACCGTATTCACATCCATCAAGCTTCTTAACCTCTCCTTTAGAATTGACATACGGTCAGCTTCCACACATTCTTTACAATCCACTAGGTAACAAGCAGGCTGAGGAGGATTACAAATTATTACAGTTATGCAATCCTTATAGATCTTCAAAGGAACATTTTCTTCGGACATTAGTTCAGAAATTTTTCCACCTATCATCATTAATTTAAAATTTTGGTGAATAGTGCACACGTAAACAGAATGCACTTAATTGGTAAATTTAGCTGTTTTATAGCTAGAAAATTTCATTTGCAGCTATATTTGGCTATTTATGAATAAATCTGGTTTTTTTTTTATTAGGCTATTATATTTGGAGAACTGTCAAATCAACCCAATAAAATACTGAATCAAACAACATACCTAATGCTTGTAATAGTATAGTATTTTTATCCACAAAATCAAAAACTGCAGCATTACTAAAAAAAAAAAAATCTGTCAAAGGGTTATGTCAATATTTAAATATTGTATATTTTGTTTCTAATTGTTTTTTTGTGTGTGTGATCCCATTGAGTGCCCATTTTGAAAATTGGTATACACGTAGTTAAGATGTTGTAGTATTCAGGGGAAAAATATAATGATAAATAAGAAATTCGATTTTTAGCAATTCAAGGTCAAAGGTCAAATACTATGACCTTAAAATGCTTTTTCCCCCAAAACTTCATGTGTTTGATATCATTTTAAACATCATTTAAAGAGCTTTAAAAAGATAGCAAAATTGTTTTCGAATGTCAATTAGAACAGGAGTTACGATAATTTAAATGTAGCCATCAAAGGGTAAATTTTGCTTTTTCGGTCATTTTTAAATGCAAATAACTAAAACACTAATTCGCCCAGGAGGTTAAAATTTTGTGTGCTTTACTTTCTTAGTAGGTCTAACAAGTTTAGCGAATTTCATAAAAATCTGAGCTGGTGAGGAAAATAACTGTGTTGATTTGACATGAATGACTCAATTGAAAGATGTTGAAGGCCCAGACCACACGACCAACCCAGGGGGTTTATGGTATCCAATTGAAAGATGTGTGTAATCATATAGTTTATATATTTCCAATACAGAGTTGGACTGGCCTCTTGGTTTCAGACCCCCCCCCCCCCCCCCCCCCCCCATCATCACTTTACCAAGGTCGAATTCAAAAAATAAGATGTTTAAAAATATACTGTGATCCTGTTATTGCAATTCTTGAAGTGATATGACCCTTCATAAATCTTCCAAATTAAATGTGAAAATAATCCTGTTAACTAATCAGATAAATTATAAATACAAAAAACAAATGATTATAAACGCTTTTAATATAAATAATAATTTTGTTGTCTGTCAAAAACAAGATTTCATTATTATGCAAATATACATTTTGCAGCTCCAAAAGTTATAAAATTAATTGGTTTTACATGATTTTGGCTATCAACTTAAAAAAGTTCCCAACCTCTGATTTAGAAATGTGGAATACAGGTACAGCTAGGATTTCAGAAAAGAGAGAGACGTTGACAGTCAGCAGATGTTGTTTAAATAGAAGATAATGGAGAGTCAATGGGTTTAGTAAGCGAAAATGATGGGAGATTATGACCCTAAAATTTTGGACTATTAAGCAAGTTATATCACTATGCTTTTTTTTTCTCATAAAAGACATTTCCATTCAGATTTTATTCATTCAATCAGGAAAGGCGTATTTTATTAAATTCTATTTCTGTTTGTATTTTATGCAAAATTGGATGTTTCATATATTTTCACAATAGCAAAAAATAAATAAATAAAAGAAAAATAGTCAATCATGAATAAAATTTGACTAGAAAAGTCTTTTAAGTAAAAAAAAATTTACCACAAAGGATGCATTGGTATATTTGCGTCTAAAAAGTCATAAAAAATTGCTCACTAATACTTATTTTCATCATTAACCCAAAGTCCGTAATATTGTCCACTATTGGTTTAGTACCCTAACTCTACAAAAAATTATTTATTTATTAAATTATGGATCTAATACTATATATCAAATTTTTAAAATAGTATAGAAAAGTTTCTTACTTGTACGTATGATATCTTCATGAGAAATCAAATCATCTAACTTTTCTGGACGATACTTTTCAACCCTGCAAAAAGAAAATTAAATACCAAGCTGTAATATAGCAAATTTCATAAAAGAAAGTTTGGTACTTTTCCATTTCGCCAGTGCAAGTGATAAAGTCGCCAAAGATACTAAAACCGACGCCAAACGGAATATCCCCGCTGGTAACCTTTTACCGCCACATTTTAAAAACAAGTCGCGGCCATTTCTTATCAGTCACGTCTTTTTCCTAATACGTCAAAAATGGATGGAAAACCAATGAAAATTTGGGATTTGCCCAGAACAGAGGAAGAATCTGTCAGATTCTTTCAAGCGAAGGGCGTTTTGTCTAAAATTGCTACTTGTGATAATAATCATGAAATGGAATTGTATTTCGGAAACGAAATTCAATGGTGCTGCAACCTTTCAACTTGTCGCAGTAAAAGAAGTATCCTGAAAGGCACATGGTTTGAGTCATCGAAATTGAGTTTCTTGAAGTGTGTGAGGTTTATATATGGTTAGAGCAAAGAATTAACTTCAGTTAAATGGTGTGAAAAGCAGTTGGAAATCAGTCATGGAACAGTTGTGGACTGGAATAATTACATGTGCAAGGTTTGTGTGGATTCTTTGCTTAAACGTCAACAACGGAAAATAGGAGAACCCGATATGATCGTTGAAGTGGATGAAAGTATGTTCACAAAGTGCAAAAACAACGCAGGACGGATTCTACCACAACAGTGGATCTTTGGTGGAGTTTGCCGTGAAACAAAGGTGTCAAACCGCTTGTGAAGGTGCCAAACCGATCCATGAGCATTATATTAGAAGCAATTAAGAAAAATATCGAAAAAGGAACTATAATATATTCCGATTCATGGAAATCATATTGCACTGAAAAACTGGAAGAGGAAAGTTTCCAACATTTCAAAGTGAACCATAACTACAATTTTGTTGATCCGGAAACTGGAACGCACACACAAAAAATAGAAAGACTGTGGGGCAGCGCCAAATGGTGAAATAAGAAACACAGAGGAACGGCACGTCATCATCTAGAAAGTTATCTTGCGGAATTTATGTGGAGAAAAGAAACGAAAGACCCATTTGAAATAATTTTAAATGATATTAAAATGTTTATGCCTCCAAAGCAAAAAATTCTTAGAACTAACATTTATTAACATTTTTTTATGTGTATACTGTGTGTTGGCGCCAATAAAGTCTGCTTGGCGAAATGGAAAAGCACCGAAAGTTTAAATTTTAATTTACTATACAGAAATTACAGGCTTTTATATATATTATTGGTATACAGGGTACAAAATTTCCACTAGCCAGCAGTGAGTAGATTTTGACATCTGGCGAGGAAAAAAACTCTGTATTACATTCCCCCCTCTTAAATAAAGCTACAACATTGTGAAAATCAAAATTTTCAATGACATATTTTTAATAGCCATGCAAGATGAAAAATTTAAATTTCGGCATAAAAGAAATTAAAGTTTTGTGAAAGTATATTTATCTAGATGACTGGAGTGATTGAATAGATGTTATTTCAGCTGAATGGGCAAAATATAGGTTTAAAACTTTGTTCATTAAAAAACTAATGAACAAAGGAACTAAATGAAATTCCCCCCCCCCCCCCCCCCTTTGTGAGCATAGTTTCAGCCGTGTTTTAATCATATAAAAACCTCTTTTAGAAATAGACTACTAAAAACTAGCACAATGAATATTCTTTTAGTCATAGCTAAGTACTTATGGTCCACATTTGGATAATTTTAATCCTAAATTGGCTATTAATAAATGACATTTTTCAATTGATAAAGGTAGATATGTAAATAAAGGAAAAAATAGTTATCTACTTTATGTATGTTTATTTTCTTACAAATCATTATCAGTAAATACTATGATTTGTGCATACATAATACTTCACTGTTATGTGTATTTATGCTAATTTTATTTATATCAATAAATCATTGTAGAAAACTGAAGCTATGGTTGAGACTTCATTATTACCAGATTTAAAGGTCTTATTGCTGCAAGACATGTACAGCAATAATGTATGCACCGACAGTTAAATATTTACACAGACCCATGACTACCGGCCACTCAAACGACTACTGAAACTCCTCAGGTCAGTCGAGTGGTCTGGGAACAGATCCATGACTAGATAATTTGACACCTGAGGCAAGATTTGATACAAACACCTCTCTACTTTTCATTTATACTTTTGTGTAAAGAAAAAAGGTACCCAACACAGGACATTTTTCGTAGATTTACAAATTTTGAATTGGCGGGAAAACAATAATGCAGATTATGTTATTACAGATATGGCAGAGAATCAATAAGCTTATTGTTGTTGCTGATTACATGATAACTAATAAAAAATATTGTCTCCATCTTTCATACGTAAAATCCCATGGTGGCCGATTTTCTTAATAAAAAAAAACATAAATATTAATAGTAAATGCTCATTGGAATATGTAGGAACATAGTGCAAAAATTTTTTATAAATGGTCATGAAACCAAATATTCTTTTTTTTGTTGATTTCACATGGAATGCCCCAAGCATGATAATTTTAAAAATTTTATTATTTTGGTTTTACATGTATATATATAATGGGGTCAAATTTGGCTCTGAAAATGAATTTCCTATTCCCATACGGTCTTTAAACACTAATTATATCTTCTGTTTTATGGAGATGACTAAACTATATTTAATTCAACTAGTAATGTCAAAGGTTCTGAAATCCAAAGATTACGGCACGTACTTAATTCTTTCTTTAAGGCAGAGCTAGGATTTTTTCCTCCTTTGGGGATGCTAAAGCCCCATTAGACTTTTATTTGCAATGCATATCAAAATACTTTTAAAAATCGCTGGGGATGCTATTGAAATTTTTTGAGGTGATATGCTTCTCTTGTATCCACTAATCTATGCTAGAATTAAAAATAGTAGAAAGTTGAGACTTATAAATCGTGGTTAAGAAAATACTTTCTTAAGAAGGCTTAACATTTAGGGTTAAATTATTTAATAATATATTAAATTCTCAAGGAATCCTAAGTAACTTACCAAGGTAAACTATGAGTTACAATAGTATCAGTCATTTTGCAATACTTATTTATTTGTTACAAAAAGTTGACGATTTGTTTATACAAGAAAAAAAATATTCCCGCAAAATACAAGTTCCATGGTTAAAGTGAACAACTTTGCAATAAAAAATTACAATATTAAAATTTTGTAATGAACTAATTACATAATTACTGATTTTAAAAATACTATTTAATGCCTTATTATAAAATGGAAAAGACTAGTTTAAATCATTTTATAGACTTCTTGAAAATGAGGCTTAATGTCAAGAAATAATTTTTATCGAATTGTAAAAATAAATTAGATAGATAAAAGGTGTATTTACAAAATTTATTTCATAATACAAGTAACAGTGTAATATTTGAGACGGAAATTTTAATTTTAAGAAGCAAACATTTTTCTGGGTTACCATCCGTACCGGCGGAAATCGTCGCCAAGTTAAAAAGAAAATTAAGTAAAAGGCATTATAGAATGTACTTAATAAATATATTTTTATAATATAAATTGAGATGTAAAAGAAAAATTTGACTTTGGAACATAAAAACAACTTATTTATACGATATACGTGGAGATTGGGTTTTAAATTTTAAATACGTTACATTGTAACACGTGTTAGATAAGTCAACAGATTTCATACAATAAAAGAACTGGTAAATGAATAAAATTGACCAAGTTTGTGAAGTTGACTAAGACTCTTTTGAAGTAAAGTAAAAAAAGGAATGACCATAATATTCATTGAATTATGTAAAAAAAAATTTTAAAACAGTAAATAGAAAAAGTATAATTTAAATAAAGAAACGATTTGTCGCCAAATAAGGTAGCCAACCCTTGTGCCAGGAAATGGTTCTGCATAGGCTAGTCGACAGATGTGCATCAGCCAATGATAGCATGAGTTCGCATTTACGTTGCTGCTACCATGACGTCATGACTAAGCGTGCAGTATTCTGATTGGATAGAACTTCATGGAAGCTTCTAGAACATTCTATATATCCCTAAAAGGCGGCTGTTTCATACGCATGGCAATATTTCAGTCTTTCTGCCGTAACGCTTGCTGAGTGTTGGACTGATTTTTCAGAAGCTCTTCTCGTATACTAACGAAATGGCGTGTCCTGCTATAGGTATAGATCTTGGTACAACATATTCTTGTGTTGGAGTATTTCAACACGGTAAAGTAGAAATTATAGCTAACGATCAAGGTAATAGAACAACCCCAAGTTATGTTGCTTTTACGGACACTGAAAGATTGATTGGTGATGCAGCCAAAAATCAAGTAGCAATGAATCCTAGTAACACAGTTTTCGATGCAAAGCGTTTAATTGGACGCAGATTTGAAGATTCTTCAGTTCAGTCTGATATGAAGCACTGGCCTTTTGATGTTGTCAGCGATGGTGGCAAACCGAAAATTCAAGTCGAACATAAAGGTGAGAATAAAACTTTTTTCCCCGAAGAAATTTCCTCTATGGTGTTGACTAAAATGAGAGAAATTGCTGAAGCTTACTTGGGTAAAGCTGTCGTTAATGCAGTTGTAACAGTGCCTGCTTATTTTAATGATTCTCAGAGGCAGGCCACTAAAGATGCTGGTACGATTGCTGGCCTAAACGTACTCCGTATAATTAACGAACCAACTGCTGCCGCTATTGCTTATGGCCTCGACAAGAAAGGAACTGGAGAGCGAAATGTGCTTATTTTTGATCTTGGTGGTGGCACTTTTGATGTCTCTATTCTGACTATTGAAGATGGAATATTTGAAGTAAAATCCACTGCTGGTGATACTCACTTGGGTGGTGAAGACTTTGATAATCGTATGGTGAACCACTTCGTCCAGGAATTCAAGAGAAAGCATAAGAAAGATTTAACCACCAACAAAAGAGCTTTGCGACGTTTGAGAACAGCGTGTGAAAGGGCAAAGAGAACCCTGTCCTCAAGTACTCAAGCTAGTATTGAAATAGATTCATTATTTGAAGGAATAGATTTTTATTCTACAATCACAAGAGCCCGATTTGAAGAATTGAATGCTGATTTGTTTAGAAGTACCCTTGAGCCTGTTGAGAAAGCTCTACGAGATGCAAAGTTGGATAAAGCTCAAATTCATGATATTGTTTTGGTTGGAGGTTCTACTCGTATTCCCAAGATCCAGAAACTGCTTCAAGATTTCTTTAATGGTAAGGAACTCAACAAAAGTATCAATCCGGATGAAGCTGTAGCATATGGTGCTGCTGTGCAAGCTGCTATCCTGAATGGAGACAAGTCTGAAGCTGTTCAAGATTTGCTCTTGCTTGATGTAACTCCATTATCTCTTGGTATTGAAACTGCTGGTGGAGTGATGACTGTACTTATAAAGCGTAATACTACAATCCCTACTAAACAGACCCAGACTTTCACTACTTACTCAGACAACCAGCCAGGCGTTTTGATCCAGGTATATGAAGGTGAAAGAGGCATGACCAAAGATAATAATTTGCTTGGAAAGTTTGAGCTCACTGGTATACCACCTGCACCAAGAGGTGTCCCGCAAATTGAAGTTACTTTCGACATTGATGCCAATGGTATTCTAAATGTATCTGCAGTTGACAAAAGTACTGGAAAAGAAAATAAAATTACAATTACGAATGACAAAGGTAGATTGTCCAAGGAGGAAATTGAGCGAATGGTTAAAGATGCTGAGCGTTACAAGGATGATGATGAAAAACAAAAGAGCCGTATATCTGCCAAGAACTCTTTGGAAAGCTATGCTTTCAATATTAAATCCACAATTGAAGATGAGAAACTTAAGGATAAAATTTCTGAAGATGATCGCAGTAAAGTTCTTGATAAGGTTAATGATACACTTAAGTGGTTGGACACTAACCAATTAGCTGAAAAAGAGGAATTTGATGACAAACAAAAAGAACTAGAAGGTATTTGCAATCCTATTATAACAAAATTATATCAGTCTGGTGGCGGTGCTCCTGGTGGAATGCCTAGTGGCTTCCCTGGTGCTGGAGCTGGTGCAGCCCCAGGAGGTGGAAGTACGGGAGGACCCACAATTGAAGAGGTAGACTAAAACATTCCGTCTTTCCTGTTGTGTTAACTTATTGTAGATTGTGATGGAACTGTAAAAAGCTGCAAGCTGTACAGGAACTGTAAAGCCTTGGAGATGTTACATGCAGGTAATTTAAGTTTTCGAGGACATTTCATAAACTCATAAAATTTTTCAACATTGTTCATTCATCTAGTATAACTGTTCTCAATATTTGGCTGTAAAGTTTCTTTTTGTATTGATTTTGTGGTTAATAAAAGTCGTCATATTGATGGCTAGGCACAAATCATTTGTCTTCCTCTTGAGGTAAGCTAATTGTTTTATTTTTACTTGTGTGTGAAACTTGCATTAAGAAAGATTAAGTAGTAGCTTTCAGTTTCATTAAAATGTATATAGAAATCATGCATTGTCAGGAATTATTTTTAGGAGTGTTTAATTTTGAGTGCCGAGGTTGAATAATATTTAGATTATTGATATGGGTATCCAGTGCAACTTTTATAGGTTTTTCTAGCTTGTATTTGTCTATGTGCATGGTCTGTGTGGAGCAAAGTGCATAAAAATTGCTCAAACAGCTGTAGTGTAAATTGCTTGAAAAATTGCTCTATAGTTAAATTAACATTGAAAAAATATATAATTTTCATAAATATACTTGTTTTGTGAATTTAGGAAATGGCTTCTGAAAATTTGTTGATTTTAAAGTGAGTTTTATATTAAACCATAGTAATGCAAACTGCTCCCAAAAGAGATTTTAAGTTTTCTTGTATCACTAGATTTAACCCTGATAGATATAATAGTATTGTAAAAGGGATTTATAGTCAAATTAAATTCATTTATTGGTAATTCAGGTGATAGATAGAATAGCCTTAACACCTCCTTTGGCACAAAGTATAGTTATAATTCCATTCAGTTTGTCTCCTTTAATAGGAAATAGGTATTTCACTTTATTTTTTTCGAACGAATATGTTGAGTCTTTTTGCAGTGTATTTATCTTGAATTTTCATTAAACATTTAAGGTAATCCATAGAACATCCCCCCCCCCCCCCATGGTTCTTTCAGGTCAAAGCGCTAGGTTACAATTCCAGAGTACAGGCTTTAAGTATTTGTTTTAAATTCACAAAATTAAGTGTTTTCTAAAAATCTTAATTTGTAACATTTTTGAGTACTATTCATGGAGTTTTTATTCTGTTTCAAAGTTTCACATTTTTCTTAAAAATTCACAAAAATCTTAACATTTTTGTGTTATTCAAATTGAATTAAACATTCTTGTTCAGAATGCTACCAAACACCATTTTGGTGGGAGTAGCCTATCACTATACAGTTTGAATTATGTAACTTGAGTTTTGTACATTGAAAAGAAACTTTGGTACAGCTTTGATATAATTTGGATTTGGTGATCTAAGTATAGATTTCTTAAAATTGTTAAAGTAGTTTTTTATGCATTTTTAATTATATATTTTTTATGCTTGTTACTCACAAGGCCTAACATGGTGTTCGTTAGGACTTTTTGAAACATCTTGGTGCAAAAAAATGGTGGATTTTGTCAAATTCTTTATGACGAAGCTGTTTCAAAACTTTCAATGTTAAGTACACCAGAGTGCCATTCAATACATGGCCCTGGGGTGGCGTCTCCCTTAGCTCTCTCTATATATATATATAAAATTATTTTTCAATGCATTTAGAGAAAAGTATAAAATATAATATGTAATCGATAGAATAGCTCCTTTGGTGTGAAGCACTGGGTTACAATTCCATTTAGTTTTATTTTAACAGGAAATTGGTATTTATCAATCTTAATCTCCTTTGTTAAACCTTTTCGCTTCTCACTTCTCTTGCATTTTCATTAAACATTTTGAATAATTTTCGTATACATTTAATATTTTCTGTAGATTTAATTGGATTGCAAATTAAGTATTCCAATTACATCTAATATGTGATAGTATTATTCACTTATTCAAATTAATTCCTCTATCATTTACATCAAAAATTCTAATTCATAGAACTGTATAATACATCACTTTAGTAGGAGCCTATTTTAAGACACAGGAATGCGCCAACTTTGTATGCTTTTGTACTTGGAATAGCCCCCACTGTTTTTTCTGATTAACTTTTCTTAATTTTTTGTTTAATTCAATATTTAAATTGGCAAATTTTACCAAATAAGTTTTTCATGCGACTTAACGAATCTTTTTTGTTTAAAGTATCTTGTTTGTCTTTTGGATGAAATTCAGATTTGTTGCATGAAAACTTCTGCAAGTTGTGCAATCTACCTAGTGTCTAATGCATTCTGCTACAGTAGTTAGATTTTTTGCATAAATTGTACAGATTTTCAGTCAGGGTCAGTCATGTAGATTTCATAATTGCCAAGCGCTTTTAGATATGGTTTTTATGAATTCAAAAGAATTTATTATAATTAGCATATAATCCTGCAAAATTTACAATTATGCAAATATAAGTTTAAATAAAATGGGATTTTAAATTTAATACAATTGAGAACATAACAGATATAGAAAAAGGCATATTTGTTACATACCGTGTCCTTTTTGGGAATAAGTTGCCTTTTTGTTAACATTAATACTGGGGGAAATGCTTATCTATTAGATTTTACTATTAATGAAATTTATTATTCTATTAAGAATACAACATGGAGTTCTATTAATTTATAAGATATTAGTAATTATAGTAAAACTTTGCATTAGATTTAAATATAATTAATTGCTAACATTTACTAGTGATATTTACAGATTTCTAGCAAATTCGGTTACTTAAGTTGTAAATTGTGATCGTTCTGTCTGTAGTAGGAACAACTGTAGTATAAACAAAGCATAATCCATTTTATTGGTGAGCAAAAATGTCAAGGAAGTTTTATAAGTGATTATGAATGTGCCATGTTAGGCTTCGTGGGTAATAAATTGAAAAAATACAAGTTAGCACATGCCAGCATAAAATAGCGTAGAAAAATAAAATTTGTCTCACTTTCAGAAGCATTTACAAACATCTTAGGTTTGGGGGAAAATTCAAATTGCAAAAATGAAGATGGCACAAGTCAACAATGTAAAACTGGAAATTTTCCCACATGTTTTGTATTTCCCAATCTCTTGCATATTCTTGGTTGATGTTGATTAAGACAATAAATTCCTTACTCTGCACATGCTTAAGTACAACATTTTGCCATTTTGGTGTGATGCACAGTTACAATTTCATTCTGCTTACTTCGCCAATCTGGTATCCTACCACTTTCCGGACATAGTCAGCAATTTGAATAGTATTTCAATAGTAATCTGTGCATTTCAGTGTATCATCAGATCTTTTTCTTTCAAATTTGTTGAACAGTGTTTGGAATAAATATTTGTTTCTTTTCATGTAATTAACGTACATTAAGATTGCTGTCAGTAGATATTTTTGTATTTCAGATAGTTTTGACATCTGGTAAACGACAAATAGTTTTTAGTCTGCCATTACACAGTATATTTAATACACAAAAATTGTATTTTGTAAGCTTTTTGAGTATTATTCCATTTTATTAAAATTGAATTTCACTATCATTTACATTCAAAATTCCAGTTCATAAAACTAGAATACACCACTTTGGTAGCCTATTTTAAAACTGGAACATATAAGTCACTTGAGTTGGAAGGAGTCAATTTCAAAACACTGAAAAACGTGCCAACTTGGTGCAATTTTGTACAGAAAAATGAGGTGTGGGGGGGGGGGGGGGGGGTATTCTACTGATTTACCTCTCGTTACAGTATGATCTTCAAAAGATAGTCAATTGGTGAATATGTAATGCTTTAGTAATAAATTAATGTAGGCATATCACATGGAATTAGCTCTGAAAAATTATGTTCTATGACTATTTCTAATCACATTTATTTCTACAAATATTTAATGAGCTTTATATTCAATTTCATTTAGTGTAAAGTCATTCCAAAATCAGCATTTCCAAACTTAGTAAATCATGCCCATAAAAATATGGTATAGTTTGCATTCTCATATGAAAACGAAGTGTTTACAACCATGAAACAAAAAAAATTATTTTAGAAACAAACTTGCTAATGAGCATCATTCTTTTATCTGAATGAACTTAAAAACAATTTAGTGGGTATTTATCATGGTTTCATATTCTGAATACTTCAGAAATATTTTGCATTTATTTTGAAGAAAAAGGGGTGTGCCAAAAATTTTTGCTTTTATTTGGCCCTTCCCATGTATATACAGTTCTCGACTCCAGTGGTTGGGGAAAATAAACCACCACTACATTCCATGAGAAAATTCAAAACCTTAATATCAATACTAGTATCTATACACATAATGGTATGTGCATTTGAACAAACTTCCAAAAGATAGGCAGACAGATAATTACTTGAACAAACTTCCAAAAGTTAAGCAGACAGAGACTCAAAATGTTACAAGAAGGTAGTCATTTGAGTAGTACAATGATCTTAATAAAATACATATTTAAAGATTTTATCTGCATCAAAATCCTGAGTGATGTCTGTTGAATTCTTGTATATATGATAGCGACTACAAATGATTTTCATTAAACTTTATATCCAACTTTGTTCTAAAAAAATATGGAACTAGATGGAATTTTTTAAATTTGAAAGTTTAGCCATACTCCAGTTAATTTACCCTTGAAGTGCTTATTTACTTAGTACATTCAGGAAAGGTTTTGTATATGTTAAACGAAATTAGTATCTCTTCAGTCAAGTTATCCAGTGGAATAGAAGGCAGTAACTGCTGTTTCAGCTAGGAGAGTGGTTATAGGAGTTATGCATGAAGAGACATCTCCAAAGATTTTCAGTGGGAACTTCATTCGGATATTTCAAATTAATTACTGCGCTATATAAAATAAGGATGAAAACAGTTGGGTCATTTTCACTGTATGCTTACAAGAAATTTTTTTTTTTCCAACTTAAACTTTCCTTAGAAATTGAGACATGTGATAATGTGTATGTTTGTGTATCTGTAAATGCAACAAATTGAACGCTATTTAGCCTTTGGTATAGTATTTAAATACTGTTGCAGTGCCGGCTGCAGGACAATTTGTCAAATTCGTTACCAGACAAAATCAACAAAGATATATTTAATGATTACAAAACTTTATAGTTTCAACTGATTTCTGTAGGACTTGGAGATAAAAAAAATTGTTGAATTTTAGGGAAATTACTATCTTAGCTACTTGTTAACCTTTTGCTTACGGGTGGGACAGTGTCAATCCCAAACTAAGAACCTCTCAAACAGTTCAATCCCTCTTAGCAGACTTTGGCGTCCATGGACGCCAATGCCTGCAAATGAGGATCGAACTGTTTGGGATAGGGTATGTGAAATACCTGTCTTTTTGGGAGGTTCTTAGTTTGGGATTGACGCTGTCTCGCCCGTAAGCAAAGATATAATCCAGATAAAGCTACAAACATATTTTATGATTGAAAACTGGTAATGATTTGACATGACTTAAAAGGTATTACTTGATGAATTTTATCCACAGAAACTTCTGAAGCTGCTGTTAAGAATAAGAAAGAATTGTTTAAATCCAACTGCCATTAATAACTATGTCATGTCCGTTAACCATATGGTAACGGACTTTTCATTAAAAACAAAACAAAATAGGTCTTTATATTTTTAGCATCAAAAATGATGGTAGACTTGGCATAATAAAAAAAAAATACCTCAAAGAGGATTAAGTTATCCAAAATTTTGTTTCTGTAGTGGTAAAAGAAGTAAGAAGAGACTTGTGAATCACATGAAATTTGTGTGGGACAGGCATTTTAACTGAAATAAATTGATCAAGGAATTTACCTCCTTAGTTTTAGAAGAAAAGAATTTTTTAATTAAAACTTTACAAAAACACAATTATGAAAGTAAATATCCCCCTTCCCCGAGTGATACTAAAATCTAATTGGCACCAGAGTAGCCCACATGAGTTATTTATCAAATTTGCTCGAATAGAGTAGCTGGGATGGATACATACAATTTTTACGAGCCATTTTGCAATAAAAGGTTTTTTCTAAATCGTGCCCAAATCCTATCTACACTACTAGGGTAACAGCTAACTTATTTGCGAAATTTTTTAAATAGTGAAACATTGTGCAGATACACTGATGGATGTCATGCAGGAAAAAAAATCCCTTTTCTCAAGTGCTCAAAATCTGTAGAACCATTGGAAGCTCGACTTACTTTTTCTGACACAATTCCAATACTTGCTATTTTCATAGTTATGAATATAAAAAAAATTTTGAGGCATAAATTTGTATTTAGAGTAGGGTTGCACCGAATACCATTTTTTGCCGAATACCGAATATTCGGTTAAATTTTTTAAAGGTAATATTTCTATTTTATGCCAATTTAAAATAGAAAATGTTTCTATTTTGTGCCTTTTATAAATGCATTTACATTTAACATCTTAAATTTATTTACATTAAGTATAATTATTAATTTAAAATAAATAAAAAATAAAATAAATCATTCCAAAAGCAAATTAATATAGTAAATGGCTACCTAATTTGGTTTATCTGCATAAATTGATAGTTAATTTCTAATATGTGATAATCATGGCTTCATATTATGTTATAGAGAATCTTGCATTTACCCTACATACAAACCCAAGTTGATTAAAATATCATTACAATTTATTCAAGTG